>CM052327.1:4476097-4539353 GCA_028455615.1 Lasioglossum zephyrum | reverse complement strand
AAGATAGCTAATTGTGCATCTTTATGCATCGAAATAATGGAAACTACATCTTGTAAACGTAAAAATAGAACTTTTGAGGGTGATCGGGGTTCAGATCGATCTTTTATTTAGCGCTTTTGACTACTGAAAAACCCCATCTTTGTATTATCGAGAAATGAGATCACTTGCATGACACACTTGCAATCCTGGAAAAACCAGTCTTCCCCCTTAATTGCTTTTGAATTCTGCGGTGATTAGACACTTCAAGAAATTTATAGTCAACTGTATTTTTTATTTTCTTCTTTTTCTGCATTTTTGGTTGCACTTTTTGTAGTACTAAACTATTTCTTGCACCTGATCGAACATTCGCAGCGTCTTTAGAATACAATCGAATAAAGGAACTTGCCTCGGTTCCGCATAGTTTTCCACCAATTATCAAGCACTATTTGTATAACGGATACGAGGAGATACGAGGAACCACGAGAAGATAGCGTTTATCCGCGTGCGGTCCGCTTCGAGGACGCATCCGCGTGACAAGAGTGATAAGTTGCCGGGTTAATGCCGAGTGAACGGTTTGGAACCTTTGTCAGCGAAGCTGAGGCGTGAACTGTTTTCCAGTTGCACAACGCGAGGCCTCGGTGCACCGTGTTCCGTATGACAACAAGTACGACAAGTGACAAGACCCGGAAGAGGGCCCGAAACGAGCCGATTACGCGGCCGGCCTCGGCCAGCCTGATCCTAATCAGCCAATCTCCATTTCAAGCCCAATGTTCTAGTATCCCAACCGCGTACCAGCTGCAGGAACATCGCTACCATCATAAAATGACAATTTCGCTTTTGTTCGAGCAGTTTGCACTCGCCGTGGCTGACCATGAATTTCTGCCAACTTAGTCTTTCACTAAGAAACTAATTCTTTTCAAAATGTCTCCAAAGTATTGATTTTGAGAATCTATTCTCAACTCTTTCGATGTAAATTAAGGCACAAATGGTGTCTCCAGTTATTCTTCAATGTATTTGCGCATATAAGTTATTTATAATATTTATAAAATTACCACAGACGATCTTGCCGCCCTGGCCATCAGATATAACGTAAACATCGGCACAAATGATGTCTCCAATTATTCTTCAATGTATTTGCTCATGTAAGTTATTTATAATATTTATAAAATTACCAGAGATGATCTTGCCGCCCTGGCCATCAGATACAACGTAAACATCGGCACGAATGATGTCTCCAATTATTCTTCAATGTATTTACGCATATAAGTTATTTATAATATTTATAAAATTACCACAGACGATCTTGCCGCCCTGGCCATCAGATACAACGTAAACATCGGCACAAATGATGTCTCCAATTATTCTTCAATGTATTTGCTCATATAAGTTATTTATAATATTTATAAAATTACCAGAGATGATCTTGCCGTCCCCCTGGCCATCAGATACAACGTAAACATCGGCACAAATGATGTCTCCAATTATTCTTCAATGTATTTGCGCATATAAGTTATTTATAATATTTATAAAATTACCACAGACGATCTTGCCGCCCTGGCCATCAGATATAACGTAAACATCGGCACAAATGATGTCTCCAATTATTCTTCAATGTATTTACGCATATAAGTTATTTATAATATTTATAAAATTACCACAGACGATCTTGCCGCCCTGGCCATCAGATACAACGTAAACATCGGCACGAATTATCCTCTTTCGAAAATACAAATTTTGCCACGTAGTGGCTAAACGTTCTAACTGGTAGACAAATTACTAACGGATGGCAAGCCTGCATTGGTGTAGATTTATATAATACAGCAGTTGATAACAACGATAACTCACTTAACTGTTCCCTTACCCACCGACCAACACCTCGATCCAACCGTTCCACAGAACTCCTGAAGATGACGCCACGTTTACAAACCCCAACACCCCCTAAGTCTTCTTGTCGATAAAATATTCAAAATATTTCTAGTCGTAGAAGTGACTACATCACGGAAATGTCTCTGATCTTGTATACTTTAGCATTCCCCATTACTTTTCTCGAAGACTCAACGCGTTTTATTAAATACAGCGTATAGTAACTCTACCAACGATCAAACCACCCCCCTAAACTTAACATTAGATCTACGGATTGCTGAAACTACCTATTTGACATTACTTCGTAGAAATATCAAGAATAAATTTCGCTGAAATCGTGCTGCCACCTCGTTAGAAAGTCATATCGAAGACTTTTAATCCTTCGATCGATCAACACTCTTTCAGCTCGAAAAGCCAGCCCTCGCCGATGGAAGATCGATAAACGAAATATTTCGAAATCCTCGAGACGTTCTAGTTCCGCGGCGGACAATCAAGAATGCTTCAGCCCTTCCGTGAGCGCGTTTACTATCGATCGATCAGGACGCACTCGTTGCCACGAGTCGCGAAATCGCTAGGCAGCGTGGCGGAGGGAAAGAGAGGCCGATGGTAGCGACCGAGAGGTAGAGAGGGTGCAAAAACCCACCCCCGCGCGGTGCCAAGCTATAAGTACTGGACACGAACCGAGCACGGGCTTATAGGTCCCGTTGCGGTCTTCCTCGTTCGTTCTTCCCGTCCTCGGAACCTCGGCCACAGCCCACCTCCGGTGATCTATGAATAGATCCGAAGATCTCTATCTACCATTTTGACTCGGCCGGCGTCTTGGCCGGAGTTCGATTGACGGACAACACACGTGGAACGTTCGAGAGGTGGGATGACAGGGTCGTCGATCGATCGAGGAATCACGGACGCTGGATCGCAAGCGAGGGGCTGGGATCCATGCTGATCGTGATGCCGGTTGGGATCACCTGAATCTTCTCTGGATCGGAATCGAACCTGAGCAAAAATGAAGAACAGCAGGTCGATGATGGATATCGAGGACATCTGCGGATGCTCGATCATCCCCAAGAAAGAGTTGCCTCATCTGAAGTCTACTTCCGGTGAGTCTCTCGACTGACACTGTTTGTTTGACTTTTCCTACCAATGGGATCGTTGCCCACCTTGATCTCCCCACACTTCCTCGAAGTGCCATATTTGTTTCTTTTTTAATTTACACCAGTGGCCCCGTTTGATTTTGCGTTTATTTGATCTTCTATTCGCGAGATCCTCAATCCTGGCTCTAAATTGGAAACATTAACTGCTGGACAGGTTGAAACAACTTGCTCCTGGTTCTTTCTTTTAAATTGATTTAAATCATGGTTCCGTGAGAAACTGTTTGATCAAGAATATATTATGATAAAGATCAGAAGAAATATGAATGAATTATTATCATTCCAGCAAGATCTTTTACGCAACCATTTTCACAGCTGCACACGAACGTCGATCTTCTAAATCTTTCATGTGGCATACATGAATTCTGAGTTAAAGCCAACAGCGAAAGTGGCTAAACATTGTCTAGGTTGCAACCAGCCATACTTTAACGTTTAGTTTACTCGATTCCGTGGACCCGCAAATGATCGATCCATCAGAGGCTCCCGGAACAGCTCTCGATGGATTCCATTCGCCGCGCCGATTGGATTGTTGACCCTGTCTTCGATTTGAGTGGCTCTGATGGAGTTTATCGAGGATAAACTCAAACGTACCAAACGATTTCACCGAGCTGACGCGTTTCGTTGCTGAAACTTTTGTTTACCGGAATCGAGAGATGGCTCGCGCTGGACTTAGAGGCGGTTCTGATCTTGTTAAAAATTAACGTGATTTCCGGGGAAGCACCTTAGATGCCGGATTACGCTTCGCTTTCCACGTCGTGGTCGGGACACGTGTCATAACAAGCCGGCTACAATGTGATTATGGTGACAGCGTCACGCTGGAAATTCGTATCGCAAATTACACGTTTCGCGATTCACGGAAACGATGGATCGGTCTTTTCTGCTTCTGATTCTCCGTATCAACCCCTTCATTTAATTCTAACCGATTTCTATCGTGAAAGCAATAATCAGAATATTTCGGATATTGTATTCGATGAAAAATGAATTGTACATTACAGAAAAATCTGTGTTTCGACGTGTTTTATACCTGCTGATTAAACGATCGATTCACTGCACGTGTTCTCCAAAGAAAAGCTCGAGCGGTCGATAAAGCTAATAGCGGCCATACAGTTTACAGCCTTGTGTAATACTTAATGCGATGGTTATAATGTTCCTCAGGTTCATAACCAACTGTGTTCCACTTGATTCTATTTTTCTCGACGTAACCTGTGACTATCGAACATTGTCATACTTTCTTCCTTCGAGAAAACTTCTCGCAAAAGAAAACTGTGTCCTTCTTTCGAAGCTGGCCTGTTCATTCGTTCTCTTCTTCCCTAAATATTCATTTCGCGAACTTCGCCTATTTCTCTCAAGTTGTGAAATCTTACAAGTTGATTTCCACGGCTCCGGCCCATGAAGATAGATCAGTCGACTGTTCCCCTGATGGATAGCTGAAAGTTTACCATAGAACTTTTGCTCTACTCCATTTTCCCCTCTCTGCCTCGGCGATCCACTTCTTTTTCCACGCAGAAGCCACTTATTCGACTTTATGACTTTTCGGATAAGAAGCAGTTTCGGAGAGACGAAGGCGTCGAACAAAAAATAAAGCGGTTTTATAGCAGACACACTAGGCATCGCGACGTTTCATTGACTGACTGAAATCTCAAACAATAAACTGACTGCCAGTATATGCTCAATTACGATTCTAAAATGTTGGGTAATTCCTGCCAAGAACTCGTTTCCGGATGTTTGTTAGCCGACATATTTTAACTATATTTATCCTCTCCATTCCAACAGTTCTTAACACATTACAGATCGATGATTACTGCAGAATTTTCAGAAATCTAGGATACATGTTATCCTAACAAGTTAGCCTCAATAACGTCATCTTTCTTTTGGTACATCACAATTATTAAAAATCCTATTAATAGGTACATAAAGTGTTAACAAACTGTTTAAAATTATTTTTGAATTTTGTTTCATGGCATTATCATTTGTCAGAGTGTTGGTCGATGGTTAATAACGGTTAAAAAATGCATTTTTCTTTAAATCCAAGAACAAATACTGACATCTAATTGGAAACTAAAAACTTCGCAGGAAAAACACAGAAAGAAAACTGCAGCATTAAAATTATTTTTGAACTTTGTTTCATGGCATTATAATTCGCCAGTGTTCGTCGATGATTAATAACGGTTAAAAAATATATATATTTTTTAATCTAAGAACAAATACTGACATCTAAAAGGAAACTAAAAGCTTCGCAGGGAGAACACAGAAAGAGGACTGCAGCATCAGCAAGGACGCACAGTATCTGACGTCGACACAACAGGCGTCAAGTATTACGACGTCGAATCTCAGTGACTATACATTTCTTTGTTTCTTCATGGTTCCCCTCCCCCAGAAACCAGCTGGTTTGTTTCTGGACCCTCGTAAGCTACGTAGATTGTTGCGGCCAGTTTTCAGTCGGTGGTGCTTACGTTTCCTCGTGCAAGTTCTCTCTGTTTCTCTCTTCTCCCTCTGTCCCAATCTACTCGCACTGTCTCGTCTGGAAAAATAAGAATAGCTCTTCTCCTCCCTTTGATCCCTCGTTCACAGACGAAATCTCTTGGACCGCCAGTCCCGATCGTTCTCCGGCGACGACAGCACGCGAGCCTCTCTCGATCCTCGATATCTCACGCTTCTTCTCCTTCTTCTGCGCGATCAAGGAAGTAGAAGGATCCTGAAAAAGTTTAAAACATAATTCATAAAAGTCTCCTATGCTTAGAATTCCAACGACTAACCCGTGTAAAAAAGGCGTTGTTTTGTCAAACTACAATCGGCGATAAGAACAAGCTCGCCGGGCACTGATAAGCAAATAGACGTTACGTTTAACGGTCGCGAGCCAATAACGGTGAATGTCTCTTAGCGCAAAGGAGGGATACGATCGTCACCGGTCAGACAAAAGGAAGAAGAACACTCTCACTGTTGTGTTCACCTTCGGCGATATCCTTAAAAAACGGCGCGAATTTCCTCGTGTTCGAGGGGAGCTGGTTGTGGACGCTGGCCTAGCTCTGTAGTCCCGTCACCACCACAGGGTGTCGCTTTCAGTCCCCCGAGCGCGTAGGGGCCCGGCAGGTGTAACACAGCGTTCCCATTCACCGCGACGTAGTGTCGTGAAGCGGTCACGCTTCCACCGTCTCGAAGATCCGACGTGGCGAGCCTGCTAGATCCAGCAAAGACCTGTTCTCGTCAGCTTCAGTTGTGTCCTGATTCCTTCTCACTTGTGTTCTCATCCCTAAACGTGCTCCGGACATAGACGACACACAGGTGATAACACGCGTCGAAGATGATTCCGCAGACGCTGACCTAGAAGAGAACAACAAGAAAACCAAAAGCTAAATGAGATGAACGAGTGAGACAGTTTGAGAAACTCTTGTGAAGTTTTGTGACTGCCAGCAACGTGTTCGACGACTTTAAACTAAGATTAAGTTTGAAACCCAATTTGGAGGATGTATAACAATCCTGAAGAGAGATATTGAAGTTTGTTGCAAATCGGTGACTATGTGAATGTTGGTTATTGTTGGATGTTGAAGCCCTTCTGTGGAACTTGTTCGCGAGAGTTCGTCAAGCAAAATGGTTTTCTTCGGGAAGAAGGAGAAGGTCGAGGATCGTCGGCTGTTGGCCAGCATCGACGCCGTGAACGGAACCAAATTGTACCAGATCGAAAATGGTAAAACGGGGGGAAAGTAGCGTGTAGAGTTGAGAAGATCGCAGGGTGATCGCTATGTTTAATCGGCGTCGCAGATCGAGAATAACAGAGAGGAATGCAAAGAATCGAGACAAGGGGGGTCCCGTCGTGAAAAATATTCCCGATGCCGGAATCCGCACGCCGTTCCGTGAATTTAAGAAGAAATATATTTCTTTCCTCGGGAACAAATTCGAAATTCTTTGGGTCCTCCAAGAAAACCCCTTCTCCTTTCGATTGTATAAATATGAATGAATCAGTTTCTACATTTTCCAATAAAAATACCCTTACATTTTAAACAATCACGAAGTGAACAATGCAAACTGGGTGATTTTGGTAGTTTAACCGCTTGCCCTACTATTTATTTCACGGTTTCAGTGATTAGAATTTTTTAAAAGGAGAATATTGATATAAATTGTATAACTGTATGTTCTCGAGTAGCTGTATATTAGCAAGACCAAAATAGAATTTTATTTCGGTTCAAAGGAAATTATTAACATACATTTTTATCAGAATCTGTTCACAACCTTCATCATCAATCAGACACGATATTGCAAGGTAAGGAGTTCATATTTAAGGGTAGTATTGGAATTTTTTACAAGGAGAATATTGATATAAATTTTATGCCCGGATGTTCTCCAATAGCTGTATATTAACAAAACCAAAATAGAATTTTATTTCGGTTTAAAGGAAATTATTAACATACATTTTTATCAGAATCTGTTCACAATCACGAAGTGAACAATGCAAACTGAGTGATTTCGGTAGTTTAACCGCTTGCTCTACTATTTATTTCACGGTTTCAGTGATTAGAATTTTTTAAAATGAGAATATTGATATAAATTGTATGCCTGTATGTTCTCCAATAGCTGTATATTAGCAAAACCAAAATAGAATTTTATTTCGGTTTAAAGGAAATTATTAACATACATTTTTATCAGAATCTGTTCACAATCTACATCACCAATTAGACACGATATTGCAAGACAAGGAGTTTATATTTAAGGGTAGTATTGGAATTTTTTACAAGGAGAATATTGATATAAATTTTATGCCCGGATGTTCTCCAATAGCTGTATATTAACAAAACCAAAATAGAATTTTATTTCGGTTTAAAGGAAATTATTAACATTCATTTTTATCAGAATCTGTTCACAATCTCCATCACCAGTCAGAAACGATATTGCAAGGCAAGGAGTTTATATTTAAGGGTAGCATTGGCTGTGCAACTTCGTCCCTGGTTTGCAGAAAAATCGTGGAACTATATACTGTGGTGAGAATAAGGTCGAGGCACTCTTGACAAACGACACCGTGGATCGTCCCTGTCTATTCCACGCGCCGATATTTACCTTCGTAACGCATTTATCATACAACCAGCTCGTCGACGACGTCGGTTATCATCGGTTATCGTCGCTCGTTCAAGTAGCCAGCCCCGTTATCGAAAGCACTCGAGCTGCAAGTGCAGGCTGTCTCTCGAAATTAAACATCGTAAAGCTTTTCCAAGAGCCAACGCTTCACTGTGCCGCCCGCGTAATCCATGCAGACCAAACACTGCTCCACGTGGAAACTTTTTGGAAAAAAAAATTAGATCAGCGGACTGAAATCCGGAAAAAGAATTTCGTAACACTGCCGAACGAAATAGAAAGGTTGACTCGAAGCCGGTCGCACGCGCGCTCTAATTAGTTCTGGGTCTCGTGAACATCTTTAGAAGGACTCGTTAACTCTACGATAATTCTTTCATCCTTGAGCTTGCTCCGAATTGTACCCATTGTTCTAATAGAGCTCTGGTTTAGTTCACTGGAAGTTTCTATCAATTGATGAGTAGGTGAACTGTAGGTAGACTGATGCTATCTAGACATCAATCGAGCCAAAGTTGAAAGTTAATTGAGGGCAGAGACTGTTTTAGATGTAAAGCCAAGAACAGGTTGTGGCCTACCTCGGGCAAGATGGCGACAAGTGAATCGACGTAAGGGGCCTTATCGATATCCATAATATAGATAGGGAGGAAGAAAAATTCCTTTGGCAATGAAAAAAAGAGACTACTTTAGATGGAGAAACACTGTTTCAAAAAATATAAATAAATCGTAAGAGGAAAATTGTAATTATAGACAATGCAAACGTGTCTAAACGATGAGCGTTTGATAATTAATTAATTAGTCATCGATCGTAATTTATCTTCAGGATAGTATGAATTTTTATTCCTACAAAAATAGCTAATTGTTGTTGTAAATGATGAGTGTTTGAGGTAAGAAAATTTTTGGGGTGCAGAAAAAATGTTGCGTTGCAAAAATTCGTTGTTGAAAGGGGTGGAGGGTTTATGGGGTGGTTGTATTCGATTTTTTCCGGCACGAAGGACCGCGTGCCGTGGCACTGCCACCTGTAGCTAGCCGAATATTGATCCACCCAGAAGATGGCCACACCCGGCCACCCCTCGCCGAACGTTCCCTCTTCCGCACCCTCGTCCCGACGCTGCTACCGGTAGTGTCGTTGCCCCTCGCCGACGTGTCGCCACAGTGTTATGGAAAAGTGCCTGGTCACTGTTCCAGCCGCCTTCATGCATGTACGAGACAACCTGGAGGAGCTGGGCAAGGTGGCAGACGACACGGACCTGATCTTCCTCAAAGGCCTCCTGGACAGTCCGGTCGTGAACTCTCTGGTAAAGGTGAGTGAACGTTTGCACTGCCCTTTATCTTACTCGGCATTACGTCACCGACCGCCCCCGTCGTTGAACCCTGGAAGAAATATAGAATCGATAGCGACCGCAAGATTACGACTTTTGTAGTACACGGTGGATATTTTAGAAGTGCACCGTTTAGAAGATTAGTTGGACAGAGTGAACAATTTGTTAAGTGATATCGAGTGTTTTTTTTAAAGAACTATAAAGGTCTATTTTATGAGTTTCATGAATGGTTAGCGATGAAATTAGTTGTACCAATTCTTCAATGATCGGTGGATTTAATCGGACGCAGGGTCTACGATGTATTATTTTTGGCACAAACGAGTAAACAAATAGCACCGAACAATATCCTGAGCATGCGCACATTGCACGTAAAAGCTGAGACACATGCACGTGTCCACGTGTTTACTACGATCGCTCGATTTTACGAAAACGAGAGGGAACGGGAGAAAGAGAGGGGGAAAAGGGAAAGGAAACGTTCATTTACGGTTCTGCTCCGGTGAGATTTCACCGAGTTGACTAAATTCAGCGGACTCGTTTCGATATAAAAATTTATTTCTATAGAATGACATTCATACTGGTACATCGGGTCCCATGGAAATCACCGACAACGAATTTAACCGACAACGCCTTTAACCGACAGCGGGTTTGATCGACACAGATTTGACTGACAATGATTTTAGATTCGTTGTCAGTTAAAGGCATTGTCGGTTAAATTCGTTGTGGGGGAAATCTGTGTCGATGATTTCCATGGGACCCGGTACATCGAAGCAACTACGGACAAAAGCAAAAAATAATAATAAATTAATGTTTCTTCTTTTGAAATCCACGTTTGCCAAATTATTTTCAACTGCATTCCACGAATGGAACACGACACATTTATGCAGAACAAAAATGTCGAAGGTAATCAAACAATGAAGCGTAAATAAAAATGGTTCGAAGAGGTTCGAACCTGAATTCCTCGTACGCCAAAGACGCAGAGACACCGCGAGAAGAAGGGATTGTGAATACAAATTGTAGGAGGATTTACGAGAAGAACGCGATTCTCGTTGAGTACCTCAAAGAATATCGTGTGTTTGGACACCGACATTATTTTTCTTCGGTTCGCGGTACTTGGTTATATAACGATGACGAAAGGAGACGTGACGCGATCGCTCGCGTCACGGAGGAACCGCGGTATGGAGGCCCCAGACAATCGACACGCTAATATTTTCATCGAAGGCCGTTGTGTGTTGTTCGCGCGTTTCCACACGAGAAATCTATGTCGCTCCCGAAATAATGCGTGGGCGTGGGCGTCGTATAGCGGCCCTGTTGCGAGAGCCACCACGTGCAAAGAAAATAACGCGCGTGTGCAAGTACTCGGCATCCCGAAAGTCTCGTCACGTGAACGCAAATGTTTTTCCTATTCGATCCGATGCATCTCTCATTCCTGCGTCTCGGGTCTTTTTCGGAAACGAACGCGGATTCCCGAGAACTGGCGCGTGACTCAATGGCGGAGACTGCGAGTAGAAAACGGCAATAAAATCGCGCAGACTTCGACTGTAGAATCGCATTTGAAAGGAATGTCGAATTGAATCGAAAAGTAATAGGGATCGAAAATAAAACAGCCATTCCTGACGTTTACCATTTTTTAGTCAGTTCATAACTTGGTTTGAATTATTTTATAAATTGTGTTTCTTGATTATCGATCGTAGTGTAGTTTATAACAAGAAGTCTAGATGATATCGGCGCAAAGGTTCGATCAGTATTAAATTAAAGCAATCGTGCTAGTTTGGTTAAACTTTCAACTTTTCGATCCCAATATGGATCCTTTTCAATTTTATAAATTTTATAAAATTATAAATATTTATTTTATAAAATATATTTATAAAAATTATAAATATATTTTATAAATTCATCGATGTTCAATCGTACGCTAAAAATGGAAATTTTCACTGAACTCTTTCTCAATACAGCTTAGGGAGACTAGAATTCGAAGAAGGTCAGGGACGTGACTTTTTCGAGATTTTTCAGCTGTAAGGGACTGCGAGGTCGCCCCTCGATTATCTGGGGAGCTGGACCTTGAGATCTCGGAGTTTTTAAGGTTCGTGGAAGATCGAGAACGGTTTGAATTATCTTGTCTCGATCGGTTGCACGCAGGTCGACGCTTCCTCCGAGACGTTAGGGCCCCTCTCACCTGTCGGGCCCACATTCCATCTCGGCCAGGTAGAGGAGAGGCCTTTCTGGTGTCGAAAAGTCGTTGGGCAACGGTGCCCGTTTCCGGCCTGCTATTTGGTAAACTTCGACAATGGGGATCGATGACAGACCCGACGGGTGGTGCTGTTGGTTTTCACGGGAAGCCGGTGAAAAGATTGGATCCGGAAAATTAGCCTGTTGACTTGGGCTCTGGTAGTCTCTTTGTAGGCAAAGTGTGAAGCTTTTCATTCCTAATTAGTTCTACAAACAATACAACGGTAGCGCCACTGAGATATATTAATGGGATCCATCGATCATTCCCTGTAGAGGGTGAAGTTCGTTACAACATGATTAGGAAGGTTTTCTACTGCAAAAAATTAATATTCAATATTTTAAATATGTCTTCACTGAATGTTAAGAATTGGAACTCTGAAAATATTAATTAAAAATATTGTGGATTGTCTTTTTTCTGTCGATTAGAGTTCGAGTAGTGTAAAAAGATCTTTGTTAGTCGAGGACGTAGAGGTTGCACGTCAAGTTTGTTTGAGGAGTGCTTAATAACTGCGCAGAACGTCGCTGATTGTGATTAATTAGGAAGAGAGGTCGCTGGAGTAATACGAAAATTTAGATTAATAGGGCGTTAGTAAATTATGGGGCGGAATGCGAAGAGAAACGCGCTGTGATATATCGTCTGCTTAAATTCGATGGAAGATAAGATTATCTAAATGAAGCGTGGATTAAAATTAAATTTAATGTTCACGTTCGTATTATTAAACTATTTAAGTGGCAAGAGAAATATTGCGAGCACAGTGTTGCTTCATCCTGGAATTTATGGCAGCCATAGTACATAGCTCAAAAAGAATTCCAGGCGTGAAAGTCGAAGTCTCAAGGTAACCACGTCACCTGCATGAAATGTTAAGAAGACCCCAGAATTTATATCCGCCGGAAGGAAATGAGGATCAATAGCGTTCTCCAGGAACCTGATCGTCGTGCCTTCGGTCTCGAACAAAGCCGCAGGACAAAGCTGGGAGAAGAAAGAAGTTTCCTGCAAGGAACCAGCCTGAATCACACGTGACGACCGGAAGTCAGGGTCAGGTCTGGGTTAGGATCGTGAATAATCCGGCGGTCTTGATTGACAAATCGTTGTCGCGACTACTCTGATATCCTCGGCAATTGGTTCTGACCTCGGAGAACCCGGGCAATTGTCGACGGCGGCGTCTCCTCGAAACGAAGTCATCGCACGCCTCGCCTCGCCTCACAGAAATCGCGAGGCGTGTTGCGTGTACCTCGCGTGTACACCGCGCCGATGTAATTCCAACCGGCTTTGTAATCGCGAGAGGGAATGGGGGGAACCAACGCGTGTACGACATCCACGAGCGTGTAAGTGACAGTGACGTATCGAGGCTCCGAGTTCGCCACGTGTAGGACTGCGAACTGAATTTTCAAATAGAGGAATCGTAGGATAACTGCACCAGAGAATGAACATTTAAGAAATTCTTGAGGAAGATAATTTATTTTTTAAAAAAATATGTGAATTAAATGGCTTCCTATACTTCATTTGTCAAAAATAAATGAACACAAATAAAATGAAATTATTATTTTTCTTTATTAAACGTTAAATAAAAAATACCTGTCAATGAACACTACATTCTAGTAATTATTGGTAATAATTATTATTATTGATATTTATTAATGATAATTATTGGCCCAAGAGTCACTATCGTTTATTCACTGGTGCAGTTACCCCCTATACTCTTTTAATTTCCTTTTAATGCTCTTAGAGGTGGGTTTGTATCTTCTAGCGAACGTTTAGAATTTTACAAATTTTGTCTTCTGATAAATTGAAATGTGGAGGAATCTGCAATGGAAACAATTTTGAATCTTAACACTAAACCTATCGCGAGGAGTCAAATGACCTATTTTAGATTTTTTATTTAACAATTATTGAAATTGTAAAGATGTTCTCATGGGAGCATATTAAATATATTTTTTGAATTCAGTATATATTATATTAAAAATCGCACAAAATATAAATTAATTTAATCTGGTGATTCTTATAAAACTATACACATCAGTCATTTTTAATGGTTGGTAGGTTTAATGTTAAGGTGTGACAGAAACTTGGTGTATTGGAGTGAGGGGTTGCAATTTTCTTTATGGAGACAGAATTTCCTACAAGTGTTAAAATAGCAGAACCAGTATTTGAAGGATTTTAATTGACGCGTTATCTTCTGATTCCTACTTTAGATATCGATTGACCCAATAAACTGCAGATTCACGGAGCTCGCAGAAATTTTCAATGTACCAGGGTTCACGAACCGCCTGACACCGATGGTTGTCTTTAACGTTAGAGCCATACGATCCCGTTGTATCACGTAACGGATTATTGAGTATCTCGTGAAGGGTCTACTCGTGTCACAAGATCGATAAACGGATCGGTGTCGATGACTGCGGATCACCTTTTTCTTCCACGCTATTATATTCGCTATCTTTCACCCGCAGACAAACTCGAATTACATTTGATGCACCCGTGGATCATCAATAAACATCGTACGTAGCCTCAATATGAACATATGGAAGAGAGAGAGGATAACTTGCGCAAAATTCAACCGTGAGAGTATCTTCTAGAACAGCCAAAAGAAAGTCATTGGCAAACGGTGTGTACATTTTCATCGAAGAATGACGAACACGATTGGAATGTTTAAGTACTAGGCCACCCCCTCCACCATCTTGCAGGGTGATACGTAGAATATTTAACGTTCCCTGCAACGAATCACGTTCATGCTTGTCTGTTTACATCCTCTGTAAACTACGCCATTTTCATTGTAACGAGGTGTGAAAGAGAAGTGTAATCTGTTCGAAACTATTTTCGAATTTACAGAAGACAGGCGTGTATTGAGATTTTTTGAAGTTGCAGGATATTTTTTCAGCGTATAAGAATGTTAGCGTGACAAGAAACAAGATTAAACTGTTACGTTTCGACGATGTCAAGGGATGCGTGCAGGATGTAAGAACAGGAGGGCCCTATCAGAAACACCTGCTATACTTAACTACCGGGTCGTTTGTCGGTGTACAGGGCGCTTCAAAAATACAAACCACAAGATATTTCGAACCCTAAACTGTTTGGGATATTTTATAATTTTCAAAAGGAGAGGCACGCGCAATGTAGTTTATTTTGGTAATGATTGCATAAAATCCGCAGTCTACTCATCAAGCAAAAAGAAAATCCAGCAAAGTCCACGTGTCAGCTAAACCAGGCCATGTTTGCACACAAGGTTACTCCGATCAGTCGGGTCTGGGAGATCGGTGGACGGCCCTGCGCGCAACGTAGCGGAGTGTTGCATACCATCCGAAGAAGGGCCCCCACCTGTTTCACTCGGGCAAGCTGAACGAACGGGCTAGCCGTGGAAGGTGGGGGTGAAAGAAACGTCAGTAGGCGCGGCAGTTTTCTGACGCCGCTTACCTAAGCAGCAACAGAGCTCGGGATCCGCGTCCATAGCAAGAGCCCTTCGAGCGTTTACCCCGCGCTGTGAACCCCGTGTGTGCCCGCTCACGGCCCTGGCCTGATCGATAACACAAAACCGACACCCGGCCGCAGCGTTCGCTCCGCCGAACCACAGTCGTTCCAGCGAGTTCTCCAAACGGGAGCGTCCTACCTGGGAGGCGGGCGACCTCTGGCTTCTCCTGAAAAGTGAGTCGAGACATGATCCTGCGATTCAAACGAACCAAACTGGTCTGACAGCTAGATCCCTAGCTATAATTAGGCTAACCCTAGAAGTCAACCCCAGGAAGTGGCCCCTGCAAGTGTGTCGAAAGTCCCTGAAAGTGTAATCCCTGAAAGTGTCTCCTTCCAAGTGAGTACCTGAAAGAGTGTTCCTGGAACGGAGTCCTCAAGTTTCGAGGTTAGTAGCTCCGAGGAAAGTTTGGACCCCGGTGATTCTAACGTCGATTAACACCTGAAGCTCTTTAAGCTCTGATCTCCTGGTCCAGGTCAGACTCCTCTACGAAACTCGTCTATCCAGTTCTCTGCACTCTCCTCGCGAGAGAAAGCGGATGATCTTCGATCTGCCAAGTCTGGTGAACTGTGCTAACGGTGGAGTTGTTTCTTGTTCGATGAGCGGCTCACCTGAATCCCAGGATTTACTCGAGTATTCGCTAGACCTAGATATATAGATAAAGTAAGGCTGTACGCAAAAATATTTCTTCGAGAACTTCAAAAAGCTGAAAGTAATACATTGATACTCTTTCGAGTTGCGCCTACCCATTCTTACCATAACTGCATCATCCATAAACCAAAGCTACATGCGACGTCTTGTTATCATACGAACCATTGCATATTCAATAGCCTTACCTTCTGGACACGCCTCGCGAGATCCATAAATCGTGGATCGTTCGATCCTCACACCGAGCGGCAACGATTTCCCGAGAAAGGATAACTGTCCTTTGAAGTTTGGCTAGGGTCTAACTGCTCTCCATATCTCGCCATCGCTAAAGAGGAAGGCTTGAAACGAGTTGTTGGTTTCCGTGAGCAGGGTTTTCGTAATTGGAAGGTAGGGAGAGCTCGAGATGGTCGCTTCAGCTGTCCTTGAGGTCTCTCGGAGAAAGGTTTAACTATACTCGACGTCGTCGAGTAGCGTAAAACGAGAATCGTGGTTTTTGCAGCGTACGGTTTGATTCATTGCGATTCATTTTTTTAAATGAGAAATTCATGAATAATTAAACAGATTATCTTTTTGCTTCGTGACGAAGCTGCTCGGAGGCTGATGATGGTTTTCCAGTTGGCTCGACGCGTCGCTATTGATTTCTCTCGGCACAGCGACCGTCGGAGAGACCGTTTGGTGGGCTGCGGATGACAGCGATGACGAAACGTAGTACTCGATATTGACACACGCGAACGGCGAGCCGCGTCAACAACGGTATTTTCGTTCCTCGATTGTAACAATCTCGCCGGGATTCGTGGCAGCGTTTTCAGGGACGTCACAGAACGACGGAGGAATTCATTATAGGCTGTGCTAGGTCCGCTGAACACACCAGCCCCGCGCTGTTGTTCCCGTGACAAATGTGGCGTAATTAATGGCCGGAATGATAACAGTCTTGCGACACATGGAGAGGAATACATACCTGTGCCAGACCGTTCCACGAATAAAACAATATTGTACTGTTTGCCGTGCTCGGTAAAATTATATTGGTTCATAAAGGAGTTCCTCAGGGAGGAGTTCTTAGTCCACTTCTTTTCTCTCTTTATACCACGCAGGTAACAGATGGCTTACCAAAATCATTAAATGTTTCGTTATTTGCAGATGATATTGCTGTGTATAATAAATTCTCTTCCCTGAAAAGAGCAAAAATAATTTTGGAGAAGGCGATTAATTATTATATTAATATTATTATATTAATTATGTATTATAGTCTCTATTACTTCAAAAGCAATAGCAACCTCACTTCTACTGCAAACAATATCTAAGTTATAGAAAGCGTTCGGAACAATGTTCGAAGTTCGACGGTGGAAAAAAAGCCGTTTAGTTTTCAGCGTGCATACTTAATCTCCATAAATCACGTTCTGTTTTTCTGCACGTCCAAATAAAACACGCCGTGAAGCCCTGTTCTTTGATGTCGCCTGTCTACTGTCTGATTTATGCCCGGCGAAGATCGAGAGAATCCATCTATCCGATCTTTGTTTTCAGAAATTCACGATTTTCCTTGGCCATTCGATCAAACGACGAGACGCTCAGACAACCATAATCGTATAGAGCCCTCTGGTCTTGTGAAAATAGCTCGTCCATCTGCGATGCACATGTATCGAACCGGGAATGATTCGATGATGATTCATCGTCGCCGCGAGCGATACTTACAGCGATTTCCATGTCGCGATAGCCGATGCGACGCGCGACGGTCACAGACTTTTCGTCAAGTATGGAAAATTGTATAGTGTTTTGTAATCTTCGTGCTTCTTGCGAAACCATTGAAACGATTCTGAGGAATTCCTGCGCGCCAGTGCAATCCTCGCAGACCTTCGGATTCTATGAAATTTATCGGTCCGTTATTCTTGCTGAAATTAAACAGTCATGCAATTGTTTGCCGCAGGTGATACCTCCATTTATCATCGTCAAATTAATTTTAGACGCATTTGTTTCCATTGGCAATTTCTATGATTCGAAAACTCTTTTAGATCTATGAAACACAGACAGACCGATTTGATTTGTTCGACGACTTTCTAAATTTCTATGCAGGCTTCGTTAGGTTTGATTTGAAATTCCTAGGGTTCCAGCCACGTTGTTGGTTTAATTTTAATTAGAATCGAGGAAGCATGAGTTTGTTTCCCGACTCGTTGATTCTTGTAATTTTTATTCACGCAGTTTTTCACATCGTCTGCAAGACTGCTCGCGCCACGTTCCCCATCGGTTGGCTCAGGTAATAAGCATTCTCGAAGGTGATTCTGAAACGCTGAGAACCGACCCACTTTCGTAATTACTCGTTCATTGTTGTGGCGATATATTGGTTGGTTCAGCGTAGAGTACACTAGCCTTACGTGACCAGCGCTAATCGAATCAAACCTCGTTGACGCTGGGTCATCGTTGCACAATGACGATTTGACTCCGGTGGGTGGCGAATCGAAAGAAGGCCACATTTTAAATTCGCCAAACTCGTTCCTGCAATTCTGTTCTCCAGGTCACAGAAAAGAGGACTCTGAAACGTTTAAAATTAGGAACACGAAATTCTTCGGGATTTTAACATGTTTGCATCATTATCACCAACGTGTGACTGATTTGCTTGGTCATTATCATTGGAGAGGAGAGGATGTAGTCACACTCTTGGACCACGTCCCAACTAATATATTTTAAACCACCGACATAGTTTTCATATTTCCAGACGTAACAGTGACAGATTTCATCGTAGAAAGTAAAAGTTTTCAGGTTATTGTTAGATTACAGTGAGACGTAATAAATGGAAGAATGTTATGTATCTTTGATCATCAATTTTGGACCACTGTGAAAAATTTGCTAGTCTGTTTCAAAAGATTTGGTACATAATAAATAGTATAAATATATCATATATTCGTTTACAAATCGACGAATGAAAATCAACAAATTCGAACGTATCAGTGTGGTGGGCGATCGAAGAAATCGTTGATCGAACGGCGCACGGTCCGGTTCAGTTTCTCCGGAGCTGTATGGGACGGACAAAGAGCAACCATGGCTCCTCGTACGGTGAATTTAATGCGGAAACCCGTTTCGACTTTCACAACTGGCAGCAGCAGCTCAAAGCCGCTCACTGTTTGTGGGTTCGACGAACACCGTAGAACAGGCCTCGGCTCCGTACAAAGCGTTGCACAAACCTAAGAATTTCTCTCCCCGTTTGATCTGGTCACTGACACTAGCATTTCTGTTCCCTTCTGCGTCGCTAGCTTTCGTTCTTTCCTATAACGCACTCGAACAAAATGTCCAACAATTATCAGAAGCGTCAGAGACTTTGAAAATCGTATCTTTTACACAATGCTAATAATATCATCTTTTTTTAGGACATAAAATGTGTCCCTCAGAATTTTATTGGCTCAGGAGAATTAAACGGAGAAATATCGAAAAACATATCTAAGAAAAACGATTTGTAAAGGAGCGTTTTGATCGGAGACTAGAAAGCTAGTGGAGGATGGGTCTGGAAGGAGGTCCGAGCGAAAACCAGTTTTCGGAGTGAATCCTCTTGATCACCAGGGCGCCGTGGTTCTGTTTCAGGTCCAGGAGCGTTTGGAGGATCCTCCTCTCCACGTGGAACCGGTATGTTCGTGCGTCTGTGACATCGTCGACGAGATATGCCACGGGTTCCGCGCCTCTAGGGACGAGAACGCGCGGGAACTTACACGATTGCTGAGAAGCTCCCACTTTAAAGCTCTTCTGGAAACGCACGACGCGGTCGTCGAGAGGAAAGAAGCACCTGCGAAGCCGCAACCATTGCCACCGGCGATGCCTACCAACGAGAGGACAGAGGCTGTGAGGATGGTTGGACTTTGGCGTAAGCCTGACGAACCCCTGGTAATATTCTCGAAACTTCCATCCCCTTCGTTAATCATTTTGTTCCTCGTGTCGATTAACACGTAAACTCCCGCGCGAATTTTAGAAGCGAATTCAGTCACGTGTTTAGTTTAACACATTATTTTGTAAACATAGCAAGAATGTTTCTATTAAAATTTTTGGCCATTTTGCCAATAATAAATACCCAAGGAAACGAATTTGGTAAATAATTCCTTAGGAAACATCTTTACAATCTTAATATGTAATCGGTCTAGAAATAACTATTTCACATTATGTTGTAAACATAGCAAGAATGTTTCTATTAAAATTTTTGGCCATTTTGCAAGTAATATATACCCAAAGAAATGAATTTGATAAATAATTCCTTAGGGGAAACATCTTTACAATCTTAATATGTAATCGCTGTAGAAATAACTATTTCACATTATTTTGTAAACATAGCAAGAATGTTTCTATCCACATTTTTGGCCATTTTGCCAATATATACCCAAGAAAATGAATTTCGTCATTTTGACGAATCTCGTAAACCACATGTTATATACACAGCATTTAGTGGTCGGTAGATTCGATTTAGAAAATTGTGTTTGTAACTTTTTCAACGCTAAATCCTCCCACGTGTTTGCACAGCGTAGTCTGTCGCCATTTGTTTCCTTAGCCGGTAGCGAATGAAGAAAGTGGAGACGCGTTCAGTAATTAACAAAGACGTGGCTGTTCACGCGGACTTTCTCAGCCGAGCAGCCACTTTTAGAGGTTTACCATTCCGTCACGTGAGAGAATTCCCATTCAGAATCGAACGGAGGAAAGACGGAAATGCCGCTTCTTGCAGCGGTATATAAATACGTTCGGAGAGTTTATTATGGTCGCGATACGGCGCCACGTGCGTGCTCTCCACGCATTTCCAGAACATCTGAGCGACTTCATATTCTTTTCGATTTTAAGTGGGAGATTCGATGAACAAAAGCAATAGGGACTTGCATTTAACGGATGCACTTAACCCAAACGTATATTCACTCGAGTTTGGTTTTTCGCAGGGTCTGACAGTGCAGGTGGACGAGTCCGGCAACATGATAATTGCCAGGATCCTTGATGACAGCACAGCTGCCAGGCAAGGACTCCTCAGAACCGGTGAAGTGATCCTCGAGGTAAACGGAAAGGACGTCCGCAACCCTGAGGAGCTTCAAGAAGCCATCCACGATGCGAAAGAGAATCTTACGTTGAAATTGGCGCCTGGAATTGCGATCGATGGTAATCGGCCTGTCAAATTGACGGTGAGTGATCCATAATTTCCTAGATCCTACATCAGAACGTAAACTAGAAATCTCATGATCTACACGCTAGTGTTCATAATTTTTACTGGCGAAACCTTGAACATGGTACAATATTTTCCTAGTAAAATATTTTAGTTTGCAACTACAACGAATAAATCATTTCGATCGTATCTAATCAACCCGCTCCGACTTTCTCGCGGTCGATATCTCACATGGCTGCGCGGGCAGAAAGAAGTTTATAATAAACGATGATGGTAGAAGGTTTTAATAGGGGCGTAAAACACCGTTAGAACAACTCTTGGGAATTACAGGTTTATATTTCAGTGTTCAAGTTTAATAGAACCGATTCCTCTCCGCGAAGTTTTATGGCGAAACGTAATGGCGGCGATTAAACGATGAATTCAGTGTCCTCAAATAAATCGGAAAACATCTATATTTTTTAATAAAACATTCTAACGGTGATTTCTTCTGGTTCCAGTGTTACATGAGAGCACTTTTCGACTATGACCCATCGGAAGACACGCTGCTGCCTTGCAGAGAGATCGGTCTGCCCTTCCAGAAGGGCGACGTGTTGGAGATCGTCGACCAAGCGGATCCAAACTGGTGGCAAGCCAGACGAGTCGAAGGAGAAACGAGTCGCAGTCCGCCGGGTCTGATCCCGTCCCTGGAACTGGAAGAACGCCGGAAAGCGTTCGTTCCACCAGAAGCCGACTTCGTCCACAAGATTAGCATCTGCGGCACTCGGATTTCCAAGAAGAAGAAGAGGAAGATGTACCAGTCGAAATCGAACGGCGAATTCGACGGAGCGGATCTGCTTCTGTACGAGGAAGTCGCGAAAACGCCGCCTTTCAGGCGCAAGACGCTCGCTTTGGTCGGACCCAGAGGCGTAGGACGCAGAACATTGAAAAACAGGCTGATCAACAGCGATCCTGAGAAATTCGGCACCATTGTTCCATGTAAACATGAATCTTCGCACAGTTTTTAAATTCTGTACGTACATGAACCTTGCAGCTTTTAACACGATGTTAACGTTGTTTAGACACCTCGAGACCTCCCAGAGTCCTCGAAGAGGACGGCAAAAGCTACTGGTTCACGGATCGAGAATCGATGGAGACGGACATCAGGGAACACCGGTACCTCGAGTATGGCGAACACGGTAGCCACATTTATGGGACGAAATTGGACTCGGTGCGCGAATTAATTAGAAGCGGAAGGATGTGCGTGTTGGACTGCAGTCCAGCTGCGTTGAAGATCCTTCATAACAGCACCGAGTTCATGCCTTACGTGATCTTCATAGCCGCGCCTGGAATGGAACAATTGAAGTGCTTGTACGACCTTGGCCGGTCCACTGGGGCAAGCAGTCGAAATTTGATGGTAACTACCATGCTTAAAACGCCTCCTTCCGCTCTTTGTACTCTATCGCGCGGCTCTTGACGGTCTTGAGAATGCATATTCGCTTCGTACCAAGAGAATCGCGTTGACAATGATCTTCGTTAAACTATAAACGCTGAACGTCGAGATCGTTCAGGAAAGTTCGAAGTACAGTGAAAGAATGCTAGCGGACAGATATTAAAAATAAATATCTGAGTCAACATTAATAATAATAACGCGGTGATTCGATGAACGCGAGAAACCGATTGGTCCGCGCGTGAACGCTCGCTAAATATTATTGCGCCGGTCGTAATAATATTTTTGCACGCGATGTAAATCGGTTTCCGCGAAAGTTATATTCGCGCGGAACGATCGGGAATCGCAAACAAATTCCAGGTAACGACGTTTTAGTGGTTCGCGCGTACCGCGCGTCTCAAATGCGTGAAAGAAACGGGGAAACGAAATTCGCGAACAGTGTGTATCGCGAGCGTCCGAAAACAAACATCGGCATCAAACATTTTACGACGCAACCACTTTAAGATCCCTGCCAGCCAGTCTGTTTGCCGTCGTTGTGTAAATGTAATTTAGTTACTGCAATCCGTATCGCATGCACTCCCCATTGATCGATGGACGCAACATTCGGACGAAACAGATTTTGGAGGCCGTGCAGCGTTTATTTCGCTGGTCCGAATATGGCGGCCGGAGTTATTACTATCCTCGTTCGCGTTACTGCTCGCAAAACATTTTATCCATTGCGGTGAACGAAATCTGTTTTCGTCTGCATTACTCGAATACTTTGATCCGCTCTTTTGGTAAATTCAACCCCCTGCCCCCACACTCATTCTTACGTAGCGTTCTTTATTTAATCTTTTGTATATATTTGATGTTCGCTTCGCTAGTTTGACCGCGCGAGTTCCATCAGGTACAGCTCGAGGAGAGCCAGGACGCTGGAGTCCCTTGCATCGTTGTACGAGGTTTGTATTCGCATGCGTTTACCCTTTTATTTAGCAATTTACCATTATCGTAGTTCTGTAGATAAACAGTAGCTTATTGTTTGCTAGTCAAATGTAGTTTTAGTGGATCGCATTAAAACGAAATTTTCATCTGATCTAGAATATTTCGATTTTCTTCATTTTATTTGTACGAAACACTCGAAACATCTCGTTTCTCAGCACCGAGAACCAAAGCAAAACTGCAATCACCGATAGAAACGAAACCGCACCAAGTACCATGGACTCTAAACTGTTTAAGTAACTGTTACTGTGTAACCATTAGGAGGACGATCTGAAATCCACGCTGGAAGAGTCTGCAGCGTTGCAGCGGGCCTACGAGAAGTACATCGACCAGGTGATAGTGAACGAGGACTTCGACAACACCTTCAGACAGGTGGTCGCAGCGTTGGACTCACTGGCCAGGGATCACCAATGGGTCCCCGTCAACTGGATCTATTAAAATTGCCTTTGAACTCGAGGGAATCGCGAATAACATTGGGAATGGGGATGGACAGTATCAGTTTTCGTCCATTTCCATCGTTCCCCGTTTGAAACTCATCGATGCCTGTGGAACACGGGATGGTGGCCTTCGTAGACCATCGAGATAATAGTCTCTCGAACCATCATCGAGCTTGACGGTTCAGTGTACCGTTCCCGTGCAACGTATCAGTTTTGTTTATTTTTTTTTAATTATCGTCGTACTATATGTGTATAGGAAGCCTAGCGTGTTTGTATGTATGTACATTGTCCCGGTTGCGCGGACAGCCTAATTTAATGGTACACTCGATTTCGCTGCCTACGAAGGTTCGCGATCGTCAGCGCGGCAACCCCTTCATTGCCGTTTATAGGAAGTACAATCATAGCATTTACATTACGTTACGTTGTTTTAGGTTTACGACACGACCCGTTCACAGGAATCCGGAAATCTATCGAGCCTAACTGAATCAATGAAAATTCTCGAATGGAATTCGCTTATTTATCATTACTTAACATTTTCACCGTACCATAAGCGCAGAGAAAGAGACGAGTTCTATTTTACCAGATTTTATTTCGCCATTTTACGAGACGCGTGGAAAATTACTTTTCGATCACATTCCCCCCGACGATGAAAAGCGAGGAGACGAACGGGTCGATAAGAGTAAGCATTAGACCGCCGTCCAATTAATTTTAGGATAACGCCTAGTTTTTAATTTCCCTCGAAACCTGCGTACACGTGCGCGAATTATTTTGCAAATTTAAGTGCAAGCAAAGTGACTCGTACTTTTTAAAGCATATATGTATACAGGGTGAATACTCGTGAAGCATTTCTTTTTTGAGAAGCAGCCAGATACCGGGGACACACTGTGTATAAAGGGATTATTGTGAGAGATTATTGTGCGTTGTGTACTCGATGGATCCTCTTTGTAACGCGCGTGCACGCTGAACGTATTCCTGGCATAGAGTGCCTTAATAGCGCAGCCCTTCAAGGGTTGCGGCGAAGACCTACTATGTCGAAACGAGGAGATACTTCTCCGCCGAAGAGTTTCACGTTAAGAATTCTTTAAGACCATTGACACGGTTCTCTTTTCTAATTTTTCATGGCTCCGACCACGTATGCACACCGACACACACATGCGCAAGCGGTTCTGTACACGAATGTACACAAATAAAGTTTTATCGAGCGTTTCTCACGAATTTTTTCTCTGTCGTCCACCACTTTCCATTTTATCAGCGATCCTATCGTAATCTGAAGAAACAAGATTTTTTAGAATTGTACCACGTTATTTTAAAAAAAGAGTCGCTTATCAACATTACTTTCCCGAAGTTTTTAGGTCATTGAACTCTAACGTATCAATTGATAGAGATCGAACATCTGTGCTGAAGGTATCCGAAATAGATATGTAATTGGACCGGAGGTCAATGATTCTAAGGACGATAAAAGAAGCTATAGACTTTCGTTCTGAAGCATAAGCGCGCTTTTGTTCGAAACAATGGCGCGCTATCGTTGCGATCTCAATGTTGCCTTCAGTTTGTATCAAGGACCAGTCTATATTTGTAGCTAGAGAAAGTAGAACACTGTAAGATGTTTCTAAAGTCCCTGAAGACACCAGCTGTCGCTGAAGGCCTCTCGAAAACTATTTTTCATATTATAAATAAGGAACGTTTTAATTTATAGACATGCGAAAAGTTTTATTTGCGAATAGAAAAATTATAATTTTGATTATAATTCCAATTTACGGGTGAGGGCAAATGGTTCTTGCCGTTTCGCTCATAAGAACAAATAGAAAAAGCTGCATGATTTATCTGCTCCAGAAAATATAAATTTAGCGCCATTTCGCGTAGTGGAAAAACGGTCAAATTGATAGCCAAAATTTTCAACAGATGATAAAACTTTTAATATACTTAGTTCAGCATTTTTCCGTAAGGTGCCGCCATCATCTATTTTCTAAAATGATAATTCGCGTCGTAATTTGTCTAGTTCCTTGTAGGTAGCGCTGCGAGGATCTAATCCAGGCTAAAAATGATCAGAGATGATGTTGATTGTGATCCAAGCTATACACAGAGAGTATATAAATAAATTAGACTAGGGGGCAGCACTATGCCGGGAACGGTAAAACCCCGGACAAGAGCATTCTCATACTGTCATATACTCTCTGTTTCGGTGAATGATTATTGGAGCAGTGGAAGAGGTTAGCTTACCAAGTAGGTGACAGGCATTTTTCAGTGTTTGCAAGCGATCAGTTGAATTTTGCAACGGTAGAACCAAGTGATACAGCTGATTAAAATGGAGTGTTTAATCGGAATAAAATTCAAAGATTTTGTATTAGTCGCGGCTGATATGACCACAGCCCATTCGATCATGGTTATGAAAAGCGGTAAGGGATTTGTTTGGTTACAATTTTTCTATTACTCGGCAATTTTACGATTTAGATCTATACCAAACATAAATTCAAGTTGCATTACTTTTCCTGTTTCAGATGAGGAAAAGATTCATAAAATCTCTAGCAAGCTCGTAATGGCTGTGTCTGGAGAGTCCGGTGATGCAACACAGTTCTCCGAATACATAGGAAAGAATATACAGTTGTATAAAATGAGAAACGGTTACGAATTGTCTCCGAGCGCTGCCGCTTGGTTCACAAGAAGAAACTTGGCTGATTATCTGAGAAGCCGAACACCTTACTTTGTTAATTTGCTGCTGGGTGGATATGACGATAGCACAGGACCAGAGTTGTTCTTCATTGATTACTTAGCTTCTTGCGTCAGCGTGCCTTATGCGGCGCACGGTTACGGAGGTTTCTTCACTTTGTCTATTTTAGACAGATACCATAAACTAGGTAAGAGAAACTATTTTTTGAAACATTATTGTTGCCTGCAATTGTACAAAACAGATTATGCTTAATACTCATTATAGATTCTACGGAGGAAGAAGCATACGACCTAATGAAATTATGCGTTAGGGAAATTCATAGACGTTTGATAGTTAATCTTCCCAACTTCAAGGTTCAGATGATATCCAAAGATGGTATAAAAGAATTGAAACCAATTACCACTCAAAGTTTGGCAATAGAGGATGCTGCTAAGGCGTAAAGATATTTTTATACGTTTCATTTGTAATATTGCTTTCACTCTAAGGAATAAAAGTGATCATAATAATCTTTATAAATTTGTTTTATATGTAAGCATGGATGATTCGTTAGTTCGTTCAGAATTGACTTAACGTCAATCTTCGATCCTTCGCGGATATTTTAGAATATATTCCCATAGAGAATTTTCTTTCTTTCTCACTCGTTCACCTGGTTTCAGCGAGCTTTCATAAATTATTTATTCTCGGCGAAACCTGTGCGTTCCAATCGCAAAGACGATTACTTTAATTAATGTCGATCGTTGTTATCAACGTTGAAAGCCAGAGGGGTAAGAGCTACGTGAATGAGATGCTTTTAAATTCTCATTTGTCGACACTGCTTCCACCCCTTTTTCCCGATGATGGAAACTCTGCTCGATATTTTAGTGTTTCGTGTCCACCCTTATAAGGTAAACGCTTACTCAGCCGATTTCCCATTTTTCCTTCTTTCGCACTAAATTAAATTTTCAACGTGTCAGAATTCGTTCATGTAGTTTTTCATTGCTTAAAAGTCTTCCGAAGTGGCGTGGAATTAATGCTTCTCTGCTGGCCTTTGTCATTTTTAATATTTGATACCAGAGTATCGAATAGGGGTTGCAACCCTTTCTTTGGTGAAGGAGGTTGTACGTATATCGAACAAGATGGCGCCACCATTAGCTATTCTGAATTTCAGCATGATTTATAAACTATCCGCGCCTTAGTATAGCAAAATCACAAAAACAGCCTATTGTTATACAAAAAATTAGTACTAGTAAAAAGTATTATTTAAGTTACAAAAGTCAGTTCTCGTATCATTCAATTTCGCTACAATTTAACCTTTCTGTTTATAATTATAAATGTTTAGACGCGTATGAACGAACCAATATTTCTCCTCGGCGTAGACCGTAGAACAGATTCGATATATTATTAGAAATATTTTAGAGTGTGTGGAGAAAAGAAAGGGTGCACGGAGGCGGACCCTTTTCAGGCAGAATCGGGACGAGGATCCTTTCACTTTGTATCGTCCGCCTAAGAGCATTACAACAGCTTCTGGCTCTCCGATCGGCAATGATTTCCAAATGGCATTCACGGTCCTCCGTTCGCAGTAAGCCGTAATACCGCAAATGTAGTCGATTGTAAGTGCAGATTTCCAGGAGGGCCAGCCCGCTGCGGAAAGTTCCAAATGAAATCGCAAGATGCACCCGCCCCATATCCTACACATGGTCTCCATTAAATTAAAAGCTCGGTTATCAATGGCGGACCTCCTTGATGTCTTAGATCAAGTTCTTCCTAGGTCCTCCACAAATCTCTTTGTCGCACTCCTTCAATATCATGAGTGTATGTAGACTTGTGCAATGAATTCTAGCAGAGTCCTAAAGCAGGATACACCTTGATCATGCAGTCACCTTTTTCAGCTGCTTCATTAGCGTTGGACCGACGTGGTCTCGAAGTTGACAGCGACAGAAGGCGACGGTAATGGCCTGTACAAGTTTAAAGGACCATCTTCTAATCTATTCGAGGTTTAAGAGAGGCGCGGCCGAGTACTTACAATCAAGCTCGAGAGTATTCTCGAGCACAATCCACCTCAGAAGGGTTTCTCTCTCTCTCTCTCTCTCTCCGGCTCTCTTTATCGAGGACGCCTTGTAGCGACATCGCTTGCCACGATCATCTTCCACGGCAGCTTAAGTATTATTCAGCGTTACGATAAAAAGATGACGAGGCGGGAGCGGCGAGGTGGCCTGCCATGCCGGAGGTAAAAGCGTTTCCATTTAATTACAATCGATCGTCAAGCGGGAATCGCCTTCGGTCGCATTGGCGTAGGAAAGCCGCCGGTTTTATAGACGGTCAGCGGTGGCTGGTTCTTAGACCAGCGTTAAAACCACTACTCAAATTTACGGGAACTTTTTTATTCCCCCTCCTGTTTCTTCTCTTTCCCTATCCAGCCTCCGTTTCGAACAGCTTTAAAATTTCCTTTTCCTCGCCCCTCTCTGATCCCTTTCGGTTTTTCTTCCTTCCTCGTATCATCTGGTTGAAAGATTTCTTTTTACTCGCCCCTCCCCCGTGCACCGGAAACCGACACAAATGTTTGATTTACTTGATGCACCGCCGCTTCATCGTTCCCGGCTCTGCGAATGCTTCCTCTCGTCCATTCCCCGCTTCCATCGCCTGGAAATCCCGTAGCCTTTTCCTCTAAGTTGTAACTAAGATGCGCGCTGTCAGATGTTCCGGAAAAATCTCTGTACCCTGCGCTCCTTTGAGCCAGTAGGTCGCGCAACCTGTACACTTTAATCATGGTCACCTATGGACCACATTACAGCTCTAGTGAAAACTTCAAGTGTGTAACTCTCAGTAATGGAAGCCTTTGCGAAGGGTTAATCGCTTCTGTAAACAGTGGATGTGCAGCACCCTGGAAAAATCGGGAACCTAATGGGTTGCCTTCTGGAAAGGATCCCGGATTCGCTTGCGGGAAGATCAAGTGAAAAGGGTTTGGAGATCACGACTCTCATCGGGAAGCGGTGTTCTCATTCTCTTGTGGGTTCGATAGGCCGAAACGAAGGGAAAGGGCCGTGGCCGGAAACCGTGCACGCGTCCCTTTGAATTCCACCGTCGGCTGGCCATCGTCTGACTTTACTACTTAGCCTTTTTTGCACGTGACTCGCGTCATGAACGAGCGTCGGCCAATTTTGCCAGGCAAAAAGTCCAGAAGAAAATGGAGGACGTTCCGAGGTGGGAGCGGGCCAGGGCCGTAGCAAGGCCAAGAAAAAATCGTCGAACCCTGGGACTTGCAAGGGGTTGGAGGCGCGAGGCGTAACCGGTTGCAGCCGTAGCTGCGAACTTTATTGAGCTTTCGAGTTTATGTACTTCCAGCGTGCACGGTTCCTGCGATTTTACGCCTTTCACTCGCCCGCCTTTTCGCTACTTTTCTTTTGTGCCTTTTTTCCTTTGCTCTCTCTCTCTCTCTCACCTTCTCCCTAGCTTTTGGCCCGCGTCTCCTTCTCGATCTTCTTTCACCATCCGTTCGTTGCCTTCCATTCGTCCTATTATTTCCCTTCTCGAAACCCGCTGAGACGAACGTTCGACGCCGTTCCGTCGCGACGACGCCGGCGAAACGCCCGCCGGCGAGGCAACATATTTCGCGATAAGTTTATGACTCCCCGAGAAAAGAATTCGACGCGAGCATTCGGGCACGCTACCCGAATGCCTCGAGTTTGAATCATTTATCAGTAGACTGCGGATTTGATGCGCTTCTCACAGAAACGAGAGACAAGTCGGAACAGTAGGAAGAGTACAAGAATTTTCGAATCGATATGCACGCAACTCTTCTTCTACACGGTTTTGAAATAACACGACACCTGTAACAACTCCGACACCTGGAAACAATATGATAGTATTATTACATTATTTTAATCGTAAGTGCATATAATTTACACTGAAGTTGTCATTCATCCCTAAAACAGTATTTTTCTCAATTAGAATTGAAATGGAATTAGTTCGTAATTCTTAACATTACAATGGACCAGAGTCCGGCCGTTCGAGGGTAAATCTAAGGTTAATCACAATCCCATAAGCCAACCCCGTATCCCACAACTTTCCAAACGTCCCGAATAATCCCGAGAATCTTGCCATTTGCTCTCGAGGCAAGATACGATTCGCATCAGCTCGGAGCCACGGTAACGGAACGAGGAATTTCTGTTTCGACACGGCGTGACCGTATGGAGGGTAGTTTTCCCGGTGTATCTTATCGCCAGATGCGAATGGCGAACGAGGGGGACTGGCACGAACAAAAGCCGTCGATATAGCGTCGTAAACCGTAAAAAAGTAGGAACTATCGCGAATAAATAACCGATGGAGAGTGGCCGGGAGAGGTCTACCGTTGCAAGGGGGTTGAAGAGGGTGAACAGCGTGGCGTGGGGCGAAATGAATGCGTGCTACGTAGAGGGTCGGCCGGAGGTGGTGGTCGTCCGTTGAATGGAAGTGTCAGAACGGAAGGAGGGACAGAAAGAGAAAGGAAGAAAGTAGGACGACGCCGAGGAAGGGGTTTGGTAGCAGAGGCGTGCGAGAAGCAGGACGGGGGTGGAAAAAAGGAAGAGGGCGGCGGTTTCGTTCGAGAGCGTGAAAATGCGGGGGTTGCACCTCTTGTAAAAGGGAAATATATAAACTCGAAAGGCCGATAAAGTCAGTACCCGCTGTTACGACAAACTCGCTTCCTTTTACCCGGATTCACCTTCCCTCTTTGTTTTTCTCAAGCGCAGCGGGAACCCAGAAGTCGAACGCGAGCGCGGGGGAGAATAATGCTCGTGTCGTGACCTCTGTCACGCGCAGGACTCTGTTACTGGGTCGCTCTTGGATGCACGATCAACTTTTCCCTCTCTCGAGGATTTCCCGACGTACGCTTCTCAGAAACATCGTTCATCCCCGCCATTTTTTTCGTGTTTCTCGTAACCCGTTCACGGATGTCGACCCTGTGTCTCGATACCGTGAAACTTCGAGAACCTTCTTCTTCTCTTAATTATCGAAGTTGATATCGTATCGATGTCGTCGATGATTGAATGGAAATAGGAGGGTGAACCTCGGTCATGGCTTCTCACGTAGAATAAATGTGTAATATAATATATAAAATATTGTAATATAATGTATGAATATAGACTAAATGGTGAAACATCAATGTGAATTTTATTTTGTAAATTCCGTGATCTATATGCATAGAGAGATCGGTAGTAAAACAAAAGTGCATTCCCCGCTCGATGATCTTCGCTTAATTAGACGCCGACCAAAAAATGTGATATTCGAAAATCGATGACGCACCGAGCGCGCGGAGATTATAAAAATATTTGGTATTCTGCAGGATGATTGAACACGCAGACCGACGGAGATTTGAGTATTTTCTGTCGGCGGAATACACAAACTGATAGATTATTTGTCGATGTATCCATGCATTCACCGCGGGTACTCGATACTTTGGATATATTTCAATTACAGAGTCATTCATACGCGTCCATTTCTGTTTTGTACATAAAACAACTTGTTAATTCCCCGGTGTGGCTCGCGGTGAATTTTTCACGGCTTTCTCTTTTTTTCTGCCTCTCCCTCAACCCTCTGTAAATGATTCCGCGCTACAAACGTCGGCTCCGCCCCTCCTCCCCGTCTCTCTTTTCACCCCCTGTCTCTATCTTTTTTCCACCGGCGTAGTAACCCCGGCCCTGTTAATTATGATTAATCATGTCTCGGAAATTAAAGCGATTAATCTTCTCGTTGTGACGACCGGTGAGCGTGTTTGCCGGCCCTCGGCCGCACACCCACACGAGCGCACGTCCGTGCGCACGATGCCTCTGTTTTCCAGAGGAGAGGGGCGGTTTTCTCAATTAGTTCAGCCGCTAATCGTTTTTCGTGACTTATGCGCGTTTTCGGACCTCCCAGAGCGGAAGTGGCCGCGCCGCACAGCCCGAGTGACAATTAGCGAATTCGCGAGTTCTAGTGACGGCACTCTCTCCCTCTCTCTCTCCCTCTCTTCCTCTCTGGTCGTTCCCGAGGAAATTTTCAAATTAAATGGAAGTCCTCCCACGTTGGAAATCAAATGCCCCGACGCCATCCGCAACAGTTTCTTAACGAGCATTTAACTGATAAATAGACTGCCGACAGCGCTGGCTTTTCGAAATTTATTTTTGAAGGGCCCCCGACAGAAATGCTTTTTGGGTTTGGTGTATGGTAACGTTAATACCTTCAACGAATGAAACTGCAATTTTTCATTTTGAAGTTCATTCATATAAACCGATTGGCAATCCGCAATTTAGTCTATGTATCTATGTATAAACGATTACCATAGTTTGCACGACATGGAATTATTTTTCCCTGGCCGAAGTTTTATTGAATCTGCAATTTTCCGTTTCGAAATTCACTTCTATGCGAAACAATTGACGGTTTCGAGTTTCTAAAACAATTTGTGGATATCAATTGCTAAAAAATTGTCCAGAAATCTGTAGACTATCTGTAATATTTTACAAATGGCTCAAAAATATTATTATCGTCGCACAGAGCGGTATTTGACCGATCTAGCTGGCCAAAAAGTCCATTTACCAAAATTACCCCAGGTAAAAAATGACAGTCTATTGGGAAAGCCAGGTAGTCCCACGGAAAAACCACATTGTTTATCGGTCCTCACCGTACAAGATAACTGCAATGCCTAGTCGGCAATCGTACGTTGTCTCGAGTGTTCGTTTAGAACTGTTTGTAGTGCGAAAGAAGTGTTCTCAGAGTGCGTGACATTTTTAAGTTATATACTGAAAATCAATATTTGACTATGGATTCTGCAATAGCAGGTAATAACCTTTATTTTTATACATAAATTATAAATTACATGTACTATCAATGGTTAAAAACGTGTCCTTACTTTTACATTTTATACTGAAACGCATTTACATTCGATGTATTTTGTCATACTGCACGGTTCGATAGGTTGTTCTTTTCTTATAGTAGTGAAAGTATACCGTATATGCTTTCTAAAAAATATTAATTTTATAACAATATTTTATCGTAACAATATTTTTTGTTGTGTTAGGGTCATCTGACATTATTAGGAAAACTTATAAATAAATACTTGATGCGATGAAGTCCCAAAATGGCTTAAATATTAATGGGAAGTTACAGTCTGCCGAAAATAATTTGATGACATGGACTTCCATAGTGAAGTAGATAAAAATGATGTAAAACAATTTTGTTTAAAAAAATATTTGGAACAAAAGTTGAAGAGTGTTCAGACATCTACAAACTTCGACATATAAAATTTCGAAAATATTTTTTTACGACAACTAATCAAGGTCACTTTGAATTTTTAATTCTTGAAATATATTTTTTATATCATAATGCTGTAGCTGATCTTAAGACGAATTGAACGACATATAATATTATGACCTTAAGACCATAAATAACGTTGCAATAGTTTTTGGCCAGCTAGATTGGTCAAATACCGCTCTGTGCGTCGTAGATAATTGATAAGATTCTATGATTTGAGTGTTTACAGGATAACAAATGAGGTTAGAGGCGCGACAAAATGGCTACCAGCTAGTGATTTTGAACCGACGCACGGCGCGGTAGGGTAGAAGGTAATATAAGGAACTGTGGGGAGTGGGAAAAAAGGTGCCAACGAGCTTCCAGTCGAAATGAATAATACCCCAACAGGTGCAGGAACACAATCTCGCCACCTCGTCGCCATTTAACGTGGCCTCTGTGGAACGGAGTTCTCCCGACCCCTTGAGGAAACAGTGTTTTTCGCAAATTAAGAGATTCGCAATAATGGCCTTAATGGTCCTGTAAGGGTAGAAACTGAAATTACGTTACCACTTAAACGCGGTTATTTATCGTCTACTTTATTATTACCGCCTACGAGATTTTCGTGGCCCTCGGTCTCGGGATACTCCGGGCTCTCGCTGTTAAACGATGTTGCACCTCGTTGCCTGTGTTTTCAATTAATTCCTCGACTCCTCTATTTTTTCATCTTTTTCTTCTACACTCCCCGTCCCTCTCTCCCTCTCTTATTTTCACCCTCAGCATCTCGTTTACCGGGCGTTTATCGCGCGCAGGACATAACGATCAGCTTTTCGGTGGTATAAACAGCCAACGGGGCGGTATTTATTCCTCGAGAAACGTAATTATTCTTAGACGCTGTGGCAGCAATTTAGCAATCCCCGTACGCGAAACCATCCGTTCCACCGTTCGCTAAATTTTTTAATTTCACTCGCCGCTTGTTTTCGGCCGTGCGGCTTCTGGGGGATGAAATGAATTAATATCCGAGCTGGATTTCTTAACATTTTGTACCAGGCGTTTATAGATGGCATTTACCATGATTAGAACGTTAACTAAAAATGAGTTTAATCGTCCGTAAAAGCATCATAAACATTTTGCCCTGAATTAATCTATTACACATTTGACGATTAAATTTCTCCCTTTAAAACGAGTAATATTTAAATGAAAATGTTTCGTAACGCGAACAAAAACAATATATCCGTTAAAATCGTGGAGCAGCCGATTATGGACGTCGCAAAAGCGGTGCAGAGGGTCGGATCGTCGACACAGAAATAAAATAGCGTTACAATCGTCTCCGGATTCCATTCTGTCCTGCTGCAGCGTGGATTACACCCTGTCCCTCATATTTCGTGGCTGGTTCGCGATGGCCATTTGTCACCTCTCGAGCAAAGTTCATTGCTTTTCGGGCCATTGGACGTGCTCCATAAAAAATTTAAAAAAAACTTAACGGGTGGAAGGGCAACGAGAGGGGCGGGGGTGAAAGCTTGCTTTCGCGAGAGGGCGAGAGAGAAAGATAGGAGAGCGGACAGGGGAGAAACACTTCGAAGCAGAGCGAAAGTTTCGAGTTGGCGTTATTGATGTCTTCGGTGGATGTGTGCCGGAGAGGGTTGGGGGATGCTCGAGGGCAATGGTAGACAGGGGGTTGGCCGAGGGGGTGAGCGGGGGTAATCCTGAGAGCAGCCTCAAAGGCCAAATGAGAAATACTTTCCGATCGGGCAGCAGCCCCGAAGACTCGGCGGGCTGCGAGGCTTAAAGGACTTCATATAACGCCTCTGAGCCGTGAGATCTTAGACTCGCGTCGAGATTTCGACGCTTTTATTATGTAACTATGTGTGCCCGGTACGCTCGTGTTGGTTCCCTCGATTTTTCTCTCACCATCCGGACGGAGGCAGCCCTTCTCCTTTCCATCCCCCTCCCGCGCAAACTTTCGTAATTACTCGAATCGCTGTCTTTAAAATGACGACGCGAAATTAATCCCCCGTGGAATGATCTCTCCCTTAACGCCCTCTGGCGAACATTTTTCCTTCGTAATGGACGTCGAGGAATTGATTTCTCGCAAAACGAGCGTCCACGGTGCGAGGAACGTGGAATCGTTTGTGGCGAGTGCGAATTATATTTTATACGAGCACCGGCGATCAAATTACGTTTATTTTAAATTGTTCGATGAATGCGATGTTCAAATGAAAATAAAGTGCTACTCATTTTTTTTTCGAAAATGCTTGTAACGCGAAGGGATAAAAATTGTGGATATAAGATGCATGAAATGTTTGAAAAGATGTTCTTTAACCCTGTCCATGTGTAGACACGAACGTAAATAATAGGAACATCCCGTACCTCGACCAGTCATGCATGTGAAATATATGTAAGTAGTGGGCGCACGGCCTGGAATTTGATCGAGGCCATAACTCTCACTATTAAATATTCATTCGGTATTGACTAATAGATGCACTATCTGTCGGGCTGGTAGTGGCCCAACACGTGCAGCGAAATAGATGTATACGTGTATAGGCTCGTGCAGGATGAACCGATATCGTTTGAAAATGTTGGATCGATCGTGAAGAGGAGCTCTAGTCGGTGGAAATAATTCTTGTCACGACCAACTATTATTATTTACGACGAACAGGGAATATTTCAACTGTTTCTCAAACTAAAACTCACATTACACTAACCTTTTCTTTTCACTTTTAGGACGACAATATTTTAAATTTTAATAATTCATTAAAATTGCCAAACTTTGAAGAGCGTCTTTGATTTTTATATTTAATATATATCTTGTTAATTAATAACAAATCCTGGTTGATTATTGTAGTAATAAAATTTTCAGCCACCAAGATGGTCTCAGATAGAGACAGAGATTTTATTATTAGACAACGAAATTTAACGAAATTAATTAAAAAATTATTAGAAAAAATATATTTATTACGATAGTGGGTAGGAATAATTTTTTTTAATGAATTTTAGTGGAAATTTCATACTGCTATTTTTAATGGTTGAAAAGTTATAAAAAAATTATAGTAAAATAACAGATTGAGATTAGTCTCCACCCTTTCCCTCACGTGACGCTGTCCCCTCACTCTTGCGCCTCAGGCCGAGGCAGGCGCGAGCCACGCATCGGCTCTTCGCTCAGCGGTCAAAATGTTCCGTCGCGAGTAATTTCGGCTGATTTCGCTATTGCCAAATATACCGATGTTTCGGTTTTTACCGACAAAAACGCCTGAGCTGGCCGAGAAAATTTTTCGGGTGCGGGCGAGGCAAATAATACGTGATGCCTCGCTGGGCCACGGCAAACAACGCGTTATCGCATTGCTTGCCTCGCCCGACCGATTCATATTTAGTTCCACTAAATCGTGGATTGAACAGTCATGGAAAATTCGAACTGCATCGTGTTTGGTATCATTTTAATCGGAAAAGTGTAGCGAATGTGCATCTAAGAGTGGAACCCGAAAATTTACAGACTTTAAAGAAGCACACATATGAATTATCCTGCAAAATAATCTACAATTACAAATAAAAAAGCTCCGCAAGTTTTAAAAAACAAATTTTTCGCTAATAAAGTAGATAAGAATAATGTTTTAATGAATTGTAATGGTAATGGCACAAACGGACAGACCGACACGAAAATGTCGTCTTTGGTCACTAATGCCGTTAAAAATTTTGAACGAAAGGATTTTTTCTGGACAGATGAACACAATTTTCTTATACATATATAGAGATTAATTATGAGTATTTATTCGTTCAGATTTTTCGGATAATTCTTGACTTTTCGGTTTACTGTAATTTCGATCACCGTAATTGAATACGCAGCTAATTAAATCGTCCAAGTACGCGAGATCGAAGCGGGTGTATTAGTCAAACAGCGGTTAGAGTGTGTGCTGTGTGTCCATTGTACTCAATGCGTTAAATTAAAGTCGACCCGTCGAACATGACACGGTATACGGATTTTCAAGCTCTCTAAATTTACTCACTCAATAATATACTTACATATTTAATACAACAACAGAAAAATTTAATAAGTCAATAAGCTAGATCTATAATGAAAATAATGGTGTTATTTTGTTACGAGTTTTAGCAACACTGTTGACACGGGAAGGAAAAGTTAGACGCAGGGATGAAATTTCGTGATATCGACTTTTGGAGAAACAGCAGAAGTAAAGTTCATAAGGATGTTTTGAAGATAAAAAGGGTATCCAAAGAGGGAAGCGCGACGGTCATATATACGGTCTACTAGGGGGCAGTAATGTCGAGGGAACCGATAACGAAACGATTATCGAGGAAATTCATGATTGATAAAACAAGAAACACAACCGGCCAGGTCCCCGGGGAATCCTCCGAATATCCTCTTGAAAATTACCAATGAAAACCGGCGGGGTCAATAATCTTTCTATCTCGCGAAGTAGCTAACCCAACAATCTGCCCGTAGATGCTTCAATTTTTCAAGTTTCAAATTTCTGTTCAAGAAATAATCGTTCATTAATTGTTCGAAGAGTTTCACTGTTTTCTATGTCATCCATCCATTTATAAAACTTAGTTTATTTTACGATTTGCTGAATTTGCAGAAATCTGTCGAAATGTTTGCACATTGTGGACGTCAACATATCCCAATTTCAGCAAAACCGGTACTCCGAGAAGTGTCCGATTCCGCGCCGGATGGCCCTATTATATTTGTACTTATTTCAGCGCAGCACTGGCGTTCACCGCAACAATGTTACGCGACTCGAGGATCGAGTGCGCGTTACGCAAACCGAAATGCAACCATTACATTTGTCATGCAAATGGAGAATCGAATCGTCCACGGCCCCGGCCAAATTTTCCGCCGGAGATATTACATCACGACAGATGTCGAACGGTAGCAAACAAAAACGGCACCGGAAAAAGAGGCAGGGGTAGGGGGACAGTCCGAACCCTTTATTTCTTTATTGACGCCATGGGAATACGGGGACGGCGCATTCGGACCCCGTTAATACCGAATATCCGAAAGTAATTATTCAAATTGATTATCCGACCGGCATTTGCATGTTCATTCGGGGAACGACGATACGATCTTTTTTTTTCGCGCGCGCGCGCGAGTGATTCCCTTTTTTTCCCTCTTTTTTCTCACGCGTTGTAAACGATGCCCCCCGCGTATAGAATATTCAAATTCAATCGATCGATCGGCAACCCCCGCAAATGAAATAATTGATTTTTTAAAATACCCCAGCGCACGGCCGTTAATTGATGCGGCGATAAACTTTATTTCAATGGCGAGACCCGTAATAACCAAATTTATTCCGGGAACCGAATGAAGATTTGCGATCTAGTTTTATTGGGATATAATTCCGTGTGCATTACGCGACGCGATTCGAATGACAAAAAAGAACAAAGTAAAATTGTAGTAGAAGCTCAAATAAAAAAAAACGTTATTCTGATTTTTCAATCATAATAGCGTGTGCGTTCAATTATAAAACTGACGGTAGCTACTGCACCTGTCAATTACTGCAGAAAATTTAGATTTCCCGTACAAATCAACGATCTAGTCAGCACTTGAAAAAGCCAGTTGAAAATTTCCGGGACACGCAGTAGAACAGAATCAGGGAATAGCGCGTAAAATCGAATTTCGGGTATTATTTCAGATAATGAATAGTTTATCCAGCGGAATTCCGTTCCGGATCACCGGCGCATCGGCAATATCGGCATCAGGTGAAAATATCGTTCGTTCGGGAAAGGTCAGCGTAGACGGATTAAAAAAGGTCACCGAGCGGCGCGCGGGAATGGTCAGTGGCGAATAGAAGAATCTCGCTAAAAGCGCGGCGTGAAACAGAATTTCGAGTTTTATTTCGCGCGATAACGCTAAACAACTTTTCCTGCGATTCCCTATGAACCGTCAACAATTTATTGAACGCAGCACGAGCGTATCGGTGACGTTTATTCGGGGCTGGAACGTTTTGCCCCGCAGCTGGGCGGCTGCTCGTCCCTTTTCGTCAGTCGTCGATGTAACTCTCCTTCTTCCACCCGCGTGTGTAATCCTTTTTTCCTCTTTTCCGCTCTTCCTTTCCCGCCGGTTCTCTCCCTCTCCCTTTTTTTTTTTAATTTTCGGTAACCAGTCCGGTCGGTGCGGTCTGTCGTCGGTGAAATTGTCGAAATCGATCGACCGTTTTCGACGGCCAGTCTCACGAGTGTGTCCGCGTGAAATCCACTTAAATACACTGGCCCATTTTTACTCACACTGTACACGCGAATTGAAACACGACTCTTTTCGGCTGTCGTGGACAAAAAAAAAACGAACATGGGATCGCGTCGAATGGAAACTATTCACTCCCGGCGAGAAATATTAATATAGTTACACGGGCTTTTCACCGGAGTCGATGCTTTTCTTTCCAATTTTTCACTTCTTAACTTGTAATTGATTTTACTGGTACAGTGATTATTAGAAGATTTTTGAATTACGGACGAAGATGTTCGAGCGATGATATTTTGGTATCTAAAGCTAAGTTGTCGGCCGCACGTTAATTTCAATAACGCCTGACGAATGTGCGAAATTTGGTGAGCACATATTAACGCCTTAACAAGGCAGGATGTTGTTTCGCGCGAAATCCGACCAATGTGTGATCCGCTCGCATCAATTCACAAACCCTCGTTGTCAGATTTAAGTACCATCGATAAATCAGTGTCTGGCTATGTCTGGCGTGACGTTTAAATAGTCGCTTGTGTACAATGAGTGACGGCCAGGAGCATCGAATTTGTATGTGACCAATAAAGTAGGCGAAAACATATGTGTGTCAGGTGGCGGCGTGTCAAATTTTCATAATGGCGGCTGTCATGGACGATGCCCAGACAGACGAATCTCGGCGCGTATCTCGCACAATATCGCGAATTACCGTGATATGTACTCGGCTGAATAGTGCGGAGTGCTTCTAATATGACCTATTATAGTTAATCTGAAACATAAACTTAAACACACTGCCGCACCGCACTGTGGTCTGAAAGTCAGTTCCAGCGCGAATAAATTAAAAAAACCAACCAATCTGTTAAAATTTATACTTGTATGATAGTTTGATATGTATACTACAATAACAAAAGCAAAATTAATAAATCACATCACCGTATTATTGTTGGCAGTAAGCACATTTTATTTTCCTGCGTTGCTGAATTGTCACAAATTATAACTTCAAAATATCGAGTTTTTTCTTGAAGTGTGTATAAATTTTGTTAGTATCTTGTTATATATGATATTATCAGTATGGCTGTAACTGGAAATGGTATGTTTACGTTTCCTTCACACACTTTATAATATATTTTATGAACTGATACTTTTTAAGAAAAATTATTAGAATGTTAAGTTTTACAAAATTTGCTAGCATTTGCACGCGTTGCGAAGTATTTAATTTGAAAGCTTACTTCATCTCCATTAACGGCAAACAGAAAACGCTAACGCCCGCGACCTCCCGCAATCCCATTATCATTTTATTTTAATATTTTAGTAAACGTATCTACGATCACCCGCTTAGAGTTGTTTGAAGAATTGTTCAAATTGAAGGATTTGAAACGAAAGGATTGCGTTACTCCGACATTAAATCATAATCTTCTACATTATATTTGTAACCCTTAATTATTATATTAATAAACAAGTAGTCAGTATTTTAAATTATGTTTTATTTACGTTACTCAAATATTTGAAAGTACTTTTTACACAAAATGTCGATTTTTTCCGCAAACAATAATTAATTCGCGCTAGAACTGACTTTCAGACCACAGTGCACCGTGTTCATGGCGGATCTGTTAAAATTTTCGGATCGAACAAGCACATATTCATTTTTTTTTATCAACGTTATCGAAAATTCAGCTAAACGTATAAACAGGTTATAAATTCAGTAAACGTTTACGGGAAATTCCGAATGATATTATCCCGTTTCAGGAGCTGAAAGTATAAACAAATATTAAATTCTACGATAAATAATTAAGTAACGATTATATCGGTGATCGCGGTTGACGTATAAACATATAATGGAAACAATGAATATGCAACGAATGAAAGCGACATTCCAGCTTTTCCGATCGTTTCAATGACATCTTCGTTACCGTTCAATGTCCGTTTAATTCTTCGCTTGAAACTTTTAATCACCGCGTCGAGCTCGATTCCATATATCGACACGGGATAAAATGCAACGAACATTATTTGTCGAAATGAAATGTTAACTTCGAACGAAACAATCCCATTACGATCGAACTCGGTTCACTGTTCGCCAGAATTTCGCGCATTCGAATTTTCTCTATTAATCGCGCGAGTATGATTAGTCTATTTGTTACATAAATGTATTATTAGTCTCGTTAATATTACTATCGAGTTGTGTAGTATTTATAGAAATGTAAATCACGTATAGCTGTATGGGTTTAATAGAAATAATTTTCGTGAAAATGTACTTTACCCCTCTGGCGGATTGCTGGTCAGTCATTGAAACCGTTTTTTTTTCACAGTCAGCCGATCAACTCCGAGTTATCAGACATTTTTATTCGCGCGAACAGGTTTGCAAAAATCTCCCAGTCCGGTTGCAACGTCAACCAGTTTCCCGGCTCGGCTTTTCCATCCGTTGAATTCGATTTCACATCAAATTCTATGCGCCATAACTATTCGCGATGAAGCTTCTTCCCCTCTCGCAGGGTCCTCTTATTGTTTCCTCTGGTCGTTACTCGCAATAGGTTCTCTTTACTTGCGAATGCCTTCTTTTAGTTTACGATGCTGGGAATTCAGGTTCCTTTAGGCGGTGTGGCTTTGCTCTAAGTTCTCAGTCGTGTTTGAAATGGTTTCAGGATAACGGAATGGACACGGTTAAGAAATAGAAAAGAATATTATATGTGATGTTTAAAAAATAGATCAACATCGTAGTCGAAAATCGACAACAGATGGAACGTTTAATAGTAACATTTTTTCAAAATTCACATTTATTCGTATATTAACAATTTCGAGTTTTAAATGATGTGGTTACTTTTGGACCACCCTGTACAACACAATTGTTTTCACAAATATTAAGGCATCGTTGTATTAAACCTTCGTCTTATTTAACACTAAACCACCGATCAAACTGACCGGTTCCTGATTTTTTATTTTACAATCATTGAAATAATAAAAATGAGTTTATAAGGAATGGTTGTGTAGATATCTTTAGTAGAGCTTGTATTAGAATAGGGGCGGCACAAAGTCTAAGTAAAATTATTCTCGTCATTTTTATAAGGGAACATGTGCCAGTAACCTTTAAGTCTCGATAGGTTACTTTGGTCGCTTCTTTCGCAGACCGGGTTAGAAATGGGGGATTATCAATCGGTGGAGACACCGCGGGCCAGAATATTGTATTCTTTCGTTTTAGGTGCTCCTCCTCGTGGTGGAGATCGGCGAAGGGGGTCGAGCCTCGACAACAGTACGTAACAGCTGACGCCATCAACTCCGAGTACAGCTAGCTACCGTCGCGTCGGCTCTCCCGTATTTCTCCTGCGGAACGAGCGCCATCGTCCTTCGCGGTACTTGGATAGTACTTGAATACAGAGCTTCCGCACTTCAATCCATCTGTCTACTCCTGTTAAGAGTCGGCCGTCCCATTGGTCGACAGTTTTCCGAACACGCGCGCGAACGAGCTCGCAGCTTGGAGATTAAAACCGATGGAAAATGAAGTCGCCTTGGAGAAATCGGTCGCCACAGAATTTCGATGAGCAGACGACGACGACTCCGTTCAGACCGATTTTTCCGGAAAGATCGAATTTTTCCTTTCTTCGAGGAAAACCGGCGCGGCGCGGTGGGTTGGATGGATGAGATCCGTCTGAAGTGTTTCACAGGGGCTTGCTGATGCGAGAACGTGTTTTATAGAATCGCAGGTCGATGCCGCGTACTTTTATTTTCTTCTTCCCCGAGAATCTGCTCGGTTGATGGATTAAGGAATTAGAAAAGTTCCCGCTTGCCGCGATTACATATTTATTAAATGATCTAGCGGTTCTCGGTGCGTGTCTGCGATGTTTGTGTCTGGATCCTCTTAACTGTGTGGAGCGAGAGTTAATGGTGGGTTCAAGAGCAAGTAAACTTTTGGATTAAAGGGAAAATTATGTAAAAATCCATTATATTAACGGATTGGAGACGCGAAACGCCAGACAGGAGTCCATCGTGTGTTAACATTCGCGAAATTCGGAAATCAAAATTTGTTGCCGGTATCAGTGGAACGTGTAATTTCAAATTAAAAATCTGTTGGACGTATCTAATAATTGTACGTAATTTTGTAATCTGAAATACGAATCATCCGGCTGTACCCAAAGAAGAAAATTTATATTCAAATTAACTCGTATGATTATATTGGCAAGTTGAATCTGCCATAAATTATGGTCTGGTAAAACGCTTTTTAACAAGTTTTTAATGATGAAATTTTTTATTGATACACTTTGCGTATCTTTCGTTTGCGAAAGTGAAATATTCGCATTGGGAAAATATGTTTGAGATGAGAAAATTGAATTTACGTGAACATGGTAAAAGTTTGGGAAAATATATACCTTCTGTGGATTTATTTTGCTGTCGGTCTGTTTATCGCGGGGGCCATAAGAATTCGATTAAATGAAACAACGTAGTACGGGATCGGCAACGGTTTATTTTTCAACAACCGCATGGTAATTGTTTCGTTACGGAAAAACCGCGACTAATTTCCAATGCAAACAGTTTCTACTTGTTATTATTGCTGCGGATTTAGCGACCGTCGAATAACTACATCTCGCGTGTTTGCGTATGGAGAATAGTGCGCAGTTTTGCCGTTGATCCCGTCATTCGTTCGCGATATGTATCAGTATAATTGTAAAACCGCGGTCTCTTTTAAACCGTGAACATTCAATTTTTGTTTCTCCCTTACCACGCACTGCCTCTCTCGTTCGTCCTCCGCCCCCGTGAATTATTAAATATCGATTATGGGAAACTGCAAGCTGCTAATGGAAAAATGCAATATTCAAACCGCGACAAAGCGACGTCACAGCGAGTTGAATTAATTAATTACAAATCCCGATGACTTCACGCTACGTCGAATCGCTCCATCGGAAAATGGATATACAAATCCTCCAGATTTCTTTTTGCTTTCTGTAATTGAGAAAAAAAGAATGAAAATATTCTAAGTCAGAAGAAATAAAATTTTAAAATTATTGCACCACCATAAAGCATCGAAACGACATTATTAAATTCAGAATAAATGTCCACGGAATAAAACGGTGTGCGAAAATATTTAAAAACTGCTAGCAGCGACAAATTCGAAAAACATTGAAGTCGGGCGATTCGCATACCGCGTCCGGGGCGTGAGTAATTAATTATTAAATGGTGGGTAATTGCGCGGATTTTCGCGAGCGTACACCGTGTTAAATATTGTCCCGTCGACATTGAAATGGTTGTTATAGATGGTGTAAGTTTAATGAAGCCCCGCGACTACCTCCTAATCAGCGAGCGTAAATTATTTAGCCCCCGTTCTTCGCGGTTCGAGTGTGTCGATTAACGAGGTGCGTTTAATCAACGAGAGTCGTCGCGTCCACTCGTTTCGAGTGTTTTAATACCGTGGATTTCTGTCGGCAGCGGTGGACATTCATATTGAATCGATCAGGAAGATTAAGTGGAAGGGTCGTGTTCGTAACTGGGGTAAATGAGGGAGCTACCCTCTGGCGAGTCTTTCGACCCTCGCGTTGAACAACACGTCTACGGGGCAAGCAAGTTTGATTTAGACGTTCCGAAGGGGGATCGTGAAACGTGGCTCGTTATTCCGTCGTTTCCGTAAGTTCGATTGTTTTACCGTTCTCCCTTTGTGTATTTTTCATTGATATTCATATCGCCGACGGGCCAAGCGGCGTAATCCATATTTCCAAAACAGTTCGGCTCGATTCGCGGTGACTGTGGCAGACAGAATTTGTATTTTGCGCAGAATTTTCGAGAAATAATTCTGCATGAAATCCGGTAACCGACGTGGTAGTGAACGTGTTAGAAATCAGGAGGATGGTGATAAAAAGAAACAACAACAAGCCTTGCTACCACAACGCGTGTTTCACTGCAAAAATATATTAACAAAATCGCGAGCACGATATCCTGTGTCAGCGTCCAGCTCGTAAAGGCCCGTTCTAAAATATTCTTGGGGAAAAAGCCGAGCAGTTTCCAGTACGCGGGGCTGGTTCATCCCCTCAGAATTAACAGGCTTGCCGTGAAAGTAACCAGCGGATCCCGTCGACGGTGGACGCGGGTAGTGGATCTCCGTTATTGACACAGGGGATGGCTGTTCGCGAGGGCTGAAGGGGGGGTGGTTGGATCGTTCGAAAAGTCCACGGCAGGCTGCGCGGTTAAATCCAACGTAAAAATAAAGGCACATTTTACGTTCGCAGGAGAGTAAACCGATGGGAAACCGTCGACCTGGGATTTACGCGGCCAAGGATGGAAACCTACCGTCCCCAACCCCCGGCCGAGTTAAGGGACGCGGACGTCGTGGCCAAAGAAACGAACAGAAGAGAGAGCCGAGTGAATCTCTTGGTTGGCGTTTATGTAGCCCGCGTCTGCACTTAACTCTCTATGAGCCAATGAAGTGGCTAAATCACTTTACTGCGGACGTTTACAACGCCATCGGCCCCTATTTATTTATTACGCGACGCTCCTCTCTTAGCTGTTCGTTCGGACGCGCGTGGAAACGATCCGGGGACCCTGGTTTTCCTGAAAACGAACCTAACACGCACGGAGAAGCCTGATTCTTGCTAGAAATCACCTGGTATTATTTTTCGTTGCTTGGAAATATTGCATTTATGGTGGATCACGAATGTTGGGTTTCCGAGTTGCCGCTGTTCGACGCAGCAAAATTGAAGGTTCGTTTGCCGGGGTTCGTTTCGATTTCCGGTCTGGGTTAGGATAAAACGGGCGAGTTTATCGTAACGACGCACGATAGAATTAGAGGATTGCCGCAACGCGACACCGAGATTACCGACTCCACCAAATCGGCACAAGCGGACCTTTTAATTCTCTCTCCCGGAAACTTCCGGCCGATTTGAGAGCGCGAGGAAGAAAGATCGAACGCTAGAACACGAAGGAGAGAGAGAGAGAGGAGGAGAAAAAATAGCCAGATAAGCGGTCAGATTACCAGGGGACGGACGTTATCATCGGATCCTAGTAGATGGAACAACTTCAACGAGGTCCTGTGCTTCCTGCCTCCCCATCGGCGATGTTCGGAACGCGATGTCTGGGTTAGCTCTGATTGAGCCTGTTTTACGAAAAGGGCCGGGGCACAAGACCGTTCCCCCGATTATGCTCCTCCTATCGGGATCATCTAATTGCCTCTAACTTTCCTTTGCGCAATGAGTGAAGACCGGCGAACAATCCCTCTCGTTCGGATTAACGGAATCGCATTGGTCTGATCCTTATCGTGGTCGTTTTGTTACACGCACGATGTTCGTCGGGTTTCATTGAAACGAAGCTTAATCTTTGATGGGGACGGGTCAACTGTTTTCTGGAAACCCTTTTTAGCCATATCCTGCAGCGACGAAAAAGATGAAAATCAATAGCGTTCAAGCAAATCTCTAACTTTTGTTGGAACCACGTTTTAGTGAAATTATTGAAAATGCCTGAAAAGTCGCACAATGTATGTTCGAACCAAGTCGAGTCCACGAACAGCAGGAATTCGAGCGCAAACCAGATTTTCGATCAGCCGTCGATCATCGTCGACTTGTCCGGCCGAGCGAGCGTTGTCGACTATTTGATATGCGGCCATGATCACGAACGCGATCATAAATATGGAGGGGGAGAACATGGTGCGTAGCGGTGTTTGCATGAACATTAGTAAAACAGTGGAAAAATAAAGGAGGCGGTGTAACCGGCGCGGTCTACGCTCGCGTTTGCATTTGCAGAAGGAATTCGGTATGAGGAATATTTTTCAAGTGGGTTTGGTAGCGCTCGCGGCCGAAAAACAGAAAGAAAGAACGCGGAAGAGTACACAGAACATAAGTATCGATGTCAAAGGAATGAGCATCGCATCCTTGCCTTTACGATACCGGCTCGGCTCGAAATTCTCCCCCTGTTGTTATGCACAGGATTCGAGTAAACAAATATTTTTGTGGCGGCATAAGGTCCTCCGCAACCCTGTTCCCTCTCGCTTCGTCGACTCCGCTGGAGAACTCTTATTCCAAGAGCATCGTTCCGCGATGTGTACCTCGGCACGATTTATCTGCTCGATTAAGCATCGGCGTGCTCCCCGGAAAACCGGCCCTGACGTCTTCATCGTCTTTGTACGATTTACATACCCGTCCCCCAATGTATCAGAACCTATATCGATGTTCGCCTGCTCCGTACTACCATAAACGATTCCTGTTCCTGTAAGGAAGCTGCCGATAAAATCATTTAAAATCTCTATCGAGACATTAAGGGTGAATTAATTAATTAATTGGTTATCGATCGTAATTTATCTTCAGGATAATACAAAGTTTTATTCGCGGCGCAAAGGTTCGATCATTTACAACAACAAATAGCCATTTTGTGACATACTAAACGCTGGATTCGGATTTGAATCTTCAGGTTCGAGAACCACGTTAGCTATTAAAAATGTTTTTAATCGGTTTTTAAAAGATTAAGGGTGAAGCAACGATGGATAGGGTGCATAGGAAGTAAGCAAAGGGTCAAAACTGACCAAGAAAAACCCCTCCGAGTAAAATTTCAGTAAAATTTCCGATTTAGCTATTAAAAAATCCTGTACGGTCAGTTTTGATCATTTTAATCGGCTAGGCACTTTGTTAACGATATTTTTTTTGCACAAGGAGCACACCAATTAGGCGCAAATCGCTCGAGGAATCGAGCCACCTACACGAATCGGGGGCAAAAGGTGCGGGGGCGGTTGGATACTTCGAAAGTCCTTGAAAGTAACAGGCGGCCTCTCGGCCTATCCCCGAAGTATCACGAATTAGATCTCGAGATAAGGCCGCTTCGGCGCTAATGAATCCAAACTTTCGAACTCCAATTACATCGTCGCGTAACTATATTGAAGTTCCCGTGAGAGAATGAGGGACGAACCGCGTACACCAACGATGAATATTTCTACATAAATTCTCCGGCCGGTGTTTGCGATGAAATTAAAATTAAGATGAGAGAATTTCGCGACCCGTGGCACACGGGCCCGCATGCAAAATTTACCGCTGTCTCTCAGTCAACATTCGTTCCGACGTGACGACACGACGACGCTCCCCTACGCCATCTTTGATTCCTTCTTTAATGGCCAGCGGGGACTATATTTACTTTTTATGGAACCGCTTCGATCTGTACGATTTACTTTCGCGTCTTTTACTTCGCGACAGCGTTGGTCTCGTTTGCGTATACGTTTAAAACATAAGGAATAGAGAAACTGAACATTTGATTAATTTTTTGGATTTTTAAATAATCCTTGTCCGTAGAGGTTTAATAATAACAATTAATTCTGTTTCGTATGCTAGTTTGTGGGAATGGAGTGTATTTGGCGACACAGTTGTACGGATTTCGAAGCAACAGTAATGTTTTGAAGTTTGCCTGTGGTTATGATGGGCGTGATTTGATCCGCCGAGGTTCCATTTCGATTATTGTTGATCCATCCACGTGAGTTGTCGAGTGCTCGAGAGTGAAGTGCTTCACGGTGGAGTCGAAACCCTATTATAATCCATATCCAATCACTTCAACTAGATTATCGACGGCAGCAAGTGGTCCGCGCCTTATTTCCTCGCGTCCTTGTGCCTCCACGAGCCTCGCCATCAATCTCTGATAAACAAACGGCAATCGATTTGTCTGACACCCGCAAGTCATAACGCAGAAAGGTTTCATAGACTATATGCAACGACACACGATCCCTTCGTCATCCGTCGAGCATCAAACAGAAAATTTGACGCGATCCTATTACTAGTCTAGTCATCATTTTGCGAAAACAAACGGAGAAACTGAACAAGCGGGTTACTCAGCAGGAAATAAAACTAAGTGATCAACGATAGCAGGTCGAAATACCGATAAAAAGTTGGTCGGTAGTCGCCCGGAGTCCGGACGTCCGAATGGCGAGCGAAACGACGTTGATTTTCCGAAAAACTTCCTGAGAAAGAGGTCCGAGAATGTTGGCGGATTCTGAAGTCCTTTGCAGAAATCGGATGGAAGGTTCTTTTTGCGAAGGATAGAACGCGATCCGGTGCAAGCAAAGGCCGGCTCCACTCTCGGCTGACCCTAATCGGACCAACCCACTGCTAAGTCTGACTAGAACTGGGCGTAACCACTGCGAGGAGCCCAGTTATTCGCAGCGACCGTCGATATCCTCTTTTTATTGCCCGCGCTTTCGATGTGTCCCGACAAGAGTTTCGGTTCCCGGGGTCCTTCACGGACATGGTTCGATTGTCCGGCAAAAAGTCTTTCGACTTCTGAAATATTCACCGGAAGAATCCTTTCGGTAATGAATTTTATGCCGGCCCTTAAACGAAGAGTAGTATGAACTTTTTTACAATCGGTTCAAATTCCCTATTTCCAGATATTTTTCTACAATGATCGTTACAGAAAAATAATTATCAGGAGGCTGCTGAATCGATTGTTAAATTGGAAAATGTTGACAACTCAAAAAAATGAATAAAAATAAAATAAACAAAAATGTTTTATCGTTCCACGAACCGGTAATAAAAAGAGATGATCCAGGGACGCTCGTAATTCATTGTAAGAATAAACAGAGGCGGGTACGGGCGCAATTTAACGAAAATTGTTGCGGCAGATATAGCGTTGCAAGCTCGAGGGGTGAAACTCGGCGGCGCGGGCCCGTCGCCGGAAATTACGCGAAGCAGAATTATTTTTCCATACCGGTCGTGCTGGATTCGATGCACACGGACGTGGTCTATCGCGGGGATGGGGCTGGTTATTTTCCATCTGGAAAGAAAACATTTGCCAACAGCTTCGGTACTCGACCGGCATGGTAGCGCGCAGACACGCGCGGCCCAGATCGTTTTACACAGCGGGAAATTCGAACTACACCCACCTATATCGAATTGACTTCTGAAGTAGAACCTTTGGCAAAACGAAGAGGGGGCGGGGCGGGTGGCTTCCGGTTACACATCAGACAAGTGATGGATCGCGAATAAATGGGAATATCGGCTGGAAATATTAGAGATATTAAAAAGGAGCCGCCCTTGGCTCGTCATCCACGCCGGCATCCTTTTAGAAAAGTTCTCCCCCTATCCTCTCCTCTACTCTCCTCTCTCGTGGCTTCTCTCCGGAACCCCTTCTTCCCATCCCTCCCTCCCGCCCTTCCACGTCATATCCGTCATCTCGACAGATTGAAATCCGACGCTACCAAATTATTCTTATCGACCGAGGGAGCGACGGTAAGCTTTGTCGACGGCTTGCCATCTCTTTTTCGCGCGAATCTCTGACGAGATTTCGGTGATATTGCGGCCACGCCGAGAGATACTCTCCGAATCTACTGGTATTTTTATTGCGGCCGAGATTCCTCTCGTTTTAGACTGTACACTTGAACAAATAGAATATCCGACATTGTTTATTCGCCTCGCCGGATGGACCAATGTTTTCGTTCCGACCGCTCGACGAGTTAACTCGTCGCTTCTCTTCGATCTCGCTTTTATTTTCATCTTCCATTTAACCAGTGATTCTTTCGCTTCATTGTGCTATAGTCTCCATAGTGGCGCTTATCCTAGTCACTGTTATCACAATTTCATGTCCCTCGCGTTATCATCTTGTGGGTGTAACGCGATACGATTTCTGATTTCAATCATTTCTTTAGGAAACTTTTACTAGACCTGATTTCGTAAGTTGTTAAATAAAAAATAGAAGAAACACTGAACCCAGCACCTTTTACGCTGTTTCTAAGGAGCGTACGAGGGTTAGTTTCACGTGTTCACACCTCAAAACCACCCAGAAGGTTCTCAGACCAGGTGTTCATCGTCGATTAACGCAGTTTCCCTCGAGCCCGCGATAAACATTACCACGACAAGAATGCCGTGGGTATCCCTCGTCGGAGAAACGGCTCGAAGCCAATTTTATTACGCGAAAGCGGCGATCAGGCGGATCGTGAAGGTTCCGAAAACGACTTAATTAACGGGCGAACAGCCGAACAGATGCTCTGGCGGGCGTTGTCGCTTCTCCGGTGCCGGCTCGTAAGTTTCGGCTTAATTTCGGCCGGATTTCTAAGACCCTTTACACCCTCGGTCTTTTCGTTTTTTCTTTTATGGCTCCTACTAAACCCTGGCGCACACGACGAAACGTCGGTAGGGACAGAGGAATGGAACGACCCCGTCTAGGGGGTGGAAAACGAAGAGAAAAGAAGAAAGAAGAGAGAGAGGAATGCGGAAACATAGTCGCGGAGAAGAAAAAAGGAGCAAGGGGAGAAGAAGAAACGGGAAAACAGCCAACCCGAGCGAGATTGCCTGTTTTCTAATTTACAACTAGGCAGGGCCTGGCCTTAACAATTTACGTTGCTTCTTACAAGGCCGCCATCCACTTTCCACGCGCACTTGCTCTCCAGAACGAAGCCTGGGCGTCGTGACGCCCCTATTGCGACGCCGAACACTTTCACCCTGATCTCTCTCTCTCTCTCCCCCTCTCCCGTTCTTTCCCTCTCGTTGCCGCTTTTCCCGGCGCCGTTCGAGAGGAAGAATTACTACCTCGTTAACGGGACGATTGATTCCGATTATAGCTGGCGTCCTCGATTCTCGACAGTGGCGTCGCGTTATTGGCTCCCCCGGTGAAATGATGTAATCTTCCTTCTTCTCGCAGTCCATTGACGAGCGCCGGAAATCTTGCGACGCGGCCCGCATTTTGTTCGCGACCATCGCGACGAAATATTATTTTGTATTATTGAGTCACCGGTCGTTCCGCGGATTGAGCATTGTGGGAATATAGGATCTCTCAGAATGGTCTTATGCGGTCTTAACTGGCGCCTTTTGTGCCGCCTTTCGAGCTGCCGAGGATATTTTTGCCCTCTGTTAACGAATTCGGAATTTTGAACAATATGTGACGGATTGGTGTAGAAAAATGTTTATTGTCGCTGTTAGAATTAGAGCTCGGACTTTTACCCGGGTATATGAGATACCAGGGTAGAGCAAAACTACCCGAGTATTTCATAAGAAATAAGTCATAAATGATTTCGTGCAATTTAAAAAAATAATGAAATTAAAAGAACGTTGATATATTAATTTAACTTTATTAAAATCGTTCAAGAGAATAAGTAATCGTAATATATCATCTGCTTTTTCCTATTGATGCAAATGATTTTTATTTTGCATAAAGATCCGCAGTGTATTCATGAGATACCCGGGCACTCGAGTAATTTTTGTTTACCCGAATACCCGGGTACCCGAGTAATTTTTGTTTACCCGGGTATAACATAAGTCATAGCTCCAGTTAGAATATTAGGTTGAATATTTATTATAATATGGTTCTAACTTAAGATTAGGTTTTACATATGTATATATATATATATATATATATATATAACTAAGGTATTAACGTTGCTAGTGTGCTACGACGACTGACGACTTGTTCTTACGCGACAGTAGTGGTATATGAATATACGAGGGGTGTCGCCACGGGTAGCGAGTTAGATTGGTTTGTTGACGTTGATGTTGAAACGATTCAATATTTACAACAATCGGAGATCGCGAGATTCTCGAAAATTCAATCGATGGAAAGAACTGATTCGTAAGATATAACAGAATTGAAAAAGTTTACTAGTTGAAAGATTCATCGGGCATCTTACATAACGAGTCTCCTTTTTCTTTACCGATTGTCATCTACCGACGAGAACTTATTTCAAAGGAAATCGGCCGGGTCGCCGCGAAAGTATGCGGAATTCATTAAAAAATGACGGTCGAAGTAGCCCGTGAATATTCGATTAAATTACGAACGAAGATTTTCCTCTCGTTCGTGAAATTTCAAAGAGGCTAATTCTTCAACTAATTAAGAATACAAATGATAGAATGTAACGTTCTCGTAGAATAGAACTTCCTACTTAGAAAAAGGCCGATTAAAGATTAAAGGGATGATGAAGAAGCGAGCAGGTCGGAGAAATTTTTGTTAACTATACTGGAAGAAGCGCTTTAAAAAATTCATTCCCCGCGAAAGCCTTCGTCCAAGTGGAGAATCGTTCGAACTTCCGGTTCAGGGGACGGACACCAATGGCCACATCCATCGATACTTTATACGTTCTTCGGTGTTTCTGAACTTCTTGCGTTTGAACATCGTGCAACTTTCTACGTAAAATACGGCTTCGATTATTACGAACTATTAGAAGTTGCTTTCTGTGTAAGTTTAATGGAAACACGAAACTCGTTATGGATGTAGCTGTTATCAAACTGTATTCCTTACAAGCTGTAATAATATTTTGCGTTGGCAAATCGTTATCTTCCTCGAGAAACCAACAATGTGGAATATTCTCCAATGTCTGCGACGCAATCGCACGTAAAACGAGATGCAATAAAATCATACCATTTTTCCAATAGTTTCTATATTTCGTGAAAGCTTTTAGTTTGCCAAAGACATTTAAAGACGGCGACTTTCGCCTGCAAATACCGCGAAAATTCATGCGACTTATTCCTCATTTGGGGACATTAGAAAACGGAAGACTCCGCGTCTCCGACCGACGAATTTGCATTAAACGAAACGGCGCATTGTGATGAATTCGATTAAAACTTTGTTAATAGAGACCTTTGCGCACTTACGTCGCGGTGGGTGGACGGGCCGAGAGGCGTGGGTGGAGGGGGGGCTGGGGGTGGAACAGAGGGGGAAGTTTGAACAGTCGCTGTGCGTAAACAGCAACGGAAGTTAGATATGAAAACCGCAAACTTGCTTAGAGTCTAATCTAGTCAGTCGAGTTTCATAAATTTTAAAAGTCAAACACGTTTCCGGATTATCTAACGCTGTACCCGAAGGAACTTCAGCGCGTTTTCGCCGCAAAACTTGCCTACGCCGAATAAGTAGTCCCGACGGTGGATTAATTTTGCCGAAACGAACAAACAACGGCCGCGCGTACCCGCGAAAAGAGAAACGAAAGCGCCCGGAACCATGAATCATTCATTTTTCATGTTTTCATATTTGATCTTGTCCCTTCTTCTTCTGTACTCTCAGTTATTATATGTCTGAATGAAATATTGTTGCGTCGTGCAAATAATACGATTTCGCAACAATTGCGTAGAAATGTTTTTAATTCGTTTTTGATAGTTCAAGTAGAAATTCATTAATTCTTGTGGATAATTGTTGGAGAGTGATTAGGAGCAACTCTTATTTAACTTTTAACATACTTATTTATTTATATATATTTGATCTTGTCCCTTCTTGCTCTGTACTCTCAGTTATTATACATATGTCTGAAAAAAATATTGTTGCATCGTGCAAATAATACGATTTAGCAACAATTGCGTATAAATGTTTTTAATTCGTTTTTGATAGTTCAAGTAGAAATTCATTAATTCTTGTGGATAATTGTTGGAGAGTGATTAGGAGCAACTCTTATTTAACTTTTAACATATTTATTTATATATATATAGATAATAACACTTACAAAATGAGATAGAAGTGTTCTGATACATACTCTGTTCTCTATTACCAACCAATATAAAACCAAATCTTCCAATAACGTGTTCGATCAGGAATACCAACAATAATTGTATATCAACCACGTAAAGACTCCGATTTTTCGCCGTTCCTATTACAATACTTATCGGGAGACTTATAATTATAATGATTGCGCAAGAAGTTCCAGCCGCGCGCGCTGAGAATTTCATCGAGCACGAAAGTCTCGGCGAGCAAACTCAAGCCTTAAGAAAACACGGTAGTCGACTCACTCTGTGTAATGATTATTACGAAGTGTCATAACAGAGTTCCCGTAACAAAGTTTACGTAATTTCTTCATGCACAGTTGTCCATCCCTTTTTTTTCTATCGACTCCGCCGTGCCGCAACTGCCAATACTTGATACTCGATTCGCCTGGAGGAGATGGCACCGGGACAAATTTACATTGATAATGTTTCGTTACATTTCGAAAGGCGACTGTCTAGCTTCTTGAACGTTGAACTCCGCGCTATTAAGAAAATGAAATTTACAATTCAGATCGGTAAGAAAAGCAACTACTACCCATGCCCAGGATTGACGTTTGCCACTTTTCCGATAAAGAAATCGAAATGCGCTCCGCAGAACCAGTTGCCAGAGAAAACGTGAGGACCTCTCTTTCCCAAAAATTGTGTGTTCGCTTCGGCAACGTACAGAAAATATCGTGTATTATTTCGTAGTCTGCTAAGCGAAAAGAAATATAAAACGAAAGACGTATGCATTTCCTAATCATCAAAGTGCGAACGTCTGTCTGCAGAACAGAAGTTTTCTTTGAGAAATATAATACAATATTTTCCGATTCTTTCAGTCTGCTTGTTACAATTCATCTCTTCCATTATATTGGCTCTATAACTTAAAAACCGGAATTTTTTAGGAAATTTGAACGTTTATTAAAGAAAATCTTGTATAATTTTGTTATTCAAAGTATTGTCCATCGGAAGTTACAACATTTCCCCATCTTTCTGGCAATTTGTGGATGCCATCCCAAAAAAACCGGTCATCTTTTGAATCAAAGAACGAATCGAGCCAATTTTTGATGCCTTGGACTGAAGTGGAGCGTATTCCGGAAAGTGCATTCTGCATCGACCGAAACAAATGGTAGTCAGAAGGCACCAAGTCTGGACTATATAGCGGGTGGGTCAGAACTTCCCATACGCTATTTTCCAAATAGTTTTTAACGGGTTTAGCAACATGTGGCCGAGCATTGTCATGTTGGAAACTCAATGTCTCTTGTCTGATGTCCCATTCTGGCCGTTTTTCCTTCAATGCTCTCTTTAAACGAATCAGTTGTTTTCGGTGACTGATTCCGCAAGCTCTTCTTGTGTTTGACACGAGTTTTGATCGAGTAACGCTTCCAATTCTTCATCTTCAAACTTTTTCGACTGTCCACTCCGCTCTTTGTCTTTAATGTCAAAATCGCCACTTTTAAAGCGTTGAAACCACTTGAAACACCGTGTTTTCGCAAGAGCATGTTCGCCATACAATTCCACGAGCAAACGATGACTTTCGACTGCAGTTTTCTTTACAAAAAAGTAATTCAGCAAAAGTTCCCGCGAATGCTGTTTCTTTCGCCAATTTTCAAAATCTTCCATGATTGAAAAAAATATGATGCGCACAAGCAAATCAAACACTGTTGACTGATTTTGCAGGTTATGAATAGAGCTTCAAAATTACGTGTGTGTCAATGATTTGCTACAGCATAAGTTTCTTAAGTTATAGACCCAATATTTTTAGATGGTCGAATGTATTCGATCCCTGTGACTTTCCAGCAACCCGCGACGACGCATGTATCTTCGTGTTCTCCCTCTCCCTCTATTAATTTCCCTTCGAAACACATGTTTCTCTGATTCCGCTGCCAATTAGCTTTCGTCCCCTTCGATTGGAAATCGGAAGGGTTGCGGGATGCGTCAGAAATGGATGAATTGACTTGGAGATTTGCGAGACAGTCTGCTAAATTCATCCGTGTTTTCCTTTTATTGCCGTGACGGCGGTTGGTTGTGACCAGGCGTGTAGTCGAAGATTGTATAAATAAAACATAGTTGTAGCACCGATGGAAAGAGTGAAGATGGCGTTCGTTCCGACGGAATCGGAACGAGCTGAAGAGGGTGAGAAACACCCGAGGTAGAAGCAACGGGAATGGGGTACGCGGGACGATAACTTTAGCCGATTAAATCGTCGAACGTCTTTCCGTCCGAGCCATTCTCTCGAGTTTCGAATCAGTTAAAAATTCCACGACTTTCATAGTCATTACGCGGCCAAGATATATATCGCGCGCGATTTTGCGTTTCAGAATATTCTGAGCCCCTCTCCGGCTCCTCCGTCTTGAAACTTTTATCGAGAAATTTTATTGTCCCGTTATCTTAAATGCGACTCATTATATTAGTTGATCGGTTGGTTGCCCGGACATTCTGCGAACAAAAAAGAAACGTCCCGCTCTCTTATGCATCGCTACGAAAATCTGTCCCTCCTGTAATCGGCTTCATTTTCCTCTCCGTCATAAAAGCTCGTCGCATGCTTTACGGCGCGTTCAGTTGTCTAATTTGCTTAATGGCCGCGCCGCGATCTTCCGTTGTTCAGTTTTTGTTTCGACTTTTTACAATGTACACTACCAGCACGGATTTTTTTTAGACCGCGCTCTTGGAATATTGAATTCCTCCGCTGCGAGGCTCCGCGGATTAACTGCAAAACAGCCAGTTTTTGTCTTCGCCGATGAAAATGCTTCCGTTTTTACGCGTGCATACCTCCTGCATTATTTCGCCGGAAATTGTTAATGCGTATTCCAGAATTACTAATGTATTTTATTGCACAAAAGGCTCTTCTTTGTTATACTGGCCTTTTGTAGATTATTACTGTTATCATCTGCGATGCTTTCTCTCTGGAATCGCCCTGCACCAATTTTCCAAATGCTTCATCATTGTGATTTTACTATTTCAGTTTTCATTAATTTGAAAATGAACAGGCGCAATTCGAGACAGTTAATATAACTTAACCGATTATACAACAATATTTTATTTCACAAAATCGTCGTCGGGAGCTTATCATACACGAGTGCAAAAGTATCCAGCACTGCCGAGTATTTCATTATTTATTAACCGGCAGAATGAAAAATCGTTGTCGACCAATGGATCAGTAATTGAAGCTTCAATGAATGGAATATTAGCATTCCCTTTGTGCAACGTTAAACAATCCTGCAGAAAAAAAGGGATCTTAACAAACGCACTCGCAAGGACGATCAACGATGCTGGTCAACTAACATGGTTCGTAAGACTCATCTTCCTAATGGAGCAGCGCGTGTGATTTCGTTTTCATTTATTAATTTTCTTAATGGCATAATCTTCAGTTTACATCCGATTGCTGTCGGCGAGCGTTGCAGAGCATTTCGAATCAATTTCCCGGGAAGGGGAACAGAGAACACATTTCACCCTCTTCCACCACGTTCGTTCCTTCAGGATTGCCCTGTAAAAAATTAATTTTCTTAATGCAACACTATCTGCGAAATGAGGTGAGTGCCGGGATTGCGAAATAATTAGTGTTCCCCGCGGCTTGCCCGAGGTAACCAGCCGCTCAAGGTGTGCTACACGTATTCCGCGTCCGGAGATATAACTTCGTAAGTCTTGAGGATTTTTCTCGCTCTTTATTCTGGAATATTCCCTCTCGAATAGGGTTGACCGTTTCCCCACACGCGTAAAATATGATTCAACGGGCTGTGCTCGTGTTGTCGCCATGTCGTATTTTCTAGTCTTGCAGGTTTCGCAAACCCTTTATTCCTTGCGATTCCACGGTAAACGATCGAAACTATGATAGAACATTGTTTACCTTATCGCGAGATCGTCGTCTATATCATCTCTTTGCTGGGATTCTGTCTTTTGTGGGATAATGAACTGTCAATCAAGGGAAAAATCGAAACGAGTTCGGGCCTAACGAAATCGGTATGCCGATGCGGGAGTCGAATAATTTTCTTTGGTCGTCGGTGAAACTCTCGCTGGGGAATGTATTGCCAGCGAGCCGGGGCCATCTGCTCCCTTCGCAACGATTCCCTTCCGCGTTCCGATCGAAATATGTGCGGCACGTTCCTGTAAGGTAAACTCGAAAGGAACGGGGGCCGGCGGTGGTATTTGTCAAGACTCGGGAGACGTGCTCGTCGGTATCCGACGGAGATATTATTCAAGATAGGAGATGGAGCCAGCCAAGACGAAAATGGGCACTTGGACAGTTGGACAGTTCGTGGTCTTGGTGTAGACGAGTGTCGTCGTCCTCTGGCCCCTCCGTTCAAACCCCGTGCAGCCCTGTCCAAGGGGACGATGAGCGGAAACGAAGGAGAATCGGCCACCGGTTCCCCAAACTCCCCTCTGTCACAACGAGTTCCACCGGTGTCACACTCGGAGAGACCACTCTATCGAGTTACAGCTTTGTTTTTGGGTCGATCGACTCCATCGCTGCCGCTCTCCCATGGAGTTTCTTTGACCCCCTTCGACGTCGTTTCCGGGGTCAACGATAAGCGCGATATACCCCGCTCTGCCCCCACGGAAAATTGATTTCCCAAACATTCCGCGGGCCGGACCGACCGGCCACCCAAGAATCCTCAAGTTTCTCGCTCCAACCGCCCCTGTAATAATACTTTGTTCGAGGGGATATCGATCTCCCGGGCTTTGCCCGCCCCGCCGATGGAGATCGATGGACCGGCTTTACCTCGAGAACCGATCGACCGGAGAACATCGCAACGTGTTGCTCGATCAGCCGATTCCGCGATGCTCGTGCAACTGCAATCAATCGAAAGAATATTCGGACCAACAAGTTGACGTTTTGAAATTGTTTCTCTGGATCAGTTCGAAAAATTCAAACACGATAATACCGTGTTTGTTCTCGTTCGGGACGCGTTCGACTGGATCATCCGCTTTGTCCTCTCCCTTTCAGACGTCAGAAATGTGACCTTTTCCCGGGCTAAACGATTCGATTAGGCGCGTTCATTGTATAAAGGCTACAACGACGGAGACTCTCGCTCGGTTTCGGGAACGAGAAGGGACCCGAATTCTCCTCTCCCTAGTAACCAATAACGAGGAAGAAAGCTTTCTTTATCTGGGTTGCAAAATCAAATTGTCGTCTCTTCTACCGGTGGCAACCCTCTTCCACTCCACCCCTGCAAATTCCTGCGCCTTTTCACCCAGGGCTGGAGTTCGTGAAAACATTCCGTTCGAACGTCCGACCACCTCGCACGCCATTTTATTTCCCTCGTAGAAGTTAACGGCTCGTTGCTCAATCGAATCGGATATTCGTCGATAAATATGCTGCGACGAGGCCAGGAAATTTTTTATTATTTCTGTCGTGTGGTTGGCCGTCATTTCATTAAAAACAGGAGATAGAATTTACGTAATGAACGTATTTTTATAGAATATTGAAAATGCTTGAGTTTATTGAATTTTTCATTGGCCAATTTAACGCTTGAAGTTTTTGCAATTCGTATTGTCTCGGAAAATTGATTTTGCATTCAGAAGGTACGAATTTTTCGAGATTGCGAATTTTTATTAAATCAATTCGATGTTTACCGGGAATGCATTTTATCTCGGACTCGCTGATTCAAAAGTTTGCACACTTTCAAGGCATTTTCCATCTCTATTATCCGTGCTTCCGTTGAATCGAATCGACAATGCGAATTCGTGAAACTGCATTGAATTAGTGATTGTTGGAAGCCTGATACACAAAAAGCTGGAATATGATACTGATTCTTGAATTATTAAAAGCAACATTAATTAATGTTCTCGTATTATTCATCCTACAACACACACTTTGAAAGACTAACCTGTATGAGGCATGCAATATGCAAATACAACCTCTGATATAAATAGAATTAAAATTAATAATGGAATTAAAAAGGTAACGGGTAAAACACAAGGTAACGAATATAATTATGAAAATGAACAATATTTTTTTCCGCGTTCTTCTGCTTGTAGAATTAAGTATAAAATGAAACCGTTTGCTTTTGTGCAATATGAGAAATCCTTATATTTTCACTGCTATTTTTTTAATTAAACTACAAATACGAAAATACAGTAATCACTAATGCACATATTCTTCATTTCTAAAAGTAACCTGCTTTACGAAATTAAAGGAACACTGAATTACAATGAAAAAATACTCCATCATTTATCCCCTGTGACACACTTTTCATTTAAAGTACAGTAAAACTGTAACAAAAAATTGCAAGATAATCTTTTATAGGTCATTGTAAAGGAGGAACTTTATTTCATAATATCACGTTGAAACCAAATCGAAAAACAATTTTTTAAATTCCAGTTGTACAGAGTTAGAATATTTTAAAAAATTTATACGTGAGGTTACAGGGATTCAAAGATTGTTAATCTATCGACTACAATTCGATTTGCAGCGATTGAAACTAACACAACTCCGAGAAATTAAATTTCAATTACCCTTATGCGTAGAAATGATAGTTGCCCGATTCAATATTTTCTTATTTTTAATTTCCTAAAAGATTGTAAGTTACAAGTTTAATTTGATTTTATATTATATATATGTATGTATGAATATGTACTATTGAAATTTACCTTTGTGCAGCAGAAATAGATCTCAGTTGAGATCTGAAATGCTTAATAATAAAAAAAATTTGTTCGTTCAACTTTGCGGAGTATTTCCTACTTTCTGCCACTATTTTGACAGAACCCAACAAGATGGCGGCTGCATGAAAGGCAGGAAAACGTCAGAGAAAAGAAACTACATCGCCCGGCAAGTCGATCGGTCATGGAGTTTTCCCGGCGATTAACCCGGCTCGTTTTTCTCGGTGTTTTAAACACGTTTGGCGAACGATAGTGTTAGTCTTTTGGCGAACAACCCTTATTGGTATAGTTAGCGTAGACAGAGGGCGAAGGCCGGCTGACTGGAATAGTAGAGGAGTGGGGGAGTGGGGGAGGGAGTAGGGGAGGGTCGAGGCAACTTAAACAGCGGGTAACAAGAAGTAGCAAGTAATAATTGAGTCAGGCAAGTATGCCGCAGACCATACCGGCTCCGGACTGGAGAACAGCGATGTGGATGTACCTGACCGGAATTCGAAAACAGACGAGAGCGGGGCGGGCAATTCCGGCGACTTCGACGATGGAGAAGATGGCTTCATGGTTGTGTGTTCCGCCGATCGCACAGAATTTCGGTGTTTCCACGGGAGAATATTCACGCCGGCCGCGGGTCTGCAATCGAATCCGATCGGGTTCGTGTTACAACGGCAGAATCACTTCGCTTCAACTTGTTAACGCTTCGGATGGCCGCTGGAACTTCAACTGACAATGAGCTTCGTTCCGCTTTTAATCAAGCAAACACCGAGCAAATCGACACGGTCCTTGTTATCCTTATATGTATCTTTACGCAAATATCTGTTTTCAGGTTTCTGGTAGTAATTCGAATAAGAACGAAAATGTGTTTCGTTCGGTAAAAAGTGTCTTCGTTCTGCTATCAATACACATTAGAAGAGAAACGAAATATTTAGACTTGAAAGAAAAGAAGAAATTCCATCAGTTTTTGTTGATGCAAAATCTTTCAAATCCAAGCATGGAAAGGCCAACGAAAAAGTTTATCTGGTTCAAAGAAATTTGAGGATTTGAAGGTTAACGAGAAACTCAAGGTTTTTTTATTAAGCTATGCAACCCCATATGGCTGTGCATGCTAACTATACAAAGATAGCTTATAAATTAGAACTAAAACAATATATTGAACATTTTCGTTAATCGAGTATTGTAAACGAAAGTCAATGCCGAAGAGTACTAAAGAATTATAAATATTTTACATATCATGAATAAAAAAAACCGAATTATGTAATATACAATCCAATTAAAGAAATTCAGGAACGGCAGAAACGGGAGACACGACCCTAGTAGCACAAAAATATTAGATAAATATTTTTTTCAAATATTGGAAAAATATTTTTTAAGCCACATTTTTTCATATGAGAAAAATATTGGATCTGAATATTGTATACATTATACATGTACAAGAAATATAAATTGAACGTTTAAAAAATATAAGGTAAATATTCAGAGAATATAAACTAGATATTTAAAAAATATAAAGTAAATGTGTATCCAATATTTGAAAAATATAAATTCAATATTTAAATAACATT
>CM052327.1:4444060-4475997 GCA_028455615.1 Lasioglossum zephyrum | reverse complement strand
TCCATTTTATCTTCGAAAGGATCTTATTACAATTAAGAAATTTTTATGTTATGTTATATAATTTCATATAATTTCTGATATTATATAAAGATTTGTTTTATAATGAGGAAAAAAATAATTTTTTCATAATATGAAATAAATATTATTTGTATATTAGGTAAAAATATTCTACTTCTAATATGAAATAAAGATCCATATATTACTTAGAAAAAAATATTTTTCTCGTAACATGAAATAGATATTTCCTGCATATTTAAAAAGAAATATTTGTTACTTAATATAAAATAAATATTGTATGTATATTAAAATATTAAGAAGAGATTGAATCTCTTTTTAATATTATATGAATGTGTATACCATATTTTATGCTACTAGGGGATACTGGTGGATCGGTTTCCGAAGTTGCCCGTATGGCGGCGATATGAGCAAACCGATCCGAGACCGTCCCGAATGATTTCGCCGTCAACGATCGACACGAATCAGGCTGCGAGACGTCCACGTGGAAAGTGGTTCGGTTTCGGAGGGCGCAACACGATTCACGACTGAGAGAAATGTCCCAGAATAACCTTCTACAAGAATACAACTGTGAGTACCATCCGCAAAAACTATAACATCGTACTTCGATTTATTTTCTCTCCCGATCTGTTTCGATTTTTTCCGCTCGGTTTGCTTCGCTTTCGCGAACCGATGCGAATTTGATCGCGATACGCGACTGGCTGTGTCCTCTCCGCGATCCGTCACGCCTCCGGCTGTGAAAAATGAGCTGTGATAATGGCGGCTTTCGTTTATTTGCAAACAGCAGCCGGAAAAAAGGCGAGGACCGTGGGGACATTATATTCCAGCCGATCAGCGTCCCCGCGAATTTGATAGTCTTTTTCTCGCCTCCTTTCCGGCTGTTCGCGAACCTCCGATTTCATCACAATGGCTACCGATCTGGTACTTAATTTTACCAAAAACTCAAATTCATTCTTTCCGACTGCGGAATGTTCTCTCATTCGACCGGGATAAATGCTTTTTCGTGTTTTCGATCGTAACGCGCGAGCTTGCTGGCCTTTTCTTCCATTTGTTTCGCGTTCCGGATTATTCGCAAAGAAGTTTGTTCTCTATCGACTCCTGACAGTGAATTTATGTGCAGCTTTGAAGTATTTGGTTCTGGATATTGTTAGTAATTTATTCAATTTTGCATGGTCTAGAAGAGTCGTTTGTATGAATAAATATTTGTGGAATGGTAGGTCTGGTAATTTATTTAATAGTTTTGGTAATGGAATTAATGGTTTCATAAAATATTTTCGTGTTTCTTGTACCTATGTGATGTTCAGAATAGAGTGAACGAACCAGTTATAAAAGTGTTCGCACGGCTGGGTGCAACATTGTCCGAGGCTCGTCATCGAATCGCGATACATTGTATGAGAAGGTGTTCGTCTCTCCATTTCCATTTAAACCAGTGTCTCTCAATCGTAATCATTAGAACACGAACTTTTCTGTGAAATAAAAATATTCCACTTCCACGTACTATTAATTCTGAAGCATGAAGCATTATTAATTGGAGTACACTCACGTAATTTCTCCTCGAACATTTACTTAGCTAATGAATAGCTTTTCCAAAACACTCGTTTGAAGTACTAAAAATATCCGTTTCCCAGAAAAAAAAGCAGAAAAATTGCCAGATGCATATCCTAATTCCGAATTCATTTAGACATTTTAAATTCTTTTTACGGTCGCGTTAAAAAGGAATATTCTGTTAAAGAATCTCAAAGGATATTCATCGAGGTTTGAAATGGGAACAAAAATTATAGCCCGAAATTCGGGCGTTTAATCAATATAAAATAAGTAATGCGATTTATTCATTCGTCCCCATTACGGATTCTTTTAGTTGAGCGCGATCAGATTGCGCAAAGTGCATAAAAGATTTGCTGAAGTAACTGCAGCAGCAGCAGGCGCGGTGGGGGAGTAGATTATTAAATGAAAAAGAGCGAAAGACTATCATGGGAGATTTTAAAATACAAGTGTATCGTGCTCCACTTCTTCCGAGGAGAATCTTGATCGCGAGCTTTCTGTTAGGATTGATTAAATTAAAAACCATATTTTTGATATTCTACATTTACATTTTTTTTCTACGTTTCTCACATATGCGAGAAATTTAAATTTCGAAACATCAAATTGTGAAGTCTGTTTGTAATTATCGCAATGATGATTAAACTATGAATTTTTATGCGTGAATAATTCGGTACTGGCAGAGAGAAATATTTCCCCTCAATTGGAGTGAGTATTCCACTCGCTCACATTTTGATAATTCGTTACGCTTCGTCCCTTCGTAAGAAAATACACGCATTGCTTGAAAGGCCCAAGTGTCTCCTAACAAGCACAGAAAAGAATAGAATTTATTTTTTATACGACTACATACATAGATTGAAATTTTTAGAGCTGAGTTCAACATGCACAGGCTATAGATTACGTAAATTAAAAACTTTTAATTTGCCTTCAATGAAAATTTTGTTCACTTCTGAACAGAGTTTTCATAAAAAAAATTTTGGACATACTACAGGATTAAATACAATTAATGAAAATGCAAAATATCACGCACCTGTGAAATGTAAAAATTAAAAAATATAAAGAAGCTTTTATTTTCCACAATTTTCTATATGAAATTGAAATTTCGCGTACGGATTCATTAAGAAAATTATTTTTATCAGAGAACGAAACATAAAATAGTTCAAAGAGTATTGTAATAGTTTTTAGTGTTTTTTGTCGTTAGAAATATTTTCTTCAGACGTTTATATGAATACCAGGGCAGATGGGAGTTTTTTAAAATTATTCCGCGCAAGCTCGGCTATGCGAAATGATTACTTCTGCGAAAAAGACAAGTAATTTTCACAAAGCACTGTTGCACTTTGTAGGGGAGACCCAGTACGAAGATTCACAGGAGCAATTCTCCCGTCCCATTTCGGACGAGGTTATCAGGTGAGCTTAAAACATTAACATGCATTCCGGTTAGGGCCGAGAGTTAGGTCAGGGTTAGACCTAAGTGATTACGGTGTAATCAGGTTTATTCTCGGATTTAATCCTGGATTTTTCTTATTCTACTAAATAAGTTTTGACGTTTACAGATAACGGAGCAGGAAGTCTTGAGGGAAAATTTTAATTTTGTATAAGCCCCATTAAATTTCCTGACTCCGTAAATGAATTGTAACCAAAATTTCACAAGAGCTCCGCGCGAAGATAATTTTTAGTCTGCAGATTTTAGAATTTTTTGAGACACTCGAAAGTTTAAAATGTAACGTAACAAAAAATTTAACAAGGCTTTAATCTTTAATTTTAACTTCACGAATTCTTTAATAAACTTATTTCTTTTTGGCTTAGGTTTCGTAAGTTGTGTAGCCAAAATCGACGATACATTCTCTTTATTGTATTTTATTAAAAATGGGAATATTGATAACAGACTTTGTTGATTGTATTATTAGTGTTTACGAAGTTTATGTGAAGGAAGAGACTCCAGGTCCCGATGGGAGAAACGACGTTACTATTCTTCCTGGTTTGTCTTCCGCCAATGAACATCAGTTGATTCAAGTAATCATCGTTATTAAAATTTTTATTTATTACTTATTCGATATCATTATTGAGTGTCATTATTCCTGTCATTAAAATAATTTATTTTCGATTATAGAATGATTGCATGAACCTGGACGTTGGCATAGATTCTGAGGCGATCAACAATGACGATAACGTAGCGAAATTTCTTGGCAAAGATGCATTTAAGTACAAGGTACACATTATATTATTTAATGTTTTTTAAATGTTTGTTTTAATAGCAGAATGTTCAGATTAATATTTCATGAACGCGTTACTAGATGTTATTGTCCAATTCGCTTCCTCCTAAAATATTTCAGATTAATTAAATTCTTGCGTTGGAAATATGGAATTTAACAATTAGTCATTTTAAATACACAATTCCTTTCAGATATTGGATCAAAATATCGCTCCACCCGAAGACGACGTTATGGTGTACTCGCATCCGATGGTCGAAGCCCCATCATCGTCGACGACTCACCTGATCGACAAAGATGATCCAAGATCGAAACTTCATTTCGTCAAGTACCTGAAACGCGATGGGAAAACTTTGAAAATTTGGGAATGCGGAATCTGTGAGTAACAAAAAAATTGAAATAAGTACCAGGGTTGGGCAAAATTTTATATAAATAAAAATTTTCTCCCAGCTCTGTTAAGTACGACACACATTCCATTACGATAAATAGTCGTACCCGTTTTGAATAAAAGAATTGTTCTGATAATTCTGATGTTAAAATTGAAAAAACAAGGAAAGAGATATCGATGCTTCCGGCAATGCGACTCTCGACTCTTAAATCGGGGAAGATAGAGTGGCATTGTGTCAGCGATACGATCGGTTAAACACTCTCTCCCCTTGAAGAGAGAGAAAAGTACTGAGAAGCTTAATATTCGAACTAGGTTCGAAGGAGTTCCGGCATCAGTACACCTTGATGAGACATTTGCCGACCCACACCGACGAGAGAAACTTTAAATGCGAGGCTTGCGGCAAAGCTTTCCGCCAGCTATCGACACTGAGCCAGCACAAGGCGATACACAGCGACGCCCGGCCGTACGTTTGCGAATTTTGCAAGAAAACTTTCAACAGGTCAGCAAGCGAATCGATACGCAATTTCTTCATGACACTCCTCTCTGCATCCGAATTGGTTTCGCGTAACTTTGCGATCGTATGGAACCGTCAATACCGTGTTTCCTCTTCGGCTCGCGTACCCTATCTATCCGTGAATCCACCCCCGCGAACCAACCCCGAATCTGGTACTCGTTTAAAAGGGTATTCTTGCGTGATGGGTCGTCTTTCCCTCAACTTTAAGTTTATATCTACAGCCTCTTCTCTTGAACACAGTTACAAAATTTTGTGAGGTTATTTAAAAAATTCTGAATCTTTTTATGTATGCTAGAAAAATTCATCAATTCGGACCCGTTACACTGGAATTCCTGTAACTTTTATTGCCTTTCCTCAACTTTAAGTTTAAATCTACAGCCTCTTCTCTTGAACACAATTACAAAATTTTGTGAGGTTATTTAAAAATTTTTTTTCTTTTTATGTATGCTAGAAAAATTCATCGTTTCGAACCCGTTACACTGGAATTCCTATAACTTTTATTGCCTTTCCTCAACTTTAAGTTTCTATCTACAGCCTCTTCTTTTGAATACAGTTACAAAATTTTGTGAGGTTATTTAAAAATTCTGAATCTTTTTATGTATGCTAGAAAAATTCATCGTTTCGAACCTGTTACACTGGAATTCCTGTAATTTTTATTGCCTTTCCTCAACTTTAAGTTTCTATCTACAGCCTCTTCTCTTGAACACAGTTACAAAATTTTGTGAGGTTATTTTAAAAATTCTGTATTTTTTATGTATGCTAGAAAAATTCATCGTTTCGGACCCGTTACACTGGAATTCCTATAACTTTTATGCCGCGTTTGTACCGTTCCAGCAACGGGAAAAGCTGCGCAGGAAAATTCGAAACTACAATCCCACCGACAAGCACAGAAACTAATTATGCGCACGTAACCGAGCACGTCGGGTCATTAGCGTTTTGAATCGCGGCGCTGATCGCGGGCCGCGCGATTGTCGGGAACTGCAGAAGAAAATTTTTAACGAGCCTGACGTTTCTGTCCTTTTATGAATTAACTTTAATAAAGCGGCACTTTTAAACGACTCCGCTTAAGCGCGTTACGAGGATACGACGAGTAAGACTGATTAATTTTCGCGTCCCTACAAATCTCGTTCTCTGGGACAAATGCTTTGAATATTGCCTATACGGAGAAACTTGTTACCGTGTTTCCGCGGTGGTCATTATCGTATATTTTATTAATTTATATTTATATTATGCATTAATGATAAAATTTTATTCATATATTTGATATTTTCAATTTCTCAGGGTGTCCACGTTGATCTCTCATCGGAAAACGCACTCAGAGCACAAGCCGCACAAGTGTCAGGTCTGCGGAAAAGGCTTTCATCAAAAAGGTATTAAATAATTGCTATACACGACCAAAAAAAGTAAATGTTCATGAAAGACAAACGAAAACAGTTACAAAGACAGAATATATTTTTTGCCATGAGTATATATATATTGAAAAAATATTCACTAGTTTCATAAAAATGAAATCGTTCGACCGCAATCGACGAGCTGCAATCGCAAAACAATTTGGTTCTAACCGATCGTTAAAAAGCGACATGAAAACCGTATATCGTATCGCACAAAACTTGTTGTAAAATCGAAACGCGAAATCGTCTGTACTGATCGCGATACCGCGAGGGGGTGGTCGGTCAATATATTTCAGGGGATGATTACAAGCTTTAATGGTTGAACACCGTTTCGTTGTCAGGCAATTTGAGGAACCACGTGTTTACTCATACGAACGAGCGGCCGTACAAATGCGAGCTTTGCGGCAAAGGCTTCAATCAAATGTCGAATTTGGTCTGCCACAAGGTCAAAGCGCATGCACACGCGGAGAAAATGCAGTACGTGTGCGGAATCTGCGGCAAAGAGTTTCCGCGTCGATTCTCTTTGAGATCGCACGAGGAGTACAAGCACGGCATAAAGTATCGACATCCGACATCCTCGCAGCCCGAAATCAACGATCCGAACGTCATAAGAAAGTAGGTAGACGTCGCGGCGCAGACGTCGCTTAATTTGCTACCTGACGGACAGCCTTTTCTCTCTCCTATGTATAAATGAACGCAGCCTGAATGTTAATCATTCTGGTCGACCTTCCTTCCCCAACCCTATTCTCCCCTACCTTCTACATATACATCTCTTTTCCTCTTCCATAATTTTAAGTAAAATTGATCTCCCGTCGATCCTCCTACGGGAATTCTGGTGAAAGCTTTATGATATTTTTATGATCTTTATATTTCCATAGAAAAATGCAGATAAATATTAATTTTCAGTAAAAATGTGAGGATCGTGCACCTGCCAATCTGTGACCGCAATCAGACCATTGAAGTTGCAGAGAAAGACCCACTGCTTGTGGTTCGTAGCCCACCTAAGGTATCATCTGCCACATCAATTTCTTATGTTTCATATGATAGTAGTAACGAAATAGATGTAATAATGATAAACTAATAATAAATGTTTTTTAAAAGTCGGATATCATGGAATCCGTCGTGATTGATAAAATCGATACCAAAGCGATGGAAATGGCATTGTTGGAGAACCAAACACCTTTCGCACTTTTCAAGCCTGCCAAGGGAATTCCTGTTCTCGTGAAAGTGTCGCCGACTGGAACTCATAAAAATGTGACTTTCTGTTTAGTCCTGTTTCGAACTCTCTTCTCGCTAAATTGATAAGCCTTTCAATGTTTCAATGTAAATTTTTCGTTACCAGGACGATCACACAAGCTTGAGATTAATTTTGTTTTCCCAATAAATATATTGTCGTGCATTTATTCGATAGATTCTGACACCGGCGACAGCAGAAGATCTACGAATAGCCGGAAAGATGTCCATGAACTCAACAATCATGCCGGACGCTGATAGAATCAAAGCAGTGCAAATAAAAGTGCCCGTGGTAGCCACTGTCATCCAAAGCGTTGATCCCGACGGAAAAAACAATTTCATAGTTGAGCCGCCTGGTCTGGAAAACGAACACGGTGAGGATTACCTTCGTACGAATAATCACAAACACAAGGGGCGATCAGGAACTAGGGGTATCAAAAAATAGACAATTCTACAGGGGAAGATTAACGTGAGAACTAGGGGAGCAGCAAATGTGCAATTATTTATAAATGTATCTTGACGTTTCGATCCTTATGTGGATCATTTTCATAAAGAACATTGCCTTCCTGTATTTCTTAGTGTTCGTTTATATGTTTTTTTTTGTTACGCAGCAAGTAAGTACATTAATTTTGTTGATTCTTTGGATCGACCTGGCTGTGTTTTAAATTTACTTGCTATATTATAATTCTTTTACATTATTTTTAGACGCAATACATGTCCTTTATGAAAATGATCCACATAGGGATCGAAACGTCACGATACATTTATAAATAATTGCACATTTGCTGTTTTGTGTAAAAATTGAACCTTGCGCCGAAATTCCAATCGAGAAACAAACTTCACCTTCATAAATAGTAATGTTATTAATAATATTTCTTTTAGTTTCGTTTCTTGTTATTTTCAAAGTTGCACTAACGACAAAAGTCACTTAATAATAGTATATCAATAATAATAAGTAGTAAATAAAAAAAAATATATAATGATATAATAATTTGCAAAGAGTTTCCGATATTTTCACCGAACAATTGTAGTCAATAAAGTCTGTGATAATCGATAGACGGTTCAAACAATTTCTATTTACGGTGAAATCACAACCGGCGCGGCGCCAGGATTCAACGTCGTCGCACGACTATAATTGACTCGTTAAAGCGGCAATGTTTTTCAAACTGTCGTGGTAATGTGGTCCTTATTTGGTGCATTGTCGACAGAGAGCATAGTCACGGCATTGGATTCCCAGTTCACGTACAGTGAGGCCCCAAGAAACGAGCCAAATCGTCGGAATGGAACTGTTGTATCTCCGACGATGGAGGATTGCAACGAGTTGCTGGAACTGGCTGCCCAGGGCGGGATACAATTCGTGCGAGCCACCGAGGATGGTCGTTACGAGGTGATGAAGCAGATCGATCATGATTTTCCTACTTATTTCTACCCAGTTTTGTCACTTATTGTTAGCCCGCGACACATTGAAACGACTCCTGTTCTTCTTTGATGCGAGACTGAACTGGTCGCTATTCTTACTTCATAGAAATTTTAAAAATAAAATCGCGAAATGGATATTTTAATTGAACGATTCCTTTCCTGAATACTCTCCTATTTTTTTAAAATAATATCTAGAAAAGCACGACTAGTTTATATTTGACTTGGTTTCTTCGAATATTTCAATGTACTTAAATACTGAATAATTGATAATTGATCTGTTGAAGTGCTATAGCCTGTTTCTCGAAAGAAGAGGCCACACCATCGGTCATAATAGCTGTCCACCCTACTATAATCACTCTAGACTAATGACATCGAGATGCTCGGTGCGGAGTGGACAGCTATTGTGACTATTGATGTATTTTAGGTCCCTTCTTGCGGAAAGCAATCTTGACAAATTGTTGACTATAAATCAAAATATCATTTATTTAAAAATTCACTGTCTTAAATCATTTTGTTGTGCCTAACTCCTGATCGATTTGTGGAAAGTAATGGCGAAGAAATAAATAATTTAGACAATTCAGTTTTGAACGCTGACAGAAGTCTCCATGATGAAATACTTTTTCGTGGATTGCTAATCATTTTTCTGTATTGATTGGGCTAATTAGGTGATGACGAACAGCGAAGCTTGCGATCTGATGGCGCAGAACACTCATGACGTGACGCTCCTCGACGGCGACGAAGCGGATGCGATCAATGTGATGAGCACACGTGGCAACGGGGAGGTGATCATCGGGGATTCAGATAATCAGATCATGGTACTTAACTCAGCAGCGACGCAGAAACCCATATCGATGGACGATATCGAGATTCTCGAGGACAAAGACATCAGGATTCTCGACATCAAGAGCCTCGATGATCGTTTCGTGGACGGTATCAGTTTCCTCCCGCAGCCGAAACTAGACGACTTAATCCTTGGTCCGAAATCATTGTCCATTGACGCAGGCCTCGCTGAACACGACGACGAAGGTTCACGTTTATTCAATTCCTATGCTTTTACTATCCAAAATTCACGTTTCTTTTCATGGCCTCAGGAAATCTATTCTGGAATCTGTGGAACATGTATGAAATCCATCGATCAATTTAGAAACATTGGTTGGAGTCAGTAAATAGAAAAAAGTTGTGATAATCTCGAGAAAATTGTAGAATTGAAAGTAAGGAATCAATATTTCTGTTGATTTGATGTGTAATATTTATGGAGCAAGTAGATATAGTATTTCCTCGATAAAAGCCCAAAATATCTAGCCTGTAATTATTCCAGATGTATCCCCACTACCACGGGGTATAAATTCTATCAACCTCCTATCTGCAGAAATTGATTTTTTATTCTGTATTTAGTTGATTCCTTATTTTTAAGATATTGAAACGAATTGATGGTAATAAGTTTAAGTTTGAATGCAAACATTGGTTCTGAGAGTATTGCGAAGGCAAATGGTTCTAAATTGTTCGATTATTTAACGCTATCATTCTATACTCGTACGCTGCGTGCGAGAAGAGTTTGTTGAAATATGAATTCGCTGACTTTTATGATAGGTATAGGAGTACCCTCGAGTCAACAAGAGTTAACAAACATTCTCAGTCACCGAAGCGACATTTCCACTTTGTCAACCACCTCGCAACCCTCGATATCCTCCCTGTTATTGAAAAATCATCCCCCCTTGTCGATCCTAAGTGAAACGCTTCCGTATTTGAAGAGCAACACTAGTTTAACTGAGGATCTGAACATTCTCGGTAGTTCAACGTTGGAGGAACATCACTCGGTCTATGAAAGCAAGATGAAACTGTCACCCGTATTCGACGACACCGAATCTAACGGGGATTTGATGCCCATTGGTCAATCGGACTTAAAGATACTGGGAACCACGCACCAGGGTACAAAGGTATTTCATTAAAAATTTCACGATTTTCAAGGAAAGTGTTTCATATAAATCGCAAGAAAAATGAGTCAGTCGTTTTGTAATAGTTTTACGAAATTAACACTAGATTTACGGGACTCGTCAAGATCCATAGTTCCCTGAGGAACTATTTACCTTTATTTCTTTGGGTACATATTACGTATTGGAAAAATGGCCAAAAATTTGGATAGACACATTCCTGTTATGTATATAAAATAACGTGATATAGTTATTTCCAAAGTTTCGTAAACTAGTGTTAAAAATAGCAACTTGATTGTTTCACATAAACGTTGAAATTTCACACGAAGGCTTACGGTAGCAGAACAACTGACAGCTTGCCATCTTCGAAGCTGTTCTCCGGCCTCGGCGAGGTGAAAATCCTGGGCCCGAAGAACCACAGTCAGGAAATTATGGCATCCCAGTACTCGAACATGAAGCTACTCACTCCGTACGAACAATTCTTGAGGAACACCGCGGTGAACACAAACGGCTGCGAAACAAACGTGAACACTTCCGGTGGCTGCCGAAAGGAGGTGAAAATTTTGGGAAAGAAACTGGGAACCGGTATCATTACCAGCACGGAGGATGGCAACGTTGTCGAGGTCGTCGAGGAGAAAACCAAGCTGGTAACAGATTACCCTAATTATTACAATTACCCTAATTATTACAATTACCCACAGTCATATAACGCCTACCACTCCGCAAGATCACAAGATCAAAATAATATAAATCATTACGCGGTCGACATGTTCATTTATCGTCATTTACTGGATCCACGAGTAGGATTGTTTGAATTTTAGCCTTTAAATCGACGACAAGTTGATATTCATAGTTAATTCACATGATAGTTGTCTTTTTTTACAGTGACTTTTTAATATTATAGTTGTTCAAGTCACTATTAGCGCACTTTCTTGTATCATAATGTTTACTTTTAATATAAATTATGCTGTATTTATATTCGTCGTAGCAGAATGTATGTTAAATTAATTTATGTTCCTAAATACATGCTATTTTTATATATTTTTTTATGCTGTATTGATAGCAATAAAATGAGAATATTTCCTTGGACTATCCTTCATAGCGTCGCAATCTTCATGATTTTATTTGTGTGTATTTAATAACATTTACCAATTTACTTCTCTAATATTTTTATCCCAATCATATATCACTCGTGGAAGTATCGATCAGTGCCGAATTGGTCGCGGGTATTAAAATATTCGCTCCATATGTCGTGAATAATCGTAGCTGTAATTGCTGTTATAAATGCTCTATTATTCTGTCGCCACAGTCGTAATTAATCATTTTAAACGAACTCGTAATTATTCTTGAAAGATGATGGACAGCGAAGGAGGGCTATGCAACAGCGCGGAGAGCACTGTGATTTCGTCACTTCGTTTGGAAAGGCAAATAACCGAAAATAACGGGACTGACAGCTTCTTTATTCAAGTAAAGACAATTTAGTATTAACGGATCCAAGATGTTTATGCAAATCTACCGCTGCGTTATGCAAAAATTTTTTAAAACAAGTCTGGGTTCATTTTTGTACGATTCGTTTTGGCAAAGTTATAACCGGACTGCGTTTTTTATGCATTTACGAGAAAAATGAGTAGGTATAATGCAAAACAGGAAAAAGATTAAAAGACTTTAACAATGCCGATATACTACTTTGAACATATAAAAATCATTGATGAGGAAAATAAATTTTTACTCAGCTCCTGTAGCTTGCAATCGATGTATAAAAATTTTATTTTGCATCAAGTACCGCAGTCTAGTTACAACCGTTTAAACATCGATAATAATTGAACACCTACCGAAAACGATTAGCAATCGAACAGAGTCTACGTACTTGGAAAGCATAAACATCCTAGGTCCGGTGGAAGACAATCGGATCACCTGAACAAAGACCCTTTGCCCAATCAATGCAGGCCTACAGTCCATGCGGCTCAGACTTTCTGAATTTCGAGAACCGCCTGAAAGACGCCTCGCCCGGCAGCCATTTCGAGCGAGCCCAAAAGGATTCCAGAGACAGCTTTGGCTCCACCGGCGGTCTGCCCGATCTCGATTGATGAAGAATCCAATTCTTCCGCACCTGCACGCCACACCGGTCCCCTTTTTAGCCCTGCTTCAGCTCCGCGAGCGAAAGAGTTGTCTCGAAACGACGTCGAAACTTCTCGCTCGGCGACCGTGGAAATCTTTTCCCTGGCCGGTGAACGATTCAATTAGAGCACTTCGGGTCCGGCGCGAATCGCACGTACGAGAATGGACGCCGCGCCGGTGGCTCGGAATTCTGAGCCCTGTGTGATACCACCCCCTCCGTCAATTAGCGAAATTTTTAGGCAAAACGACGCACGCTCGGTCGCCAACCCCTGCGCACACTTGGGCAACTTTAATTCAACCCTTTCCGGTCATACAGTGACTCGCGTGATTGTTCGTACACCTTTCAAATCAGAATTATCTTGTTAAAAAGGATCATTGCCATCAGTTATTTTTTTCTCAGCGAGATTAAATTCCAAAAATTTTTGTCTGCGTCTCCTGAACGTCATACAATAAAAATTTAGGTGTATATTTGTGCGACCGACTGCCCATCGAATTCCCGCGACAGACGATCGTAAGAGCGTCTCGCGGTTTGCTAGGATTAATTTTTGCGACTTTCGAAAGAATTATTTAGTTGTGATAAATCGAAATTGACCGTCCCGCCGAGTAAAAATCGATCTAATATTAACGGCGTGTCCCGAAACGCATGTTGTGCATGCCTCCAGAGAGTACGTTCAGCCATAAATCGAAAGGGGAGGGAAAAAATGTAAAATTTCTTTGCCGTCGACACGCGTGTTTTCGATCGTCGATCTGCACGCGCGGGGCCTCGCGTTGTCGTTTCTCGGGCGAATTTATTTTCGCGCTTGCGAAAAATAATAATCGGACCCGGAAACACAGTAGCCGAACTCGCGCAATACTTTCTGTGACACTCGAATATTTGCATTCTGAGGAGGCAAAGCAATTTCGGGCTCTCGAAAAGGAATTTTATTGAAAATTGGATCGACGGGATGAAGTTAGATCGAATTTACTCTCTTTCTCTCTCTCTCTCTCTCCATCTTTCTATCTAGCTCTTTCCTTTTTTTTTTACTTGATAAAATATATTTCGTATATTGAATAGTGTTTTTATATTTGAGATTCACGGTTTGCTTGGGCTTACCAAATAAAATACAAATAAACAGGAGAGGAAATAACGGGGAAAAATGGATATTGACGCGAATATCGAGGAATCTCCAGGAACGGGTGCATTATACCGTGGGCATCGGGAATGCAAATGAGCCCCGTAACTCGCTGGGATGCTAATGATTTTACACGTGGGAGAAAAAGCTTGCATTTCTGCGCGTCTGCACCCAAGCCCCTTCCCCTCCCTACCCTCCTCTCTCTCGCTCTATCTCTATCTCATTTTTCCGCTTGTAAATTTCGATTTTCGCGCACGTGCACACGTATCCTGTTCAAATACGCATTGTTGATTATTCCAAGTTACTATTTTAACATGGACGATTACATTGTGTACATTGGAATAGTATTTTATATTTGAATTTCGAGGTTGGAGAATAAATTGTATGCACAAAATAATCCGGCGAGTACACGATTTATTTTTACCGGCGAACAGATAACGCTAAATTCCAACGTTTGTGTTACAGCCGGCCGTACTCCATTTTGTAACACTTTCGTGAGAATCCAGTGGATCTGCTGGAAATAATCGAGCATATCAGGGAAATCTCATTTCACTTGGAAAATTAAAAAATCGTGGTAAATCGTTCAATTTCCCAATTTTATTCGGTTGCTTTTCGGATAAAAACGTTTCTATTGCGAAGAAAAAAAAATTTTCTACAAATTCAGTACACTTTGCACTTGTGAAGAAAGTGCAACTCCTTAAGGAAGTTCGATTGTCAGTAAGGAAGTACAACATCACAAGAGTGGACCGTTGATTTCACGTTGTACGTCTCGCTGGCATTTTCCGGTATTGGCTGCGTAGCTTGCCGTGTAATACATGTTACGGTTCCCTGTCCCCGTTTTCCCGAAGCTAAAGGATCACCGAATTCGATAAAATTTACTCGGCAGAAGGTAACGGCGTATGTTTGCCGCGCGAACTTCCCAGCTACCTTCATTTCCGGCTCGTGTCCTCCTCTATTCTTTCGCTCTTACACGGTCTATGAAGCAGACTTGAATCAAGTTGGCCCAGGTCAGGTCAGGTTCATGTCTCACGCCATCCCCGAGACAAAAGGAATCGTTCCCGGAAAATTTCTCCCAGTCTTTGCACCTATCGCCATCTTGGAGTTCTTCTTTGTATCGTTGTTCTCGACCCTGTTTCTGCTCTGATACCGCTCAAGCTTCTGCAACTTAATTATTAGATTGTAGATGTTATACATCCAGGACAAATATTTTATAAGAAATAGTTCACCAAAAATATTAGGTAATCCCATAAGTTCGTGTAGATTTTCGTGTATACATTTCACGCGTCGATTTATAAACATAACTTAATTATTAGATTGTGGATGTTATACATTCAGGACAAACATTGTATAAGAAATACTTCACCAAAAATATTAGGTAATCCCATAAGTTCGTGTAGATTTTCGTGTATACATTTCACGCGTCGATTTATAAACATAACTTAATTATTAGATTTGTAGATGTTATATATTCAGGACAAATATTTTATAAGAAATTCTTCACCAAAAATATTAGGTCATCCCATAAGTTCGTGCCGATTTTCGTGTATACATTTCACGCGTCGATTTATAAACATAACGTAATTATTAGATTGTGGATGTTATACATTCAGGACAAACATTGTATAAGAAATACTTCACCAAAAATATTAGGTAATCCCATAAGTTCGTGCCGATTTTCGTGTATACATTTCACGCGTCGATTTATAAACATACGGCGATAAGGAATCAACGCACTTACGCGTAGCTGTTCGGGAACAGTCTAGAGAAGATTTTCCGTGGGTATAAGATCGTGAGATAGTGAACATAGTGATTCCTAGCAGTGAAAAATCGTGAGCGAAATGCGTATCCATTTCCGATATCTCATGTTATATGAATCCCAAGAAAAACATCTTGTAAACAGGAGCCAAGTTCTCTATGGCCGTAAAAAGTTGTGAGATCAAACAAAATACGGGTAAGTTCGCTAGCTTAGAAATACCAGTTGCAATACAGAAAAATAGTTTTTTTAAAAATTGGTTTAAAAGAACGCTATGTAATTTTTAAAGAGTTACGTGGAGGGCTAAATTATTCAAACTTGGCCGCTACCTAACATCTTTTACGGTCATTGGTTTAAAAAGTAACGGCCAAGTTTGAATAATTTAGCCCTCCGCGTAACGCTTTAAAAATTAAATAGCGTTCTTTTAAACTAATTTTTAGAAACGCTTTTTTTCAGTATTGCAACAGGTATTTTTAAGCTAACGAACTTAGACGTATTTTGTTTGATCTCACAACTTTTTACGGCCATAGAGAACTTGGCTCCTGTTTACAGGATGTTTTTCATGGGATTTCATCGATTTTTGTTGATTATTCTTTTCATCAGTATTTGATGCTATGTTCTATCCTACGTACCTATTTCGTGACGTTTTTTTTTTCTAATGCAACCCCTTTAAGGTGTAAAATTTCAAACTTTGATAAATATTCCTTTGAGTGTTTTGTTATGGTGGACCTATAACCACATTTCAAGCTTGTAGGTAAATAGGAAGTACCCAAAAGGTTTTGATGATCTGTCAGTCAGTCAGTCAGTCAGTGAGAAAAGCAATTTTTGAGGTCCTATATCTCGGAACGTACTAATGTTGGAAAATTAATGTTTTGTCAATATTGAGACATGATAACATTTAACAAGTATACAAAATTAAATCTCTACATCTGCCTCCAGTTCCAAGTTACAAGCTTCTAAAAAACGGCTCAGTTGTTTCGTGTAAAAGGAGGTAGTGAGAGAACTTGGATAGCGAGAACTAGATTTCGGAAAGGAAGTTCAGTAACAATCGTCGCGAACTACGTATCTGCTGTTTACGGAGAAAGTGCGCTTTCATATCGTACCTATAGGAAGTTATTTAAATGTTTTAAAGGTGAGAATGTTTGTTTAGAAGACGAGGAACGTTCCTGGCGTCCTCTGACATACGAGAACAAAATGATAGACCTTGTACAGAAATCACATGGTTTATCAGTTGATGAGATGTCGGATGTTCTGAAAGTATCTGAAACAAACATAAAGGTATATGTTTACAAAATTAACATATGCAACGCTCGAAAAACGGCACGGACTTATAGATGGGATGACATAATATTTTATCGAAAACATTTTTTTCCTGAAAGAAGAGTTTGCAGCTGCATTCGGGACGGGTCTATCGAAGAATGGAAAGAATCTCGTGTTAGAGATCTACCTTTTGGAAGGAAAGCGCAGTAACTCGTCACCCTAAACGCGCTGGAATCGGCGGTCTGCCTATTTTAGGGGGAATTCACTTTGAATTTCGTCCCCTACAACTTTTTCCGTTCTAGCTTCCGCGGGACGTCAGTCTGCGAATCCTCTTCTTGCCACCCCCGCACCACCCCGTGAATTACCTCGTCAGAAATTCAACCCTCGTACACAGCCATTTCGCAAATTCGATCTCCGTCCGCGCACGCTGGATGCGAAACGTCTCTCTGCGTACCCTGCCGCCCCCAGCGCCGGGAAGTAAGGCGAAACGAAGAAGTCAATGGCATTACGTCAAATCGTTGACGCAATTTCGGTGAATAAAAGTTCCACGGGTTAAGAAGTCCATGGGGGTTGGCGCCGCTGGGTCGACCGGCAATTTGTTCAATGAGAAATTCTTCTTTTTATCCTGAATAATATCGATTCCTTTAAAAATGCTAAGTCGCAACTAATTTAAAACTCTTCAGTTGATTCTTATTCTACTTTTGCTAATAGGTACGAACTTTATCTGTGGCGAATTATGTAGGTCGAGTCGAGTAAATTTTTCATGTCATTTTAAAACATGTCTGAATTATACTCCCGTGTACATTAATTAAATCTCTTATGTTTTAGACCTTTTATACATTCCTTACATAGCGCATTAGTATCCATTTCGAGCCTGAGTGTTAATAGGACAAGTTTCTTAAATAGTACTGGGAAAATCTTTTTGCAGAAATATTTTTAGATTATTAAGAAGATGAGAAGTAACGAGCCACTTACATCTGGTTTAGGAGACTAAAATATTCACATTTCTTCATGAAAATGATGTGATTTTCTATGTCGCAAAGTGCACGTGTAAATTTAGGGTTGTCAGTCACGAGTGAGATTATAGAGATATGATAGCGGCAATTAATCCTAAATTATTAATGAACACATTTCTATTTGACGAAGTTAAAAGATTTATTCGGTTCTATCCTGCTTTTAATTAAGAGCAATAGATTATTACAGGAACTTTGTGTATGAGTTTGGAATGACTGGGAACAGCACCGTAAAAACGTCAATCGAATTCCATTGTCAGCAGGAGTGACGTTAATATTGTTCACAATCAGAATTTTGCTCGATAGGATTCGAATAGAATTGCAGTGAAAACGTAATTACCAAAATTTAATTGTGAAGCTCTGCCAGCCGATGTAAATTGATTTTGCAATGACATTTAAAGGTGTTGCGAAGTATCCAGTTTTACGTACTCAATCATCATTAACGGGAAATTACGGATTCTAGAGTAATCAGGAATTAGAGTTTAATCCTTTTCTACGGCCTTAATATTATATATCAAATCGATATTAATTCGTACAAACACGCTTATCAATCAATACTCGCTGTAATTCGCATTTGCATTGCTGTCCGCATAGAATTCACAAAATTTTGCAACAACTTTCCAACATTTGATTGCAATTTTTATTTCTATGTAAAATTATTACAAATTTAATTTGACGAAGTTTCATTAAAACTTAATAAAAACCGAATGAAACCAATTTTCTAGGACCGTTTCGGTATTGTAAAATGATCACTTTTCAAGATTAAATTTTCCTTGATTTCATTGTCCGGTCAAATTGGATACCTTGTTTGTTTCAGAAATGTAATTATTAATTCAACTGCATTCACAGATCGGAGGAAACACTTTTAGAAAATGGCGAAGCGCCACATCTCTGTTCCCTGGTGAACAGTCTCATTTGCATGCCATCCGAATCTATGACGCGTGTCATGTTAATTAGGTTACATGCATTAAGTCGCCCTCGATTATTTAAAATTCATTGGCCAATCGATCGACCTTGTTTCTAGGTGCCAGCTGGTGTCACTCGCTCTGCGTCATTAACATATTTCCGTACAATATTCATAAATAAGTCACTCGATACTCATTTAATTAAATCAGCCCGGAGAACTTCGCCGCTATACTTGACCCGTTATCTTACTTGTTAGCGATAGAGCCGCCGAAACCGACACTATCATCAATATCAGATTTCATATTTGTAGAACAAATGTTATCAGTATTACACCGTCCCAAATTACAAATCTATCTCTCCAACCAATTTGATTGTTGCTGGTTATATCGTTAATCAAATATCCGCTTTGCATAGAGGTAAATTTGAATTGCAAGGGTGGAGTTTTTTTTAAGGATCTGTTAAAAGAAAATGGTAGGGCAACGATTAGGAAGGCGAAGAAAAGGAGAGAGCAGCAGCCTCGTGGTTTTCTTTCGCAAAAAGAAAGGAGAATTTGTAGGGAAGAAACTCTGCGCTAATTAAGGCTGTTTCATCAGAGATTCCCTTTTTCGAGGGGCCAGGCTCGGCTTTTAAATAAATTATACCGCGTTAAAAGGCTCTTCGCACTTCCGCGGATAATCCGCGGCTCCGTTTCGCCCCGGAAGTTACACTCAGGGCTAGTATTTTCGCAACCAGGAAACTAACCTAAGCCATCTGATTATAGCTATGCCATCATATTGTGCGGCCGCGTCATAGCTAATTACTTTCGGCTGGAATTTACGAACGGGATGGACGTTCCGAAGAAAAATAAATAATGGTTTTCCTTTATTTCGATCGACAATTGTTGATAAATCTTTGAATGTTATTGGCGCGCTGCGCTGGTACGATCATTCATGACGTTAATTAAGCTATTTTGCAAAATTACGTAGAAAACTTTCAATGTTTGATTCGCAGTCGTTTCAGATGGTCACGTTTGCTCAGTGCACATGTCACGGCATGGAACCAACATGCGTTCCACAAACTGTAAAAAATTTAATTTAATAACCATTTTGTATTAAGCAAGTGAGTATTCACACAAAGTTTATTTTATTCTTTTTCTACTTTTTGTGTTTTTGAGATAGTGTTTCCTTTTTTCTGCATTTGGTCTGACAACCATGTACTAATTAAGAAACAAATTCTTACAGACGCAATTACAATGAAAGAATTTTCTTGAAAATGATCTAAATCGAGTTCGAAACGTCGAAAGTTTTCTATGTAATTTTGCAAAATAGCTTAATTAACGTCATGAATGATCATACCAGCGCGCCAATAACATTCAAAGATTTTAAAATAAATAATCCTGACCAATTGCGATCAGTTCGCAGACTGCAAAATGATCGAAGCACGGAGATTTCTAGATTAAGTTTTTCCGAGCCGGTGTCGGAACAATCGTCTGAATTTCTCGAAATTGAATTGACATTTGTACCGTTTCGAGGAATGCAGCCGATCCGTGATAGAGGGGATTCAGGGAAAAAAGCGGATGAGAGTTAGGATTACTGTATAGGCCGTGGTATAAGACGAAGCTTTCGAATGGAAGCTGACTATCAAGTAGCGAGGATGGATGCCAGGGCAGATGGTATTAACCACTCCGCCTATTGGTATTGGCACGTGCACTCGTAGGATATATCGGCGGGTCGAGGATTCGCGAATAAATCTAAATAGCCTTCCGCCTAGGAACGCCGCAGCCTTTCCTATCGCTCCCCTTCATATTCTTTCACTCCTTGCTTCGCAATTCCTCCCGCAACTCCGCCCCTAAATTAACAATTGAACGGCTCGAGACTCGAGAGCCAATCAGTGTAACTCCAATTTTCTCGTAGCAACCTAGTATTTCAATCCTAGCCATTTTCATTCATTTCTTTCCCGTACTGAAATTTAGTTGTGCGTTTAATCATTCATTTACTTGAATTAGTCATTTCACTGTCCTGGACATCGTTAACACTAGAAATACTGAAACTTAGTATATACCTATATTGCCCCAAAGCAGTCAAAATGAGTGCATTGTGAAAGAATAACTAATGTGTAAAGAAATTTGTTTAAAATTAATTTTTAATATTTCTTATATTATTTACATTCTATTCTATCAAAGCGTATCGATTACAGTAAGTGATCCTACAATCAGTGATCCTTCTTCCTCCCTAAACTATGTTATCGCGCGTTCAAGGGGAATGAGGTGCGTGGGCAGGCCTGGCATAAAGATTCGAATAACAAGTCACGTACAAGTGACGATAATCAAAAAATATATAAACTGTTATGCGAATTCGGAGCCGATTTGGTCATATAAGAAATTTACTCAATTCAATAATAAAAGTCATTTAATTATTTAAAATTTCCCAAGTAGTCAAAATGATTGCTTTTGGGCAATAAAGGTATAACACATAAATATACCGGAAATGAAAGAGGGGGAGGCAACTACAATGATTAATAAACGCATTTATATGTTGTACAAAAAGTCACAAAATTCTAAGAAACTGTGTATATAAATATACAATTGTTTTTCAAATTGAAATTGAAAAGCAGTCAAAGTGACTTCCTTAGGCAATCTAGTGTTAACAGCCAATTCATTGACTCCCGCGGAACAATTATTCCGAACGAGAAGTCAATGTAGATAGACTTATTCAACGTCGGATACGAGCAATAGAATAGCAACGCTTATAAATTTATTCACAACGCTGCGTCTAGTATACGCCGCAATATTTCGCGAATCGACTTGGCATCCATCCTGGCTGCTTGATAGTCGACTCGGGTCCGAAGGACTAGCTTTATATTTATGTACGAACATAACGGTTAACAGTAACACGGCTGCTTCTGTTACTTTAACCACGAAGCTCGTGAATCGTAAAACTAATTTACAATTCTACGAGCAACAACACTGTCGTTCGTCGTTGCCTCTTCTTGGTTCTCTTGACTCCACAAGAAAGTTGCACTTTTCTGCGCTCTTTGGCGCCCCGTAAGAAAGATCTCTGCTCTGTTCGCTGCCATTCGATTTTGTTTTATTAGATCCTGTACAGTTAAAAGACGATAACTTTTTTTTAACACTTTTACGGAGCATTAAAAGCGATTAAAATGTTTTAGCTTGCAAAAACCACAAGGCTCTATTTATTTAGATTTTGTGCAATTTTATATACAAAGATCTCTGCTCTGTTCGCTGCCATTCGATTTTGTTTTATTAGATTCTGTACAGTTTAAAGACGATAACTTTTTTAACACTAAATCTACGGAGCATTAAAAGCGATTAAAATGTTTTAGCTTGCAAAAATGACAAGGCTCTATTTATTTAGATTTTGTGCAATTTTTGTCAGAATATGTGCTTGGATACAGAAATTTGTCGAATCAATTTACGTAGAAGCAACTTGATAATTTCAATAATTGTAAGATGAAAAATATAAAACAGTGGTAGGTTTAATGTTAATATCGGATGTGATAAGAAAATTTGAAAAAATTGCCGAGAAATCGCAAACAGCCGCAGCACTGTTGACGTAGGAGTAAAAAATGCATTTCACCAACTTTTTGAGCGCACCCTCCTATGTGTCTTATTGTTAATGCAATTTTACTGTAGCGAGAAGCTGGCTCGAGTCGGGTTGATTGATTGCCTCGTTAACGCCCTCCGTAAATATTACGGAATCACGTTCGCAGTGTTTATTTAAAATGATACGTTCGCTTGATACGTCCGCGAAATTAATTATTAGTTAATGACGTGTTTATTTGTCGTCTCGTTTCGTTTCAGTTGACGCGCGAAATGTTTGGACGAGTTTTGGGGCGAGAGCTGCAACAAACTTTTGTGTCTACGTGTAATTGACATATGTGAAATCATCGCATTATTACACAACTCTTTGATCATTTCAATTTGTTTATTGACCACTCGCTTTCCCGAGGGCTGCAAAATTAAACATTTAATCATCGGATATCATACAGCCACATTTATTAACTCCGCGAAGAATGCAATGTGGTAGCGAAAGTTTCTTTACAATACATTCCGCCAGGTTACAAATCAGATGAAAATTAATTGAACCTAAATCAGGCTTTTCTGAAACTAGTCTGGGACGCGGAACGGGGAATCAACTATACCGAGATTGCACAAAATCCCCGAGCTTCTCTCTTCTTTTGAAGTCAGCAAGATTAAAGCAGGACCCGCTCGAATGTTAATTAGCCGTAGAACTCGGCCGGGATAGTGATTTTCGTGAAAACGGCCAGCAAAGCACAACTATATCGGGGCAGCTCGGTGCGTAAAAAGCAATATATCAAAACATACGGTGTAATTGAATTTTTTTTTTATAAATGATGTCTCTATCATTCCTTCGAGCGTGTTGCGAGCATGAATAGATTGACTCGAGTTCGCGTGATTGATGTTTTTTTGGAAACACGACGGGGGGTGGGAAACATTGTGTTTTATTTTCGAATTGTTTTTATTGTCGGGAAAATGGATTCTCGTTTAGAGGGGAAAATCATGCATTGACGGCTGTGTTGTTCGCGAATCATTGTGGACGGAAGAATCGATTGAGGGATAGGAACGATCGGTATTTCAAGGGATCGATAGTTGTCCGGCGCACTTAGCGCGCAATATTCATATTTGCAGCCCCGATAGAACCTCAATTTCGCGCGCAAAGTTTCTTCGTTGATTCCAGTTCGGCTGACCGCAGGAATTTCTTGTTGCAACGGCGAAATCGTCGGTGGGTCCTGCTCACCGACGACAGTAAGCTCGATTTTGTGGAATTCCCGGTTATCCGGAGGGCTTTTATCGAGGCGATTGCTTGCGTCATCGCGTTTAGCATGTCGACGTCACCAGTCACGGGAATAATACATTCCCATTGTTGCTACATTAGCAATTATATTGGCAGTTCCCTTTTCTCGCATGTGACATGCTCCAAAGCTTCTGCAACATACACGAAGAATATTATCGTTATGAAATCAACAAATGGATACTCGCTGATAACTGCAATTGTGAAATCTTCCAATCTATGATCATCGACAACCACAATTGCAAACTGCTTACACGTTTGTTCATGTTTATATGGTCGAAAAATTCCATCGATAGACGAACAACGCTCTCTCGCGTAAAAATTAGCATCTCAACGCGACCTAGTACAGCGTAACCCCCTTTTGTACGAGACACCCAGTATATCACGATGATTCTCCGCGAGCACGCCTTTACGAGCGGTGCAAAAAATTTATAACCCCAAGATGGAATTGAATTTCCGGTCTGTGCCGACCGAATACTGATTACGCCGCACTTTATACACCTTGACTCTTCCCCGTGGCAACCCCCACGACCCCCTGTGTGTACCCTCCTCTTCCCGTGGTCCTTTTTGCCGCCTTAATCGTCTGGCACGATTGTGCAACGCCGACTTCCGGCTACGTCGGTTTTGTCACTCGTCCACCCCCGCGCGTTGCTTTTTCTTCGAACGACGAGGCTCGAGCTCGTTGGTTCTGATTTCTCTCTTCCCCTAGCGACGTGTTCGAGGTCCCTAATTTCCGTGACGTAGCACTGATAGGGAATTCGGATTCGCGGATATTTGCCTTTCAAATCCCCACGATGCTAAATGGTTTCGTGAAGATTCACTGTTTCAGCTATTTATTTTATGAAGAGACTAGCGTTCAAAGGACCCAGCCGATTTAGATGGTCGTAACTGCCTTTAAAGGTTCTTCAATGGTCATTGAAAATAGTCACAGAAAAACCTGTTAAGACAGTTTTGGCCATGTTAATCGGCTCACAGTGGTCCGGATCGAGAAATATTTTAACAAACTGAAGGACAGTTTAAACAAACTGTATTCTAAATTAAAAACGAAATAGGTCCAATCACGTTACATTGAATCAAAATTTCTTCATCGTAATAAAGAGTGGTTAGAAAGAGATTTCATATACCCTCCTGGAATATTATAATACAATGGTTATGGTAAGGAAAGCAACTGATAGAACAACTACATAAAAATTGATAAAAATAACTAACTAACAAATTAAACAAAAAATATATTGTAACATGTATTATTCGAAAGAGATTATTTTACCACGTTTTTATTAGCTCGCTTTCTTGTTTGTCTGTTTGTCTGATCGGTGACAAATTTTGCAATTGATTTTAAACTAACTTCCTGATGAGCTAGAGACTTGAAATTGGATACATGGCTCAGAATTGGATGACAATGCATTATTAAAAAAAAATTCTTTTAAAAAGTCTTACTGTTTCGGAGAAAATAGCAATTAAATATTTACCTTTTCATCCCCCCGCGAACTTCGTCATCGCGTTCAGCGATCCCCACTTCGCTCGACAACCCTCTCTACTTTACTATGCGTGCGCACTCTGACTCTTCCCCACTCCACGGACCCATCTCGCCCCGACGCACGAACCATCGGTAGTGTAATACATCATCGCGAGCGGTAGTGCATCATTGCTTTGTTTACCAAGTGAAATGTACAGTAAGCTTAGTGAGTATACAAAGTATTAATAAAGAGTGATACACAAGTGTTAACACAAGATTTAAAAGCAGAAAATATACGAGGAATCCAAAAAAATTCAGAATTACAACCCGTCATCAAGGATACCTGAGCTCCTCGACAGTCTCAAGATCACAGCGATTATAGGTAGCCATTTTGTAATCATGTTTCCACCCTCAACCCCATCCTGGGCGACCCGATTTCACGTCGTCAGTGAAATCAGGGGACGGGCATTAACGGCGATCTAGCATGACGCATCAAAAGTGAGATTATTCCCCGTTCCGGTCTTCATCCAATTACCAATTAGATAATGAACAGAGAGTGTTTTATTAATTAACCAGCCCCCGACCCCCGGTTTGCATCAAGACGATATAGCTCTTTATGAGGGGTGGGCGCGCGATAGCGTCCTCTTTCGAGCATAATTATTGCCTTTCTAAATTTAACCGGTCGATAATGTGTCCCGATGGACCGAGCTAATATTCTAGATCTTCGGGCCGGCCATTGTACGTCCGCGAAATCGCCAATATCCATCGTCGATTCGCGGGACTCGGTGTTTTACCGCGGATCACCGGACGACAAAAAGTACGCTCGCCGCTAATGATGAATTATAGACGGCCGGGAAGGCTGGTCGGTTTTAAAGGACCGCCATTAATTGCACGGCCCGACTCCGGTGACGGTGAAAGAGCCTCGTAATATCGGCCGGCCGTGTACAGATGTGGAAAACATTTGCGAATTATACAAGCGTGTCGCGCCCGCGCCCTCGTGATTTTGCGACGTGAAAATCGAGTGCAAATAATTTCACGCGCTGTAGTAAAAGGGCGGTTTTAGGGAGGGGACAAGAAAAAGGTTGCCCATTCCTCTTTCCGAACTGGTGCACGCAAAAACCGTTCATTTGTTTCGCGAGCGATAATTAGCCCTGCATAGCCATACACAAAGAAATAAATTTATTGAATAATTCCTCACGGACGCATCTTCGCAATCTCAACAATTGTAAACTAAAAGTACAAGAAAAAAGCAGTCAGAAGATCAGAATTAGGTTCTGCGTTATTCCGGGCATTGCGAACTAGTTATTTCAAACGAGCTCAGTGGCAAAGTTGAAATTGTATTTGCGCCGTTTCTCGGCCGTCCATTTCGAAAATTCCCGCAACGAGGGATTAAAATTAATTAAAGATGCAGCATGGTCAGTTCGAAACAATTGTACAAAGAACATCTTCGCTGGATATCCGGCTTTATATCGGCAATGTAGCAAACCAGTTCGCAGCTGTTCCGACACAGACTCATAGAAAATTCCTGATATAATATTCAAAATCCTCGGGCATCGCTCGGATAGCACGGCTCCTCTTAATCCAATTTAATTTGACTTATTAAACTCACCATCTGGCGGTCTACATGCGCCCTCCAGATTATCGCCATTAATTATTTTCAGAGTTTGTTTAAACCTGACACGTATTATATATTAACATCGGCCATCGGGTACCGAGAGAAGCTTAAGCGAGTTCTTCTCTTTTCTTCCTCTCTCTTTCTCTCTCTCCCTTCACGGCGTGAGTGAAACTTCTATCCGCTGCACGTCAGAGATATCAGCATTAATTATAAAGTGTACAGAGTGTTTCGTTATTTTTTCATTATTTTTCACGACGCGAAAAACACATCCGGGAAAAGTTTGTTCCCGTACGATCGGTATTGTAATCAACAACTTGAAATCTAGATTCATTGTCGCAGAGAATTGTTCTTTGCTACAAGAATACACGTTTCATTATTCTATCGTCGATTAAAAAATTTTCGAAGTATCAAAAGCGGAATAGTTTTATGGGAACAGAAGCGTACAAACGATTTAGCAGGTTAGTTCAGAAACGTGTCGAATAATGATTCATTCACTAACAGAATTCTGTTAACAACGTAATGGCTGTTTGAACAGTAAGGTTAATGAAGCTTTAACAAGGTACCTACTTTATTTTTGATATAACGAAGCTCTCGTTATAGAAGCTAAATTCGCGTGTAACGCGTGTACAGAGTTCCACAACCCGTATGTAGGTCATGATGATTTCGAATTAAAATTGAATGTCATACGTGGCTGACAAGTGTAATTAACCTGGCATCCATTTTGAAACAAGTGCCGCGACGTCGGGTGCAATTTAAAACCTGTTGTTTATCGTTGATGTTAAAAACGACATTTGCTTTCACGAAATCAAGCTGTCTTTTCATTTCGAACAGGTTAGGTATCTGTAAAAAAAATCTGTTGGACTAAGATACACATAATTAAGCGTCACTAAAAATTCCTGTATTAATATTTAAAATATTGTTTAAATTATCAGATATATCGGTATCTAACTAATTACTAAACATTTACGTCTTGTGTGAGGTATTATATCAACTTCATATCTACCAAATTTAAAAGATCACAGAGAATGGAAATATTCTAGATCAGCAGAAACGTTTGATTTTCGAGTTAAAATAGATCCGAGTGCAAAGGGTTAAATTACAGACTGCTCGAATGAGAAAAGTAAAATCGACGTAGTGAAACATAAATTATTTGAGAATCTACCAAAGAATTTTCGAAAAATCCAAACACGCGTGAACTTTCTTTGAGAACCAGGTGTACCTCGGTAGAAAACAGAAGTAGTATACCACGGAACTGTTCCAGAATCACAGCCATAGCTCGCTACAGTGAGCGAAACTATGCGCAGGCAAAGTACCGTGTACAAGTTCGGGCACAGAATTAACTAGAGCAAAAGTGAAATTTTTATCTGTTTACTTTTCCGCGTTTCACCTTTCCTTCCTTTCTTCCGGCGCATTTTTTCAATTCTTTTGTTTACGCCACTGGAGACGTAACAGTTTTCTCTTTCTCTCGCACGGTAGGATCTCTAACAGTCAAAACTTGTTCATCTATTCTAGTCCTGTGTCTTCATCGATACATTCTGCTCCTCCAACCTCTCGCCCTCATCGACTTCGACGTTTCCCCTCTTGCACCTGACTTCTCGACTTTCCAGTTTCTCCACTATCTTACTTGTTTCTAAAGCGTATCAAACTTTTGTGCGCTGCTTTCAGTTCATCCCTCCCCATCTCCCTCTCACCACCGGTCCCGGATTTTTCGTCTTCTTTCGTATTAACTTCCGTCGTTCTTGTTTTCCTGTTGACCTCTCGGCTGGAGCTTCGCTCTCCCTTGAGCCGGTTCTGCCATGAAATCGATCATTGTTGTCCCCTGGCTCTGAATATTCACGCTACACACCTGATACGAAAGTTCTTTCATTATCTCGTCGAGATTGTTCGAGTAAGTCGAGTGATACAACAAGAAACCAAATACAGTAACATTTTTGAGATTCGATAAGCAATTGTGCTTCACTTATAAGCTGGGGGACGTCGTTTGCCTTTCCAACGAGATGTAACTATCATTTAGACTGCTGTCTGTCGTGGTAGTTTGCAATGGCGGAAATATTTCGCAAACATCAATAAATCGACGATCTTCAGTCGCCGCCATTAGCAGCCTGTTCCACCGTCTGTCGCGTTTTTCTTGCGGAAGTTTTCGCGCGCGGAATCCAAGTGGTTGAGGGACGAGAGGAGGGGTGCTGTCGTTTCTGAATTCTTCAGGATCCGAAGCGAGTTATAACAACAGAGGAAATAAAATATTTCTCTCGCTGTCGGCTCTCACGATCGATAAATTATTGACGGTCCGCGTTCTCTCTTTCTCTCGCGGAGGACGGGGAGAAAAAGAAGAGCAGCGGAAAATACGCGAAAAAGAAGAAGATACAGTGAAAAGGTGGATAAGGCGAGTGTACGGAGAAAAAATGGCGGACGAAGGAGTGGTACGAAGGGGCAACGGCTGCTTGGTATACCGCGCGCATCGGATAAATTTTCAATCGGACAAATTCTGAAGGAGAACTCTCTCTCTCTCTCCCTTTCCCACCTACACGCCAGCGAACAAATTTAAAAATCGATGCAGTCTCGGGGAACATTTTTCCTTTCCGGTTTCCCTCGCTTTTCGAATCGGGGATGGGCTCGGCGGGATGAGCTAGCATGATGGCGATTGCTCGATACGTGCAACTTCGGGCATAAGTAGCACAATGTAACCGGCTGGCAATAAATAAAACGGTAGCTATGTGTTCCAGCATCTTACACTGGTCAGAAATATTATTATTATTATTATTATTATTTATTTCATACGGACTAATGTCCTTTTATACAATTGTATACAGTTTATACAGTTTAACTAATAAACAGAAAAAAACCTTAATTTTAAGTCTTGACCTATAATTAACATACATGTGGACCGTACAAAACTAAGCAAATACATGTAACGTGCCATTAAAAAATCAATATTCTTAAAAAATATGTTAGAGCTAGCAATAATGCGATTTAATGGATTTATTACTCCATATGAGGATTTGGATTTGATTGTTTGAAATCCTGCTCTCGTTCTCAAAATACATTCAGGTACATAGAAATAGATTTGCCTCGGGAGTGCGGGACAATCGATATTATTGTTTATCAAATTAAAGATAAAGCTCAGGTCGATATTGTTAAATCACTTTCGTTATGCTATTCATTTTTAATATATTTTATCGTTGTACTATAGCTAGACTATGAATGTGTATTAGCTTCATTAGAATACGTAGTGAATATTGAACATCTCCTGTCAATAGCAAGGAAAGCGTGTAACGTATAATTTCTTAACTCATACAATTCTATAAGAGAAAATACAATGAAGGTTCGCTAGGATAGCAAACCGACTGGAGGCTGTTGAATGTTTCATAGAAGCGTCCTCCCTTTCGAGCCGGTTAATTCTGCAAAGTGAACGGTGTATACAAGGTGTCATTCAGCGGAACTGCGTTAAATTAAAAGGTTCCTCGCATTTTTCGGCGTAAATCTTATTTCTGCGGAGTGTGCCGGGGTCGATCTTCTATTGGATGGGGTTCCCGGAGCTTTGATATTTCGAATGCGGCCCACGTAGACGCTAAAACGCCCCCATGATTCAATTCGCATCAGCCATCCACCGGTATTCTCCCCTTCGCAACACCCTCTTCACCCCCCGTTTGCATCGACGTCGCGTCGGGGGCTTTCCACAGCGTGTCAACCCGCGCTCGCACTATTGTCTACCCTTTTTTTTGCGTGGCCTTTTTCGCGATCTTCTTTCAAACCGGGGGATCGACGCAGCGATCGGTTCGTAAAAATGCTGGCCCGTACGTTCCGAGCCTCGAATTTGTTTCAATAAATCGATCCTGTTTCCCGGTTGATTTAAACGGCATGGCGCTCACCGGATCCGGTTTCCCAGATAGTCTGATAAAACTATCAGCAAAAGCGAAACGTTGCGCGCAATTCCTCGGTAAAATACTCGGCACGAGGGTCCAGTTTATTTAATTGCCTGTTTGACACGTGACATCAGCCGTTGCGCGTGGGTTAACGTGTTCCTGTGTGAGCCAGAGCCAGTCAAGTCCCCGTCCATAGATCTTTCGAGTAATTATTACTTCGTCGTAGGTTTACCAGCGGCCAGGCCGCAAACGGGCCGGCATTTGTCGTCGATCCATAATTGCCAATAAATCAGCGCATTCGCAGACGATATGGTATATGGCGGAACAGTGAACTATACGGACTAACAGAACGGCATAAAGTTACAACGGAAACTTACCACGATTAACCTCGTTTTCGAGCGCCATTGCTCGTTGCCCTTTCACCGTTTCCCGCGAAATCAGGCATGTCGGGGACATTCGGTGAGTTATCGTCACGTTTAAATACATCCCGCTATTATAGCGGGCCGACTATATTGTTTGCAACTGTTTCAGGATTGTTCACGCACACGGCCAGGCTTGATTCTCAGCTATTTTGCGAAAGCGTTTTGCTCTAATCACCGCCGCGCCGCAGGCGTTCGTGAGACCACACAATCTTCCCCCGGATCAATTGAGTCCGTCTTCGCGTTTGAAAATCTACGAAAATAGAGCGTTTATGGGCTCGACGGATCGCTGTACTATTTTTAAGGTCGTCTGCACGCGAACCGCCAAACCCGTTCAAGATATAACCCCTATCTTTTTGATAAATTTTGTAGTGCTCTTTTCTTTGATCTACCCAACATGTTCCGTCGCGTAGAAACAGGACACGTGGTTCTTCCGAGCAATATTTATGGTGCTTTCGTGACTAGGAATCTTTCTCGAAGATTCGGTCAATTAGCGTCTTCCGGTGAGCATTCTAGACATTGCCAGATGTCTGTTTTTCTGTATATATTAAGTTTACAGCGTGCCATAAGTCCGGTCTCGGAAAAAGGTCCTGTTTCGGCCGATAAGTACCGTGTCGAGTGACGGAACAGGCCTCCTTCAGACAGAGTTGTGCTAATTCAATTACATTGTAATTCAATTACGTAGTTGAATTACATTATATTTCAATTAATAGTAATTCAATTACGTCGTAAATGAATTACTATATAATTCAAATACAACGTAATTCAATTACTAAGTATTTCAATCAGATTTGTAATTGAAGTACAATACAATATAATTGAAACACAATGTAATTGAAATACAATATAATTGAATTACAGTATAATTGAAATACAATATACTTGAAATACAATACAATACAATACATGAACACAATGTATTTCATAATTGTACTCCATTGCAATTATGAATTACATTGTAATTTAATTGA
>CM052327.1:4355164-4428708 GCA_028455615.1 Lasioglossum zephyrum | reverse complement strand
AAAGTGGCGAAACGTTGTCGCCGTGCTCGAGCGCCGGGTTCACTATGATTCGCTACGATTCACCCGCGGATTTATTTTCATAACAGCGCACTTCGTTATCAAGGCCGTCCGCTGATAGCCAATCAATTCGCCGCGTGGAATTATATGCGTGTTGCTTTTTTTTCGCGCATGCGATCATCGGCGCGTGACGGACTGACCTGATATCTATAGATTACGACGGAAAGGATCGGCAGTTTTTATGGTAATTGACGCTCGTAGCTTTACAGATAAACCTGTACGCGTATTCTGCGAGTTCATTTTCGTTTGTTCGACACATCCAACCTGTACCGCGTCCGTTTTCAGGAAAGTATAATCCGCATTGCTGGCGTAGCTAATTATGATGTCCAGGTGTTGAAGGATTTGTAAATTGTACGTACCGGTTTATTGAAATGGTGATTTGTTTCTTAATATTCAATTTACCGGCAATTCTGGAATAGTCCTTTTCGAATCAAATATCAACAAGGGAGGATTACTCAATACGTTGTTCCAAAGCGACAACAATTCCATTCATAACTTAACAAATTTTTGGAATTATTGTATTACAGCAACTTTTTCGTTTAACGAATTGCTAACCGAAGAGAGAATACCGTAAACCTGTGTACATGACGGGTTCGTTTAGCATGGATTCCTGGAACATGATACAAAAATTGCGACACCGTTCGTGTAACTCGGTGAAGAAAGGGGCTCGTATAACACGGTACGTAAGTACACGGTGTTTACGGGTGCGTGTTTACATTTTCACAGCTTGGCGAAACATGATGCGATCATAAGAGATCATCGGGATATAATGAAAAATAAAAACCGTATTGCTTGTTTTACTTCGAATAAAATGGCCACCAGTTCCACTATCTTTCGTCTCGCTTGTACGTTCGCTCAACCATTTTTCAAGTATGTATTACACTTTCTCCCTTTCTCTTTTCAATGAATTTTTAAACGCATTATTTTAAACGCTTAATAAAAATAAACTTTCGCTGTCTAAAGAACCATCGAACCGGCTAACTAATAAAAATCGTACGCGTTAAAAATTAGTGAACTAACCTCGTTCTCTAACTGTTCTTTTTCCCCCAGACTTTTTGCACCCTTCAGACCACCCTGCGCCAATCAAGCTGAGTGAACGGTTCCGCTGAAACAAATCCGTAAGTCGCCGTAAATCCGCGCGAAACGTACCGCTTGAACTATATTTTTTCCGTCCCTTTCTTTTCTTTTTTTCCCCCGGTGCTTTTTTCTGTCTCTCCTCGGCTCGGATAGCAAGTACGCGATCCATGAGGACGGGGAGAGGAGGTTGTGAGAGAAGGTAGAGTATAGGACAGTGCAGCGTGGCTCATCCGAAATTTCGATTAAATGGGATTTCGATATGCGCGAAACATGTCCCGAAGGGAAATTTACCGTGCGCTGTAGTCCGGGCCCGGTGTACCTAGAATCTACCCCTCTCCATCCCACTGCAATGGGGCGGCGAAGAGGGTGGAAACGGGGACGAAGGGTGGAAACGAGGTAGTTTTCGCCGATAGAGTCATTGGCCGTTCGGCTGGATAATGCGAAATGAAATTGTCACAATAATCGTTGGCGAACGTATACGTCGCGGCTGGATAAACTTGGACAGTTATACGGGGTGGTCAGTTTATCCGAAACAGTGTTTGGTAATTCGAGCGATTCCACGATCCGGCTCGAGTACGCTCGCGAATATTATCGCGCGGAACGATGTTAACATGCCGTGGATGATTATTGTGTGGTAAGGTGAGACGCTGATGCGAAATGTTTGCCTGATGTGTTAGGTCTACGAATTAGATGTCGTAGCCTTTTCAATTTTTCAATGTTTAAAGTAAAACCACAAATCGAGATGAATATTTTCATCTATTTCTAAAAGCTGTGCGGTTTAATGAAAGTGCAAAACAAACACTGGGAGCTTTAAGTGGTATTGAAGATTATGGAAAATCTCTATCGAATCTCCTGGCTGTAAAAAAAACCCGCAAATTTTCAGCAAAATAAATCGATGTTTCTCCGAACATGGGAATCCTTGATTTGCATGCTTTCTACTTTAGCGGAATCGAACGAAATTCACGGGCATTGCGAATTCGCGGTGGTTTCGCGTGGCTCACAGTCGGTTTGTCGAGTGCGTCCATATTTACATTTTTATCCATGGTGGCTCCATTATTCCGCGGCTATTCGGCGAGTGTGTAAATTTTTTAATTATATGGATTATCCGGCGGGCACAAAAGCGCATTTGTTTTTCCGCTCGCGGAGGCGCCCCCGGAATCGTTGAACAACGGCGGCCACACGGTCGCCGTTAAAACATTAATTTTGTTCACGACTCGAAACAGTGTTAACGCGTCCCCCGTTAATTATTAACGGGTCTGCTTTCGAACAATCTCTTTACCCAGGGAAAATCCGCGGCTCAACGCGATTCAATATCCCCCATCCTGAAACGCTCCTTCTTTATTAGGCCAGTAAACAGATCGTTTACGGGTTTGCTTCGCGAACATATTATTAACGCGTTTACGGCGTGCTTGTAAGTATTATCAACTTCACCGGATCGATCATAATTGCCGCGATACGACTCCGTTTTAATTACACGGTGAGAACTAATTGAGAGAAACTTCCGATCAAACAGTAATTTGTTTCTCGCTCTGCTCGGGTTCTATCGCGCGACTTTGAATACTTTACAAATACAATCTTATAAATTAACCGTGATCGGTTCTGCAAGAGTATCCTCGTTAAAGATAATTATAAATTATATAAATGCGCATACCGGTGTAATGAAAATGATAATTTTATTACCGAATTTACCAATTTTGTCTATAAAACCAGGCTTGTATATAAGACCGAAATATTTCGTTACATGCAAGTGTCGTGTGTAATTGAGCAATCGAATGAGTCATTCTAACAGCGTGAACCGCGTCCCACTCGATGATTGTTCTCAAATTTACTTTCCGGTCCGGCGTGTTTCAATATTGACCGGGAAATATTGTTCGGGGGAGAGCCGGGGACAGTTTTATCGAGCAATTTTGTAATTTATTCCGTCAATATACATGCAAATGAATAATCTGCAATAATATGTGACTCTTTCGCTACCGCGTACGCGGTCTCTGTCAACTTTCAGAGATATTGGTTGACAATCTGTGCATTGAAAGCGATACAGCCCCTTTCGCATAGTTATCGCGAATACCAATCTTGCTCGGTAACAGTATCGCACGTACTTCTGTTAAATATTCATTTAACAGATTGTAAGATACATATATTTTTTCTGAGTTAACCGCAAAATGCATCACAGTCAGAAGGTTAAATAATACTGCGCGAAAAAATAGAAATCGTCACGAGAAAAATCGGGTCCTATGGAAATCACCGACATAGTTTTCACCGACTCCAGATTTGACCGACAACGAATTTAACCGACAACGCCTTTAAACGATAACGATTTTGACCGACACGAATCTGATCGACAACGATGTTAGATCGGTTGGCGGTCAAATTTGTTGTCCATCAAATCCGCTGTCGGTTAAAGGCGTTGTCGGTTAAATTCATTGTCGGTCAAATTCGTTGTCGGTCAAATTCGTTGTTCGTGAAAACAGTGTCGGGGAAATCTGTGTCGGTGATTTCCATGGGACCCCTTTCCAGTGTACCCTTGCACACCACCTGATAAGTATTGTACAGATGTTAAAAGCACAATTTCGTCGACGCATCTTAATGTTTGCTTTCTACAACGACAACACCATTAACAGTGTTACCAAATGGTTCTGATACGCATCCGACAGCGATGCACCAACACCTGCGATCTTTTTCAATGGAGAAGGTCTGCAAGGGTCGCCACTCATCGTGATCGTTAATTAATCTCCACAACGCGATCGCGGGTCTAGAGTGATACAAGCTATAGCCGTGTACTAACGAGCCACGCGTCAAACACAATCAATGTAATTAATAATTAAATCCGCCGTATCAAAGCGCCGCGTCGCCGTGAACTCTGGTATCTCTAGACACGTAAATAATTATCCGATAGACGGGACTGTATGCAACCGATAACCAACAACTCGTCCTGTTACGGTACCCTTCGACAAAGGATCGGTTAGCTTACGACTTACAGGAACGGCGGTCTAATCCCTGGGAACAATATTCACGTTCGTTGTGATCCCAATTTTTAATTAGCTGCTGCCCCTGAACTTGCCACGTCAGTCCAATTAATAAAAAAATTAATTTGCTGTGATTGAAGCGGCCAATCAGCATTTTTCAGCAGTCTGAGAAATTGAAAATCATATTGAACAACCCAATGTACTTATAATCATTCGAATTTCATAATATCTGTGATTTCAATGCCTCCTGTTTCAGATTATCGATTTAAAACATAAGCAAGCCTGGTTCTAGAATAATTTTGCTCTAGTTCGTGCAATTTCGACAAGTTTGCCAGCTAGGTCTCAGGAGCTAGGATCGCTTATGCAAGTCGAAGTTCCCGAAGACGGGGGCGCAGCATAGACGTCGATGAACCATTTTTATCTAGTTCTCCGTCGGCTCTTTTTACGGAGCGAGCAGTTTTCTGCACAGCGATTTAGCAAGTCCCAGCAATAACCCGGAAGGAAGGAGACGGGCTCGAGCTAGAGAGAGAGAGAGGGGAAGAGAGAGAAAAAGAGAGTTTTCCTGTCTCTCGGGCCGTGCTTTGATCGGCGGCACCTCAAAGCGTTGGCCCCCTGTCTCATTCCGATTCTGTTTTAGCTCGCCCGCATATCGATATTCCCCGTGCTTTTTTCTCCGCCCACCTCTTTATTACCGCCTTCGACGCCGACCAATTTTCGGCCTCGCGGGGAGAAGCGTGAAGATGAACAAAAAGAAAAACAACGCTCTTCTCCTCATTAACCGCTGCTGGTACCGCTATGGGAGAGCTTGCGGGTAAAAGGCCGGAAAATTTCCTTTCGCTCGCCTATGTGCGCGTCCAGGAGTTAAACTAATTGTTATCGCGTCGCGCTGGGCCGACGCGTGTCAGGTGAAAAATCACATGGAGAAATCTATCGTGCCCGACTCCTCGACCGATGATTTTTCTGGGTCCCATGTAAATCATCGACACAGATTTCCCAGGCACAGTTTTCACCGACAACATTGCACCGCCTCCAGATTAGGCCTCGATCGCGTTGTGGAGATTAATTAACGATCACGATGAGTGGCGACCCTTGCAGACCTTCTCCATTGAAAAAGATCGCAGGTATTGGTGCGTCGCTGTCGGATGCGTATCAGAACCATTTGGTAACACTGTTAATGGTGTTGTCGTTGTAGAAAGCAAACATTAAGATGCGTCGACGAAATTGTGCTTTTAACATCTGTATAATACTTATCAGGTGGTGTGCAAGGGTACACTGGAAAGGGGTCCCATGGAAATCACTGACACAGATTTCCCACACTGTTTTCAGGAACAACGAATTTGACCGACAATGAATTTGACCGACAACGCCTTTAACCGACGACGCCTTTAACCGACAACGTCTTTAACCGACAGTGAATTTGATCGACAACAAAGACCGCCAACGAATCTAAAATCGTTGTTGGTCAAAATCGTTGTCGTTTAAAGGCGTTGTTGATTAAATTCGTTGTCGGTCAAATCTGGAGTCGGTGAAAACTGTGTCGGGGAAATCTGTGTTGGTGACTTCCATGGAACCCACAGAAAAGTTCAAACCTCCTGTAAATATTAACCCTAGAATAACACATTGGCTACTACTGTCTACAAACTGAAAATTATTTTTTAATATCGATCTCGAGAATAGTTGCGAAAATACACAATTTCTACTCACAAAAAATTTTGTATGCAACCTGACCGTGAAAATCCAGCATGTATCTACCAACTGTTGTGAAACACATTCGAAGCCAGGCACAAATACGCGAAAGTAAGAAACCCACAGCACAGACAGCACAATTTCAAACATTTCGTAAGTCCTGAACAATTTCCTGACCAGAAAGAACCCCGAATACCACAACCGACCTCATCCGAAGGACGCTTCTCTCGCGATCGAGGCCTGGCTTTCCCGGAAGTGGGGGGTAGAAGTGTTCCACAGCCGTTATACTAATTTGGCGGGCGCTCGTTAACGACCCCTTTGAGGTCATAACTTTTGCCGCAAGTCTAACGTGTGTATGTGTGCCTGTCAGGCTGTCCCGGTGGCTGCGCTTTACGGCGCCTCCTCTCTTTGTCTGTCGGCCGGGGCGTCCTGGGGGGCCGCCTTGACCGTTGCTCAGTCAGTTTCGGCGTCTCCTCGGGAAGCGTCGCGACGCTTTCAGACGCGCGTTACCTGCTGGTACCGGGTGCGCATGTTCGTCGGATCAGCGCGCGGCCTCTCGTGTGGCGGTCATCCCCTGCCTGGTGGGGGTGAGAAACGTGCTCGTCACCCTCGAGGATCGCCTCGAGAGACTCAGTAAGCGCCGCGAGTTCGACGTGGCCGGAAGCGTCCCGTGGCCGAAGTGTTTCCGCGGATATTTTCACCCCTAACGCGGATCAAACCCTAACGCATCGATCCTTAATACTATCTCCATCCCCCGAACTATCGGTGCGAGACACACTCGGATTTGGAAAACGTGAGAAGTCGAATTATCCTCGATAACTAAAAGCTAAAAGGTGTGTAGTCTGATAGGAGAAGTGAGATCGTCGCCGGTAATGCGTACCTCGAGGATCAGGCTGTTGGAGCAGGTCTGCTCGGTAGTCGGGTCCGGCGTCTCCGATCGGCTGCTTTGATCATTAAAATTCGACCAGCTCGAGACAGTCCTCCGGAAAAAGTAATTACTTTAAGAGGAGCTCGGAGCTAGTCCCCCGGCCAGTCTCCTCAAGGGATCAACTCGAATCCCTCGGCCCTCGGGGGAGGCGAGCTTCTTTCTCTTTATCGTCTCTCTCCTTCTTTCTCTTGCCGAGCATAGGATCTGCTGGCTGACGTCATCAAGAACAAACAAGCAGATCAAGGATCCCCAGGAAAGGAGATATCATATCCGCGAAGCTGGGGGGACAAAGATCAGTCTTTCGCAGAGCTCTTGTCCCACGGTTTCGAGAAGGAGGGTAGCGCCGGAAGAAGGTTCAGGGTCGCCGAAGGGAGAGTCTAAGAAGGGCAAGAGTCGGATTCCAATCGAGAACCAGACCCCCTGCTTTGATCGTGTCCGATCAACCGGAGTCGCTCTAATTAGCTGTCGTTCATCGGTCCGTTCCGCGATCGTCTTTCGATCCGGAAAGGCCGTAGAGAGATCTCCGAACGGTGTTCGATCGCGATGACGATCCTCGAGGCGAATCTTCACGGTGCTCTGGCTGCCTGATGTCCACGAAGATCGCGAGGAGAGAATCTCGAGCTTAGCCAGCCCTGAAAAACGATGCTGGCCAAGTGAGGATCCCCCGGTTTTCGCACGCGTGCTCCGCTTTTTTTCTGTGCTACACCCCCGCACCTAGAAAAGATGTGCCTGCGACAGTTGCTGCTCTGCCTCCTCGGCGCCATTGTCGTCATCAACGGTGAGTTTTTACGATGTTTCTTTACTCTGGTCTCTCTATCGGCCCATCGCTCTTCGCCAGACAGCTCGGTCTGAGATTTGCCTATCGCCGGGCGCGTCGCGACGGTTTTTGGCCCGAACCAGGTGTCTCGGCGGCACCTGGTCCACGAGGATACTCCCGAGGTTTTGTTCCAAGTGATTTACTGGCCAACTTACGCAGATATTTTACCCCCGCAATTATTCTGCCCGGAGAATTGCTCGAACCTCGTATACAATACTCGGCGAACGCATTCGCGGAAAGTAGGCGTGTACCGTTCGCGAAATACTCTCTTTACGCAGCTTAATTTCTACTGAATCCGCTCGGAGTCGTTTTTCAACTCCTTGCTGAAATTGCGAATGGCGTGTCTTTTGCAGTTCGCGAACGAAAAGAATCGCGAGGATTCGGAAAATGTTGCGAATCCGCTGGGGCACGGAGTGATTGAGCTCGCCGGGTCATGCAAACCGATTCTGCACAGTCTTTCGTTTAGCTGAGTTTCGCTAATATTTATTTTGATAATAGATAATGCAGGAGTCTATTATATAAAATTTTTTTAAAAACATCAAATCTAGCTGTAGAAATAAAAATGCTTAAATAAATGTATCTTTCTCACAATTTCTCGTGACATTTTCGACGATTCTGGTAAAAAGCAACTAATTTCCCCAGACTGGAAAAGAAAAGCATTGCAGAATATTTCAGGAACCTTTTGTTAACGCTAATTGGTAATAAACCGAAGTTGTTTGTTTATAAAAGGATTCCGCAGGCCATTGATCGCAACCGACCGAACATTGCTGCGAATTAGTTTTTTGCCCGATACACCGGACAGTATAACCAAGTATCTGGTTAATTATTTCTCTTGTAATAAACGAACATGAAAACCGATGCATCCCGAGGCATTGTTCTCTGGAAAAGATATGCCGCGTTCGAACGCGTTTCGATGGATTTTATTATGGGAATGTTTATTGTCTTGTTTATACAGAGATGCGTACATGTTCTGCGAATCGTTTTTCGGAAGCCCCGAGTTTTATGTTCGTAAATTGCTTTTCGTGTTTTTTCATTTCCGTTTTTCTATTTTTTTAATTGCAAAGGAGACTTCCATTTACCGAACCGACATTTTTCATTGTTGTTTGACGATGCTGTTACAGCGAGTCGATCGTGCGTCGATCTTTTCGATCGGGAATTTGATGCTCGATGAATCGCCGATTTCGCCGAGATTAGGCAACTGAACGGAAATATTTATTTCGCAAAGTTGTGGGGGAACGTGAACTCCGAGCAGCCGTAAAGTGCCAGAAAAGTTTGAGCTTAACCAGCTCCTGAATGAAACTTTCCCGCGGACCTCCTTTTTCGTGCTTAAGGAACTAAAAGGTTTCTTGATCATTCCTTTCTTTCCGGTGGCGCCGAGGAATCGGTCTTTCGCGAGCTATTGATGGTCAAGTATCGATTAGGCATTAATAATCGCAATTTCCGGGGGTAGAAATATTGTACTTTGTGTTTTAACCACTCTAATTTCCAATAGTCGTAATTCTCGCCGGTATATTTCTGTGAAACGTGCTGGCAAGTGAATGGAGGCTTAACAGTGGCTCTCTCGATGTGAGCTCTTACGTGTGCACACAGCATAATGGTCGTCAGGACCAGCGGCTGTCGAAGAAGTTACGGCCTGTCTCGGAGAGATTTTTCGGTGTGTGGTCGGTTTACAGCAAATAGTAACAAGGAAAATAAAACAAGAATGGCTGCAGGCTAACGCGAGTCGTTTTTACACGCGTCGGCAGATTTTACGGCGTGCCGACCCTCTCGTAATCTACGCGGCCGGGTAGAAGGGACAGGAAAAAGCGAGAAAGAGAGACCGAGGAGGGAGAGAGAGCGAGAAAGAGTGCGAAAAATACAGGTAGAGAGGGAGAGATATGTCGAGGGCGAGGAAGCAGGAGGAGGTTCTCGCAATGGACGAAGAAAAGGGGGATTGTAAAAAAAGCCAACGCGCATTGTGGGGTGTTAACGCTCGCATTAACGGAGCTTTCGTCGGGGAAATAAAAAACGATATGCATGGATGGACGGCGGTGGATTTCGACCCTAAAAAATCTGCAAGGTGAAAAGTACGGGAGTCCGTGAAAGTGAATCAAAACGCGTCGTTTCTCTTCTCTCTATTCTTCTTTTTTTCTCTCTCTCCTCTTTTCGCCGTTTCTGCGTGCCCCTCTTCTTTCATTAGATCGATAGTGTTACCGTCAATTCGCTATTGACTGCGAATGAACGAAGGCAGTTATCCTTTCCAAAAGTCGGAATTCGTTCTTTCAATCACGAACGAGGCGAAATTGATTAAACCCATACTTTAGATAAAATCTACAATCTTCCACTAAAATAAATACTAACTTTTCAGAAGAGCAAGCACTCCCTTAAAAACATATTTGTCGGGAACTGTGAGATTTCGTTTTCTCGTGTCGATTTCTTGCCAGAGACGATTCGTTCGACAACTTTGCGTGCGAATCGCGCTGGTTACCTTCAATTACTTACGAGTGTGCCTTGCAATAAACAAGATTTAAGATAAACATTTTTGTCTATTAGAACGATATTGAGCACAGCTTTCAGAATCGTGTATCTACAAACAAATTACATGTGACAATGGTTTCAAGAGCTGTCCGACCACGGGCGGACTAATTCTACTAGCGCGTTTGCAAATCTTGCGCGAAATGATGGAAACCGTCGATACAAATAAAATGGAAACGCTGGAAAATTGAATATTTCAGCGAAGCATTTCGCGCGAAACAGAGTGATAACTTTTACGCTTAGCGATAGACAGGACCATAATCGTCTGTCAACACATCGGTCCCCATTACTTGTCACGGGAGAAATACGATTAACTAGTGGACGCAGTGGGCGCGCAAAAAAAAAATACAGGCTGGAAAAGGGAACGGTTAACGGCGACCGAAATCAATCTAGATAAAACGAGATGTCGGCACAGTAATCTCAGATTTATTTTTATTAATCCAGGACGATCGACCTACATAGTCGCTTGCCGAGCCGCGGCTACTTTTCAGTGAAATTTACCGAAACATTGCGATCGTTACGGTGTTTTCCGAATATTTCGTGGCGGGCAAATATTTATAGTGGTTCTAAAACTGTATCCCGTATCCGCTTGAAGTAAATTTTTCCGTATTTTCCGGTATCAGACTCCTCGCGTACGTGTTTCTTTAATATTTCAAAAGAGTTCTGTCATTTGCAGAAATTACTATTATACACACACACGAATTCCTCAATGCGAATCGTTTTTATCAACTTGAAAATATTTCCTTTATTTGAATTCTTGAAATTCCATTGAAAAGAGACAAACATTAATAACGAGACACTCTGTATACTAATGGAACCATGCTTTCCATCGCGAACGGATGCAACGCTATTTGCAACAAGTGCATAATTGAAGTGGGAAGCGATACAGAAAAAAGGGAATATCTCACTGCGAAGCCCTACAATTTTCCGTGACAAGCATATCATCGTTCCGGAAGTACTACGCTAAGTACATTAATGTTTAACGTTTTCTTTTTTGCGTCGCACAAAAAAAAAATAAAGAATATACAGCGAAGCCCGTGAACGTTGCACATAAAGCGGGTACTTTAAGGAGCATTATCTGTAATCTCTTACCACTTTTCATGCAACATAAACCAACGCAAACTTGCCCGTTAATGCGATTGCCGACTTACACCGTGCCCATTCATACCTGTCCCGTTAATGAATTACCTAAAATCTGATTTTAATATCAAAGAACATTAACTGCAAACGATCTCCTTTAAACGGACTCGTTTTAAAACGTAACTTGATCATCTTGAGCGAATAGTGGATCAAGTTCTTTTCTGCTCGAATCATGTTGCCGAGAGGCTTGATCGAATTTCAGCGAATTTAAATTTTCAATCAATTAATCGCGCTAAACTATAAATTAGTTAAAACATAATAACTAAATTGGGTTAAGCAAACGCAATTACAATGAAATAAGTTTCTTGAAAATGATCCAAATTGTGGATCGAAACGTCGAAATATTTTATGTAAATTTGCAAAATAGCTTAACTATTGTCAAGAATGATCGTACCAGCGCGCCAATAACATTCAAATATTTATAAATAACTGTCGATCGAAAGAAAGGAAAAGTTTAAAAGTAGTGGTTTATCAAAGTTTATTAGCGTGCATACATCGGAAAGAAGGAAAAGAAAAATATTTTTCGTCGCGTATCAGCATTCGGCTCTACCATGAAAGGGGTCCTGTGCGCCGTAAATAGAGCCCGAATAAATCTAACATTTTTATTTCGAGCAGGACCATCGAACACGTTCGCGACGAACTTCCGTTACCCGTCAGGGAACGAAGAAACGTGTCTCTCGAATTTATTCGACGGACGAATTGCACGCATTCTACGCCGGCATGGCAAATTCAGAGTCGTGGACCGTTTTCTCCGGTTTGTGCTCTTTCTCTCTCCCTCTCCTGATTCGAGCAGCGAACAGATTACGTCGACACAGCTCCGAAACAAAGCTGTTCCACGTTACGGAATACTGTGCACCGTACAGTTGTTTGTTTGATTGCGTTTCAATGTAGAAAACCGACGAACGCGCATTTCCTTTCGTCGAGACGGAAACGAGCCGCGTCTTGCGTCTTCGTTTCAAGCTTGCGATGATAGTCAATTGACAGCGGAGAGTCGAAAGTCCTCCGTCTAATGTGTAGCAGTGTAATTATTCTGATTTTGGCTGTTGGATTATATTGACGACTCCTTCATCAAATATGTACCAATATAATTGTCTTTTATTAAGCATTAGTTTCAACAACCTTTCAATGGTAGAATTGTAAATTTAAGTTCTGAAAGCACACTCAAAATTCCCGTTAGTCTAAAATTGGAACTCACAGTATAGGATCGATATTGCACAATTTAGAGACCGATATGTTAATTATGCGACGTAAATGGTTATATTTAATGCCAGCTACGTTGAAAATAGCGGTAGCAGGAATGTCGGGGTTCAGGTATAACGGACCTAACCGAAATATTTAGACGAGACACTTCACAGCAGCGTCGGTAGCTCGTTTTATCGGCGTTCTCACGTAATTACGAGGTGGTTCCCGTCAATAACGACGATAACAGTCGACGAGATTCGATCGAAGGAGTACGCTTTCGCGATAATGCGAGCGATTAGATGCAGGCTGAAACGCCGGTGTCCCAGAGGCACCATTGGGGACCAGATGGAAAATTACGAGGCGTCGTCGACGTCTATGTTCGTGCCTAACCGAGCTACAAGAATTTTATGCGGTCTACCACAAATGCTCGTTTCCTTCACCTGTTGTACAACCGATCGACAGCGCAAAATCTCTGAAAAGATATTCTTAACACGTTTGGTCGCCACGTCACCCATATCTGGGTGACGGGTATGCTTCCGTGGAAGCCCCGTCACCCAAATATGGATGACGTTCTTCTTGTTCGAGTTAATTTTATTATTATTTATTATAGACGGACTGAAGCCCTTTTGCATAAGTGTTTATAATGAAGACAAAAAAGAGAATGATACAAGTCTACTCGTCTAATAATAAAGAAGGGTCATGCACAATAACAAATTTAATAATAATACAATCAATATGGCATTATTATATAATCCTGGGTATTTACATTTTAAAATTTAGTAAAGAATCAATGAAAAAATCAGCACGATTATAAATAGTGCATAATTTTGCAATAATGCGATTCATTGGATTAATTAATCCATAAGTCGATTTTGATGTAAATATTTGAAAACCAGTTCTTGAAATAGAGAAGAACAATCAATATGATTATTAATTAAACTATTCTTCGAGCAGATAATTTTTCTAAGTTCATTGTCGTTAATATTGTGGAGTAATTATGATCAAAGAATGACATTTTTTATATTATTTAACTTATGTGAACAAAAAAAAAAAACCTGAGAAATTTATTCTGCACTCTCGAGCAGCATGATTTCGTACTTAGATCTTTTCGGAGACCATATAATTGATGCATGATGCAAATTAAATGTAGGACATATACAATATAAAAATATTAAAAACACATTATAGTGTGTACATTAAATATCTCAATTGTTATTTTCTCACAGAACACTTCGACATTACTTTCCGAGACAAATGCAATGTTTTCAAAAAATCCGCATCCTCATAGGATTAATTAATGAACGGTTGAAGTAGTCGCGATCTCAATCACCGTAAAAGGATCTCCAGACTATTTCCTCGAGATGTTCTTCGCGGTTTCTGGCCAACTCGAAACTGCCTCGCGCAGGCCTGAACAGCCCGCCAATTTGAAATGATAATGCCTTTCGGAGGGTGGCCGGAGATAAATAGCGGTTGCATCAGCGTTCTTCACCCTCTTCGTGGCTCTCGCCAGCCACTAGAACCCACTCGAGGCATCGCGTTGCCATTCTCAGGCCTCGGCGATGCGCGGGGATTGCTGTGGATTGCTGTGGATTTCTGACCGGGATCGCTGATTACGCCGATAGACGGCTTCTCGTCGCCCGTTAATGCCAGTTCCTTCAGACTGATCGTTACGACACGCCACACAATCGAACCTGAAAAGCCGCTAACTTCTCGACACGTTACAACGAGTCACTAGGGTCTCGCACGTGTTCATCGAAGCGAAGATGAACATGCTGACAGCTCAGACAGACGCCACAGAATCGCGTTAAAGTGCATTATTTTATTTATCACTAGCTGACCTGACAGACTGTCCAAATTTCAATAAATTTGATTAAACATGTCAACCTGCTCTATCTGCACCGTTTCAAAAATTACGATTAGTCGCCCAGCATATTTCAGCTAAATTTCCCGCGGGAACCAAATCCGACTGTCGGTACACAGAACGCTATATGTTTTTAATATTTCTATGTTGTATATATCCTATATTTAATTCACATCATGCATCAATTATTTGAATATGCATCAATTATGTGATCTCCGAAAAGCTCTAAGTTTTGTGTTCATATAAGTTAAATAATCCAATGGCATTCTTTGATCATAATTACTCCACAATATTAACGACAATGAACTTAGAAACATAAATTAATAAAATGTATGTTTTAAAAAAGACGCGTTAAAGTGCATTATTTTATTTATCACTAGCTGACCTGACAGACGTTGTCCTGTCCAAATTTCAATAAATTTGATTAAACATGCCAACCTGCTCTATCTGCACTGTTTCAAAAATTACGATTTTTAAAATGTAAATTCATAAATTGGAATAAAAATAAACTAACTGTCGGATTTTGATACTGTCAATAATGCAAACGGACCTCGATAATGTAAATTTCCATGAAAATATTGATAAAAAGCTGCGACGTTCGTTTTTTGTTGTATTGAAATATTCAAAAAGCATTTTCAATTTTTCCGGGCAACTATTCCAATTCTTTTTTCTCTTAAACCTTATTCGGACTATTACGAACATTAAAAAAAAAGATTACCCGAATTAGTCCCGCCGTTGTCAACTGAAGGAATTACCAACGAACAGGATTTGATTTATATTTACATAGTTAGATAATTATAAAAATGTTCTTAAAAAGTTCAGCGAATGGTTAATGAAACGCACCGAAACGTTCAAGATTCATCGTGGTCGTTAATATCTTCAGCTTCTAGCCCAGCTACCGCGGAACGCTAACGAACAACGATTTACGAGTTATTAACACTGTCGGGCGGACGGTGTACCTTCCCAAAGAACCGTCTAGTTTTATCCGATGCGCGTGGTTCGCTGTTTAACGAGCTCGAACCGGCGATGTTTGCGAAATTCCGTGTCTATCTTGTTCGCGCATCGCGAAAAACGGCGGCCGTGCGCCGCTTGGTAAAAAGCGAAATTATCGCGGTCGAATTGCTCCGGCTCGGCGCGACGGCTCGATGTCAAATTGTTATGCGGGGGCGTTCTCTCTCTCGTATCGAAAGAAGCGTTTCGGCTGTTTCGAGGCTGCGATAACGAACAAAGTCCGACGAACGTTTTTGCCCTGCGGATCCACCTGTATCCCTGTATCGCGTATCATGTTATTTAGAGAGACAGTCGGCCATATTAGGAGGCAAAACGAGCAGAATCGTTTGTACTGGATCCTACTTCCGATACATTCCTCTTCCTCCTCTCTATATCTCTTTCTCTCTTTTCTATATGTATGTATACAATACGATACACGCGCAGACCCTTTCCTCCTCGTTAACGTGTGAACACGCACGAAAATGAAAGGGATTTTGTAAAAGGGGAAAAAGCAACGCGCTAAGCCGCAATAGGGGAACGCGTCGCAAATTGAAAAATACGAGATAGCGGCGTGGAGAGCGTTGCTTTTTCGAGAGCCTCGGACCACCGAGCTGTTGCAGCTACCCGATGCAGTCGAACCTTCCCTTGATTTATTCGAAATGGAAACACCCCGTTGCAAACGCTTCCCCAACGTGCAACTATGTATATTGTTACGTGCCCGTTGTCGATAATTTTTTGTGTACGGTATAACCTCGGTGGTTGCACGAAACGGGACTGAAATAGCCTCCGAGTATCGAGGTTCCTGCGACTGTCCAGCTAAACCAATCAACTGTATGAAATCCCCTATCGAGTGTCACGTGTCCTTCGTAATTAGGAAATCATTCCCACCACGTGTTGACGAAAAATATTATTATAAATATTTGAAGTTGGTATTGATCCGTGACAATAAAATTCATCAGTTGTTACGTTTTTTTACCGAGTTGTAAATTTTCAAGTAACCTCAGATTTCCAGCATCTAAAATAGCAAAATTTTGAAACTTCCCATTTCACCTAGCGGCGCGCTTTCCTCAGATTGCGAACTCTTCCGTTTCTCAAGTTCCCATATCCCCAAACATTTTCCAAACTTCGCAGACTTCACTTTCGAGCTCCCCTTTCGAAATTCTTGACTCCTCGAATCCACAGATACCTAAATTCTAACATGCTCGAGTTTCCGACTCCTCCGCGTCATAAATTCTGACATTTTCACCGTATAATATCGATTCGGGTCGGATTCTGGTGCCCGTCCCGCAATTGTACACTTCGCCGCGACGGAATGTCAACGTTTCCACTATATTTTATTCAATGGCGAAAATCGTCGACCCTAATGCATGAAAATATTTAGTTTTACTAACGAATTGTTCTGAATATCTTCGAATTCGTCTGAGAAACTTTGGATTCAAAATTTTGCTTAAAAGTATCGTCGAGTTTCAAAAATCAAATAACTGTTACAATAGTAAATTTCCTAACGTTACGGAAAGAACCGTCCAGCAATTCGTACGACAATAAATTTCGAGTTCCGGTCCGGTTCTAGCTGGCACAGGAAAAAAAAGCTGACAAAGGAGCTCTTAATTTTCAGTTGAATTTTTGCACGCGTCGTTTGATCGCCGCGAACACGCTCGCGGTTTCTCGTAGCAGTGCGCGGAAAAATTCGTCTGATCCGCGGTGCACACCACGTCCGTATTTATGCGTACCCTGTGTTGTTTTACGGTACGTTACTTGCCAATATTCATGTAGGTAGGATGCCAGCGAATGCCGTTTCCCCGATATCATTGCGACGACAGTTTTCACCTGCGCGCTATCTCGTAACCGGCCATGTGGAAAAACAGTCAGGTTTATCGTAAAATTCGAAGAAATTTCCCTTACACCGCGAACGTTCTATAGATCGATCACCTGAAACTGTATTGTTACGATCTTGCACCGAGCGAACGATCTCTCGATCCACTGGATGTCGAATTTTGAAACACGGGAACCGCGTTCGAGAGCTCGAAATACGTTGGTGAAAATTTCTCGGAAATAAATATGAAAATCTGAGAAATTTCCAAGCTATAATTTTCTGAAACCTTCATTACAATGTGACAACGTTAAAACCACATTGTTTGTTTTAAAAGGATTCAGACACGTATTGATTAATATTTCCTGATAAAAATCTGTTCTCGAGAAAAATTGCAGAGCCTCCGTAAAATTCGAAAACGAGTTGGATCATTTTTCCTAGAATCATTTGTAGAGTGACTGAAAGCTGATTGTGCATCCCGGTAAGAGAAAAACAAGAGAAACGCGTCGTCGCGCCGCAACGTGTGAATTTACGGTTCCCATGAAAATGCAATTTTTTATGCTAACGCGAGCAGGCGTGGGGTGACAATGATTTCTCTTTTTCGCGCGGCCGGGCCGCACGCCTTTGAATTCGCCGTTTCGAATCGCGCGGCTATGAATTACGAATACAGGGCAGCCCTTCCCGACTCTATTCGGTTACCAGCGTTGCATATTGCACGCTGCATATTACATGCACCGCGTTACACCGAAAGCATCCCCCCACCTGCGCCGTGCAGCGACGTTGTAAAGAATTCGTTCTGATCCCATTGCTTATGAAACCCTCCGACGCGAGATTTCTCTCATTTCCGCTTCTTCTGCTTGGTGATTCAGCCCCGGAATTAAAGTCGACCGGCGAGAATCTGTTCAGACCCTTGTTCCGTGCATGTCACGACTAAACAGTTATGCGAGAACTCCCTATCCCGTATTCTCTGTCTGACGCTCCAAACCCATCTGGACGATTTTCAAACTTCCCGGCATTTAGAAACTCTTATGTGTCGGGAGGAAATTATTCGAGTAGTCCCAAAGGTAAACCTTACGTTTAAGGGAGGCAGCTCCGATGACCTTGACCTTCACATATGTTGTCAAGGACAATATTCTGAACAACTTTTGTCATTACAACTACCCGGTGCTCGGTTTTAGTTTTCGAGATAATTGCAAAAAACTACTGCTAGTACTAAATTGAATTTTCCGTAATCTCGCACGTGTGAAGATGATAGAGAAAACAGGGTCGGTCTCACTCTATATAGAGTGATACATATATTTAGGGTAAGCTTCAATTTTGAAAGACTACTCCTGGTATTTGGTATACGTAATCCGCCCCTACCACGACCTAACCACACCTCACTCTGTTCGTATTATTTTTCCAGTACTATTTCAAATTCTGGATGACAACTATAATGCAAAAATCATTCGAACAGAATGAGGTGTGGTTAGGTTAGGTTCAAAATTTCGAAATTTGTAACATATTTAAATTTCTTACACAAAAAGTTCCACAAGGAATCGAAATTTGTATGTCAAATTTATAAATTCATGGAGATGCATATTGAAATAATTCAATAACTCACGAGTTATAGTCACACATTCGAATATATGGGTTCTTGCTATGTTTATTTATGTAAGGTGTAGCTCATTCGAAACTATGACAGCCTTACATTGCCACGAAGCGTGCGAGAATACGGAAAATTCAATTCAGTACTAGCAATAGTTTTTTGCAATTATCTCAAAAACTAAAACCGAGCACCGGGTAGTTGTAATGACAAAAGTTGTTCAGAATGTTGTCCTTAACAACATATGTCAAGATCAAGATCATCGGAGCTGCTCCTCTAAACGGAGCAGCTCATCTAAAAATTTACCGTCCTAAATTTCTAAGACTTCGCGCCAATGCTCGATCACATATCGTTCCCCAAACTACTTCAACGCACCTAAAATCTTTTTCTATCTTTGCCAATCCAATTAATTAAAAGCACCCCTGACCCGATTGAAACGTACCCGTCGTGGTGCTCCGCCAAATAGCTAACACGACTGATTTATAGCGAGGGGAAAGATCTCAAAAGAGGAGGAAATAATGTATCGGTTCCACTAATCACGGAAGGGACTCGCGACTGTCTGTCATACAGGAACGTCTCCAGCTCGATGCGGTGTGCGGCGTCGAAAGCGTCTTTCCACCCGGCGAACAATAAGCGTGGCCATCCGTGCGGAAACGCGCGTTTCCACGAAAGACATTCGCGGGAATCATGCGAGCATCTCGTTGGAGGCATTCGAGAGATGTGTACCTAGACGAAAGGAGAACGGTATCAACGGATGCGGCATGAGATAGCCGACGATGATCACGAGGATCTGACTTTCTTTGCGCCTAACGTTCTACATCGAGAATGTGGAATTTCCGTTACTCCGATCGACTACACTCTTTCAGGCCACACTGAACTGTTCTGCATTATTAACAGTTTCCTGGTAGATCCTTGCCACGCTGTGTCTTCAATTGCACGAAGCGCGTCTTGCATGAGACAAAGATTGATGGTGAAAAGTTAGAATGCATTATAATGATTGCTCTTGTTTCTCGCGGCCAAATAATCATGTCACCCGTACACATACCGGCGGCCATTTGTGTTTCGTCAGTTTACTCATTAATTGTTTACGATATTATATATTTTACCGTGGCAGTGTAATAATTTAGGCATCGAAATCTCTCGGTTATTGTAGTTGATGTGCACCGCAAATACAAGGTGCATAATTCAGAATTACATTAATGTACGCGCGGTATTCGATGTTCGCTAACGATGTAACGAACGATACTTGTTAATCGATCGGTCCGGAAAATTCTGCGTGTGTCGGTTGCAATTATGTCTTACGAAGATGGTTACCGTATCATTGGAAAGTTTTTCGAGAGATGCATTCAAATTATACCGAAACTTATATTTTGCTACGAGGCTAATAACAAAATTAGGATAGACCAAATACTATGATTAATTTAAGGAGAATTTAAAGAAATCAAAATTTAAGGAACTACACTATTAAGCGAATTTCCACGAATTTATTCTGGGTTAACACGCATGTAACAGAGCTTGAATTATTATCTCCTTTATTCGCATCTCTTTTCAAGCTCTGGGTTTAATTTCAAACAATTCTACTTCCGGAACGGGTAAACTTCATCCCACGGGGCGGACCGTGTATTCGAAAGCAGATCTAAATTAATTATTCACTGTTATCAGTAAACCTCGTTTTATGCGATTCTACAACAACAGCCGGTCGAATAAAATACAAAATAAAATGAGAACTGGGATAACGTTCGCCCGAAACGTGCTCTTTCATCCGAATAAATTGTTTAATATTTTTAAATTTCTATGAACACCGACATGTGTGTAGTATTATTTATAAATGAAACAGACTACGGGAAGTAAATGAAAAATTGAAGAACAGTCAATTAATGATTTAACTCGTTTTAGAATTAACGCAAGTTTGGCATAATTTATTTAGAAATCAAGCAACGAGAATCGAATGAAAAATATTTTCACTGCGTCCACGTAGGCGCATGATTTTTCTGAAAATTCTTTGAAAAGCACGCTGACCCAGATCCTTGCGGATCGCCGATATAATTGTTATAAATTACGTATATTTTAGCCTCTGGTTTCTACAGTTTATTCGAAACGACAGGTTTCGAACGGTTTGCGGTCGAACTGTGTCCCCTGCTATTATTAACAACACGCAAAACGTGAAACCGAGCCGCGACGATGGCAAAACAAAGATGAACACCGAGGCTGCGTGCGAATTTTAACCGCAAATTGCGACCATAATAGTGGTCGTTATACTGTGACACGGAATTAATGTTATAGCAGACACAGTGTCACTCGCATTGCAATTTGCCATAACATACTTTCTCCATTTTCTCCGTGATTGTAGCTAAAGTGTTCGTCGCGGTTCTCTCAAACTAGAATTCAATAGATCAACCGACATTATTGTATGTACATCCTCATTATACGTAGTTCACTCGGGATCACTGTTAACAATAATTGAACAATTCCGATATAATTTTCTACGAGTTAACACTGCCCTCACGATATATAATTTTCATTTTTAGACTTTCAAAGCATCGTATTTTCATGACCAACCAATTCTAGCCCTCGCAAGGTTACATCTAATAACACTAAAATAGAAAGATGGGATTTTTTAGACCCCGATAAATGAATTTCATAAACAGCCTCGTTTTTAAAAATTGAGAATAAATAATAACACAGGATAAAAAATAAACAAACCGATATAATTTTGTTCGTATAAAAATTCTTTTAAAAAATCTGAAGCTGGGTTTCTGAAACCTCACATTACCTTGCGAAAGCTAGTTTTTATTAACCTCTTAACCTACAACTACGGGTGAGACACGTGGTCTTGTATTCTGGCCAAAACTGATTATCACGGGCCTGGCCCATAGTATATCGGTCGGGCTAAATGTAAATATTACGTTTTGACCCAGGTTGTTGGAACGTAAATCGTAGGTTAAGGGGTTAAAAACCGAAACGTCAATTTTTGTTTGTATTACCTGTTTTAAAATACCACGTATGTTTCGAAACGGGCAACGTATTGGGAATAATTGTCTACGAGATTTGGAATAGGACAGTCTATACGATTGTTAAGGTGCGCACGTACATGTTCGTTGATTTCTAACGATCCCGACGCATCAGGAAAGAAATCGTTGTTGAATGGAGAAAGACAGCCGCGGAGTGTGAGCGTGCGGTGTAAAGAGGCACGTATGCCGGTCGGAGTTTGTCAAAGTAATTCGAGCCTTCTTCGGTCGAACAATTCGTGTCACGTACCGCCCAACTTCTCGTCTTTACCTCCTTGGATCCTTATTATCCTATATCCGTGACCATAATCCCCCCGTGCTCGTCGAATGACCCCCACGACCGAGCCGTGAAATCGTCGTAATAACGCCTTTACGTTTTAATCATCTTTGATGGCCGGTTACCTAACGGTCGTCCTCCATGGTCCTGAAGAGAGTACACGGCTACGAAATTAATTAGTCGCCATGATGGGCGACCCTGTAAACCGAGCCCTTAGTTTTCTACGAAGGAAAAGCCGGGGATTCAATGGACGATGGGAAAAGAAAGATTGCGAAAACAGGCTGCTTCTTTCCAGCAGACGATTCCCTTCATCCTGTGCTACCTACCGGCGCGGTAGCTACGTGCACAGCGATCCCAAGGAATTCAGTTAATCGTTTCGAGTGCGAGGAATCTCGGGGGTAGAAACGATATGTACCTCCACCACCACCACCTCCGCCAGGCCGTGGACGTCGAGGAACGAGGAGCGATATATAAAATCTGCGGTAGTCAGCGGGTTTCCTTTCGCCGCGGCGAATTCGTGTAATTTAATGAATTTCACTGGAACCTTTGGACTTAGACAACTTCCCCGGCGCCGGAATTTAGATTGAAAGATTTTTATGGAACGGCGCGTCGCACCGCGACAGCCAGACACCGCGCGGTCAGGAGTGCTCATGGGAAATTTCGGCTCCGTGGCTCCGACGTTCGAAAGAGACCGGAATCGACAATGAATGCTACACGAACACTTTCAGGGGGTGTTTCTGTGTATCAGGTCCGTAAAATTGATTTTTTCCTGATACAACGTCTATTGTAATGGTAAAACGCGCACCGGTGCTCGTAGATCATGGCCAGAGGCATACTAAATGAGAATTAATCGAGTTGCCATCGTGGAACTGGTTAAATACTGTTTTGCACGGCTCCGACGATATTCAACGGAAAAAGATTATTGGAAAATGATGTTTTGGAGTGCATCGAGCGATCACCAACCTCCTCGACGAGTCATTTACAGGCGAATTTCAATGATCTCGTAAATATTAATGTTAATGAACGTTCTCGTGCTTGGGGCCTTTACGAATATTGCAATCCAGTTGAAAATTATCTGCGTTTTCATCAGTGGATAGAATCTCAGGGTAACTAAAATCACAGATACGAGACGTTCCAGGTTACATAAAAATAATCCAATTTAAATTGTGCACTTTGTTGTTCTCTGGACAAAATTGTTTAATTATTTACGTTCTCGTGCTTGGGGCCTTTACGAATATTGCAATCTACTTAAAAATTATCTGCGTTTTCATCAGTGGATAGAATCTCAGGGTAACTAAAATCACAGATTCGAGACGTTCCAGGTTAAATAAAAATAATCCAATTTAAATTGTGCACTTTGTTGTTCTCTGGACAAAATTGTTTAATTATTTGACGAAGGAGATGTCCTTACAACTTGTAACAACTATGTCTGGGAAATACAGTAATTTCACGGTAAAAAGAGAAAGTTAGTCGATTATATCTTACCGGTGCAACTTTCCTGATATCGATCCGGTCGTATTGATATCGACATCCCTGATCCAGTGAGTCTTCCGTGCGGAGGCTGGTCGAGCAGGTTGAGACCGGATTTCGAAGAGGGTGCAGAGCCAAAGGGGGATGAAGTCTGCGGGGTGGAAACTCTGGAGTAAGTCGTAAGTCGCTAGACAAAACGCGAAAAGGTTAGAAGAGTTACGACGGAATAGGACGGGCGGGAAAGTAGTCGCGAATAAAAGTAACGGGATAGAGGGGAACACTTCGAACTATCGCCTCGGATGTAAACTTGCTATCGGCGACAGACAACCAGCCAGCTAGACGACGACGCTCCCGTATTTCCAAGGAACAGAGGAGAAGCTACGGGAGAAAGAAGCGCGCGAGAGAGGAGAGAGACAACGGAAAGGCTGACAGAAGGAGGCGCGACGCGTCGCGGCGCCGGGTTCCTTCATTGTTTCGGCGAACTTTTCGGCGGGAAGAGTTGTCTGAGCCGAGCCGATACAGGGAGGAACGACAACCCCGTTTAAAAGTTACATACATTTCCCTCGGAATTTGGTTCCACCTCCATCATGCTCTGGTTTCAAAAGAAGGGGTAGTTCTCGGCTGACTGCTATGCGATTGCAGTATATTGGCTATATGTGATTCTTGCAGATTTTCTTTTCTGGAAAATTGGAAGTATTGAAGGATTTTAATAATTTATTTATGTCAATTCTCTTTGACGTACATAAGACAATACGAAAGACAGCAGACATTCAACTCTCACGCACATTCACACGCATTCACACATCTTCACACACACTTACACTCAGAAATGCCGCTGTTTCGATTCTCGATTTTTCGATATTCCTACAGTATTATTGATGAATATAATGTAAATCGGTGAAGTACTGTTTGGTGCTAAAGTCTGGCTCAACATAGCGAATGGTTAAAAGTTGGATAGTTTATGCTGGGTTAGTGCCAACTTCCAAAGACATGTATGAAAAATGGAACAAGTTTTAACATTTAGAAGAGGGATGGCCTTTCAAGAAAATTCAATTGAAATTGTTACGAAACAAATGTTTGAACGATGCAGGTTTGATTCGAGCAAAAGGAAATTGATTTTTTGAACCTGTTACACGAGAATCCTCCCTTAACGCGCCAACAGGGAAAATTATCGGTGGAATCACTGGCAAGCACGCCAAAGATTTTCCGAGTCACGTAGTCGAGGAATCGATCTAATCCTTATGAGCGGTGTAATCCATTTGGCCCCGATTTTGATGAAACTTTCGTATATTATAGGGTCGGGACGCAAAGTTCGCTCCTTTTTATCTTGTCAGCTATTACTATTTATTTTTGTAAATATCGATGTATTCGAACGATAACAGAATATTCTGCTAACAGCTCTAAAAAAACATTGAATTGTTTTAAGGACAACAAACTTGTTCCATCGAGGTTCCCAGAACGTAGTACAGGCTATTACAAGACCGCCTACATCCGAAGTTAGTCAACAACCGAGCAAGACCGGTTTTAACGATTTTCCAATAAATATTCATGGCGCATTTCGCGCTTTTTCTTTTCGTCGTCATCGTTTGCATTCTGTCCGGATCGAAGAAAAATGAAAACCGTTAGTATGCTTCGGAAGATCGATGGCCATTAAATCACTGACCTGGAAGATTACTGGTAGAACTTTGTACTATCTTCATTCTATCCGGCATCTTTTTCTTAAAGCAGACACGTTTTTGATTTAGATTCTACTTCGAGTATCGCAATCCTCTTCCTTTCTCTCTCTTGCTGTTGGAAAGCGCGGCACAGAGCTTCCAATCCTAAAAGTAAAAACCTTAAGTTCCATCAGAGACGGTTCACACGTGAGAATTTTCCAGATGCTTCTTCCAGCATCTTGACTATCGAAATCCAGCACCGACGTGCTCATTACGAGATCATAATCCTCAACTGTGCATTTCTCGAATGGATTTCAATTATTAAGAGTTTCGAATTATATTTGCAACTTTTACAATGAGCTTCATTGTAAATTTTAGTCTCCGAATTTCTCTCGAAATTATCTCTGTCAGGACAAAACACCTTCTTTCTTTTCCTCGTATTAAAACAATTTAATAGCTAACGTGGTTCTTGAATCTGAAGATTCAAATCCGAATCCAGCGTTTAGTATTCCTACAAAAATAGCTAATTGTTGTTGTAAATGATCTAACCCATTGCGCCGCGAATAAAAATTCATAATATCCTGAAGATACATTACGATCGATAATTAATTAATTAATTAATTGTTTATCTCTGTCAGTTATCTCTGTTATTATAAAAAAATCAATTACGCAGAATTGGACGTGAACAGAAAATCAGAAAAATATTTGATGCAACATTGTTCGAGATTGTTGCATCGATAGTAGCACTGTGGAGGTAAGTAAGCACTCCGAAACCCGGGACTCCGTGATGGAAACACGGGACGAGAATGGGTTCATCGGGAAATGCATTATCAAATGGAGAGTCTCAATTTACGCGCGCGAACCGGTTCCCTTTGTTGCTATTATTATTACGATAAATCTTATGAGCTCTATGAAAGTCTATAATTTCTCCAGGGCAGCCTTTTGTTGCAACATCACCCCCGGCCTCTAGTTGTTACCGAACCACCCCCTAAAGCCTTCTCCCTCTGACCTCCCATCGTTTCCTCATTCTCCGTTAGTCGACTTACGACTTATCCCCAAATCCCATTTCTCCCTATTCAGCAGGAAACAGGAAAAGCTACAGTTTCGCAGACGTTCGTAGCCGGATGTCCTATCGCAGGAAGTAGACGGACAAAGTTTCAAAGGAAGATTCCGCTGACCCAACTGTAAAACATCCTGCTGTCCTATCGAGACGATCAGAGCGACTTAATTAAGTATGCGGAGCTCAGAAATTTCGACATGTAAATTGTAATTGTTAATGGATATTTGATTGAGAACGTAAAATAGTAAAATACATAATATTCGCTTAAACAAAATAGGATTAAACCCGTTTACGAATTTACGAAATTAATGATAAAATGAATTGGTATTAAAAACATCAAATTGATTAAATTAGAAATTGAAACACACTCCTTAATGAATTCGTTCGCTCTAAATTGACGGTGGCAAGTCCGGAAAAGATTATTATGAAGTCTCTAAAGGTTAATATCGCGGGTCCGGTATGTTTAAGAAAATAATTAAAAGAAGTTTACTATCGACTATGTGTCAGTCTGTGATCGCCGACCGTGGCGTTAATGGGATCCGGAAAACGAAGGTGGAATTAACCAAAGAACTTTTAGAATCGATGGACCTTTAAAACGAAGTTTGCGGTTATAACCCAAGTTCGGCAATAGAATTCCTGAGTTATGGCTTGTTCACACACGCGAGAGCCCCGCGTTCCGCTGAAAGGCGAAAAGAAAATGGGACGAAGATCGAACAGTTTCATCGTGCCGACTGCGCTCTGCAATTTCTAGTTCCGCGCGCGTCGAGTATTTTAAGAAAATCGTGTTCGTGTTCCCGACTCCCGTTCGTTCGTTTTCGATGTTATTTCTTCTCATTTATTTATATCGCTCTTATTCTCCTTTTGTTCGAAATTATTTCGTTCATTCTTGAGGGAGCAAATCATTTGGTTAAGTTCGCAGGAATTAGTTTTACAATGTCGAAGCACGATTAATCATATTGTATTATGTTACACCTCCTGAGAAAGAAACATTATTTCAAAACTGATACAAGAAATATCGGTTATTCCTGTTATCAGAGATCTTTCCCTCCCGCCATGACGCCACCGAAGCTAACGCGGAGAAGTAACCTGACTGCGCGTAAAAAATCTCATCGCCTGTTGGAAAAAGAGGATCGGGTTTAATTCCGAGGAGTACGGTTCCGGAAGTGTGACTGGGTGAAAAGCAAACGTGGTTCGAGGAGAAGATGGTGGTAGAGGTCTGATCCTCGCCACCCCTCTCTCTCTATCTCTTACTCTCGTCAGCGACGGAACGACGAGTTTAAGGGTGGTGGAACGAGTGACAATAACGGTGGGAAACCATAACGCGGCAACACCAATAAAACCATACTGCCCGGCGTGGCAGCCGGAAATGAAATGAGCCGGCAGTAAAAACGACGGGAATGCGGCCCGATGCATATAAGTTCCCATTTGTTTCAATTTGCGTCGGTCGGTGCACGGCCGCTCTCGACCGGATCTCTAGCCTTTGACTACTGACGCTTCCTTCCTCGGTTTTTGCCCGCAACCTGACGAGAATTCAATGCATCGCCTTCTCTTCTCGATGGGAGTCCTCTCCAACGGCGACTTGATGGATGAAAGCTGTTTGCTCGCCGATGAGAGGATCATCCCGGAAACGTCACCTTTCCATTCTCTTCGCCGCGAGAACTCGCCAATACACGAATTGTCTCTCCGTTGTTCCGTAACCAGTTTTTTCACACCAGTTTTCAGCGCAAAGCATTACTTTCGAACCTGTTCGATGCTATTTTCAATCCAGCGTCCAGACATTGCAGTTCATTTTTATTTGCGTGATTTCGATAACGTCTGTCACAGTTAAAACGGGAATCAATCGATATTGAATTTGTGTTTGATCGCGCTAGAATGCTTCAGACGTGGAATTTTTGATAAAGGGTCAACAATCAGGACGTCGCCGAGTACTACGAATTGGCCAGTGTTTTCTAGCGAAAGAAACAATAAAAAGGCTTTGACTCTGAGAGGAGCATTGTTCGGGATATGTTTCCGATCGACAGAATTATTTTCCAATTATTTTTCTACGCCTGATCGCACCGCCGCGTGCGTTACCTCGAGACGAATATCGGTTATGGATCAAAAGAATTCGTTTTTGTCTTTAGAAAGAAATATCTCTTTGTATCTGTTTCTCCGGAGAATTATTCGTCTTCGATGAAAACTGAATTGCATCGTTCAGTTTCATCGGTTTTTTATATGTATCTCGATCGTCGTTTGCAAACTCTTAGTTAATTAATCGAAGAATTGATAATTACAAGAGGAAGTTCTTAATTTTAGAAATTCTACGATAAAAATACTTTTAAGCTGGAATTCGGGAAGATGTATAAAGATTTGCGTTAGGTGCTTATCTTTGGGGGCGATAATTAAGAAGAAGAATCAGGAAGGACACGTCCGCGGCAAATTGGAGGTAAAATCAATTTCGGAAAGCAAACATTGATCGGAACAATAAAACGTCGACGGAAACTCGCGGCGTATCACGTGTTCCGCGGATTCGCTGCGGCGCACACGACTTCCGGTCACGAGTTAACAATATTAATGCCGTTCTATCGACGGGCCGTGGCGCGGGTGCGGCGTGGCGAAGAAAACTGCAAAATTGGCAACCCGATGCAACCTGATGACATCAGCAGCGGTTCGTTCGGATATGGAGTTTAATGGGACAAAATATCATGCTCGAGAACGGATAAAACGATAGGGGAATCCCGACGGAAGTAAACGGATACGTTGAATCGGCAGCTCTCACGAATTCGGAAGCACTTGATATTCGTGGCCCGTTCAATCACGAGGCTGATTGGATCGTACTTATTAAATCGCATTCGGCCGACGACGATCGATGAAGTATCGTCTCTCTGTTATTTATTTGCCCCGTTCCAATTAAACTTTCCGTCTGGCTCTATCTTTCGTTCGAGATAGCTCGCTCGCCGCCGCGGAAAATATTTCGGATAATGTAATTGATGGTCTTGTACGAAGCCGTCTTATTTCGTTGGCACATTTCACTGTGTCTACGGACTTAAAAAATTGTTGGAACCTACAAAGAACTTGTTTGACCGAAAACAATATTACGTGGTTAAACGAAAAAAATGTTGGAACTTATGGGAAAAAATCTAATATATTTTTTCACCTGCAAAAACATGTTTGCGCTTACGAAAATATTGTAGGGCTCCTAAAAATCTGGTGGAAAGTTCGAAAGTGTTGTTTGACGTATGCCAACATTTTGAAGTTGACGAAAAAATTGCAGGAGCTGCAAACTTTTAGGAATAGTTAAAAATTGCAGTGCTTACGGAAAAATTTTAGGGTAACAGTAAAGATTTATGAGGTGTGCAACAAATGTAGGTTATATTAAAAAGTTGTGGGGATTGCAGAAACCTACAAGAAATTATAGCATCCGTGTACAAACTTAAAAAATTTAAAAAACAGTCTAGAAAATTAAAAACTGAAATCAGCAGATTTTATGAATTTTTAGGGAAACGTCAAACTTTTTCTGTTTTGACAAGAGCACGTTTTTTCGGGATTTCGAAGTGAATGTACAATATATTTCAATGTAATACGCAGAACAATAGTTTCAGCATCTTTTTTGTGATATTGTATACCCCATCCTATGGAACATGTTTTCATTCATTCCTATCGAACCGCTAATTTTCGGTTTCGAGGAAAATATACTTTCCGCCGTGTTTTTATTGCGCCCGCGATTCGCATTCGATTTTAATTACGAGCGGACGAAACATTTGGAAAAAGGTAGGCTCAGATTCAGCCTGTTATTTACGTTCTTTTGTGGGTGTAATTGCATGGTCGCTACGCAGAAAATCGTGTAATACCCGATACGTTAATTTGTATCGTTCTTTTGAAAAATATTTTCATTAAAACCCGGCGCGGCCGAATTCGATTTTAATGAAAAATAATTTATGTATTGAAACTTGAAACTCGTTTAAAGAAAATAGAATTTGTGAGATCCAATTATTTCGAGAAAAAATCGTGCTACAAAATGTGATCGATGCATTGAAATCATATTTTTGATGAAACCATACAACTTTTCTGTTTATTATTTATGCATTTCCAAACGAGTAGCTGGAACAAATAATTCAATTTTCCCATCCATTGTCATTGTGTGTAGATATTAATTCTAACATTATAAAGAAATAATACGAAATAGTAAAGGTGTATTTGCACAGGGATGTTGAATCTTTCCAAAATGTAATATGCTAAAGAAAAATGCTTTTATTCGATCGAAAACAAGACGGTGATTCAGCGAACAATGTACCCGAATTTTATGGTCCATCAGGATATCTAGATTCGGTCGATAAATCTTATCAAACATGAGCCGCAGGACTCGTATCACTGGGTACAGAGATAATACCAAACTGTACGAAGTCGTCACGTGGGGTCGTCGGAATAAGAGTTACTTTGAAAGGGCCATTGGTATCGGCGGCGGCGTTGCGCGTCGCCGGAATCAATGCAGGGAATTGTGAGGGACCGTTTAACGGAGGATCGTGGTCTGATCGTGTGTATACCGGGTGGTTCAATGTTTTCTTACCTCACCTTTTGCATTTCTTCGGGATTTTTCTAAATCTGGATACGGTGACCCAACGAAACCTACCTGCATCATGAATGATCGCGAAGCGTCTGAGAGAAGCTCTTTCAGAATGAAGGTAACAGAAGCGCTTTAAAAATTTAAATGACGCCTTTTAACCTTTTAGAAGGGTCGCTGTGTAGGCAACGTTATACCATCAGCCTACTAGGATTCTTTTTGTGTCTAATATAAATAGTTGGTCATTTAATTTAAGGTCAGCAGATGAGAAGCGAAGTGACGTTATCGAGAAACTATTCTGGACGTTAGGGGAGGGGGTGTAACGACTAGATTTGTCGAAGTATGTCTGTTTGCCGTTGCAATTGTAAACCGACCGATGTTTGGGAAGTTAAATACCGAGATAAGCCCCAATAATCTGTTGACTAGGGAACGATGATCTCTTCAGGGTACACGCAACTTTCGTTAAGCTGTATCCTTGGTACTAGCAAAGTCCAAGAAGTTTTAGCGATATTTCACGGTGATGGTAAATGGACCACCCTATATTCGCCGGAACTTGTATCGAAGGCAAACGATCTCTCGAGTGGGCACGCTCGAGTTTCGCAAAGCGGGGGCTCTTTGGAGATCACTGATATCGGTTGACCGAGTTGAGGCAGACTGATTGACCGACTCTGAAACGGCTGGTTAGCCAAAGCGGTGGAAAATGGAGAAAACGTGGAATCCGGCGATCACTCGCGGGATTTCGAAACTGGTCGGCAACTGCTAATAAGAATATAAAACGATATTTTTCTTGGTGCTTGTACGAAATATTTCAAAGATGGTGTAATGTGTTTGTAGAGTTAAATTGTTGTAAGAAGTATGTGTTGGTTCAAGAAAATTGCCAAACAGACAGGAAATCATTGAGGGTGGAATAAGATTTGTACGTTTGCGCGGCCATGTTTCCTATTTCGGCGTCGTGACGCGCGTCTTCCTCGAGCGTTCCTCTTCTTTTTCCTTTTTTCGTCACCGAAAGACGAACCGTCCCAGGATAAGTCAAGTTTCCTGGGCGTGCAGCACGTTCTCTCTAGCTCCACCTCCTTCTCCTACAACTCTTCCTCTTCTTCGTCTTTTTCCTATTACGCGACATTTACTCGGAAAAAATAATGCCCGTGCACATTTCATTCGCGTTATCTGGTCGCCAACTTGCTTTCATGCACCTGTCCGCTTATTCTGCTTCCGCCTACTATCCGAAACCTGGCAAACCAAATCGAACTATTGTACATTCTTTATTATACGAACAATTAATTCATCTCTCTTGAGCACACTGAGAATTATTTCCGAAAACCCGAACTTCATGGAAAATGCAAAAGCCGGGTAAAACGAAATGTTCCGACAGGTAAAACGAAATGAGGAACAATAAAAACGTCGAAATGCATCCGACGAAAACGCGAGAATCTGATTAACGCGACTGTTCGTCGCACCGGATGCAGCACGAACAGTTCGTGAAACGCGAAACCGCAGACGAAACGCGAACTTTCACAGATAGCGGAACGTATAAACGTATAGGCGACGGACCGTATAAAAAGGTAGAGAAGCGGGTGAAAGAAAAAAAGGTAAGAGAGAAAGACATTGCAATAAGAAACGTAAAAAGCGCCGGGCGACAGCGGGGAGGGTGGTAGTGGAACTTTAATTGCGGTTTATTCTGTCTTTTGTGTCCAAGGAACAATTAACAATTACACGTTTTTCTTGGGCGAGTTTATAGCTTTCGGCGGGTCGTTGTGCAAATTCCGTGGCCCGCAAAAGAGATTCTCATCAGAGCCGGGTATAAAATCCCCCCTCCCGCAGCCCCCTTCTGTCTGGCATGCCATCCACCCTCTTCGCCTCATCCCTTTCAGCCCGTCCGTTTCCTCGAATATCTGCCAGCTGTCATTTGTCTCTCGCGCGAATGACACGCGCCACACGTGTTTCCTAATCTGTCTTTGTGACGTAATGAACGCGTGCGCACCCCCAACCCCCTTCTGCGATGACAGCCACCGGTGAGACGTCGACAGGGAACTCGACAGAAACTTGTGACGTAATTAAAACCGTGATCCCCAGGGTTTCCCGATATTTTTTTCGCGGTGCAACGACCGCGGAAGATACCGCGAATTTTCCTGCGTGCACCAAGTTTTTTCAACCGGGAGCACAGCCCCTTCGAAATCGCAGACATCGCGTTGTTCGCTGATATTCGAAGCTGACAGGATTGGCAGCTCTCCGAGAACTGTCCCGGAAATTCAACGGATCCGAATTTCGATTTACAGGGCCACCGAAACCGTATACATATTAGAGCTCGGACTTTTACCCGGGTGTATGAGATACCCGGGTAGAGCAAAGCTACCGGCATAAGTCATAAATGATTTTGTGCAATTTAAAACAATAATGAAATTAAAAGAACGTTGATATATTAATTTAAATTTATTAAAATCGTTCAAGAGCTTTATTAAAATCGTTCAATATAGTCTGCTTTTTCCTATTGATGCGAACGATTTTTATTTTGCATGAAGATCCGCAGTGTATTCATGAGATGCCCGGGTACTCGGGTAATTTTTGTTTACACGAATACCCGGGTATTCATATAATATACTTATACATATAATAATATACTTCGGTAATACATATAATATACTTCAGCAAAAAAAAGTAAAAATTGAAAGTAGAGGTCTGATGTCTAGATAAAAATTGCCCGGAACGGTACAAGAGACTGTTAGCAAGAGATCTTCCTTGGCCAGCTTTCGAATGTCTCGATAGTCATTGAAAAACCTCGAAGGACAGTTCTGACCATCTTAATCGGCTAATTTCTTCGTAATCAGTTGAAACTGAAAATGAGTTTCGTCTCTCTTGAATTTGCTGAATGCTGAATTTTCGATTTTCGGACTGGATCCCCCATTTCTTTGGTACTTTGTCCGCGTTTTCGATTTTCCTGGCCAAAGCCGTGACAGGGTGTCAACGCGAACAAATTCAGCCGACAACAACATCAAAAAGAAATATGGGCTTTCGGCCGTATGTTTTTTTTTTTGTTGAAAAGGTGACATGTTTAGAACGAAAGAGCATAGGGACATGTAGACACGGGGCACGACGCTGGAAATATTTTGAAATTCAATAACGCATGCCTGGGCTCCTATAAATGGGAAATCGCGGCCGAACGGGATGCGATATGATTTATCACAATAATATTTCGCATTTTGGTCGATCATGGTAAACGTTCGATTGTTAGCTGTCACGTGGCGGCGCTTGTTTAACGTTCCACTTTCCTGATAGCAAACGCCGTTCGCCGATTTATTCTTTCTCGTTTTGGAACGGCTTGTCTGCAGAAAAACGGAATCAGGCTCTAATCATATAATTACAAAGAATACAATTTGCCATGATGAAATACAGGGTGGGGCGCCACATTTTGCTATCTAGATTTACGTCATTATTATTACGCATAGCAAACAATGTATCAGATGAAGTTGAATGGTTATGAGAGGGGCACATTCTGATGGTACATTTTTTTTGTAGGAGGACGTGTAAAGAACATACGAAGGTCATCAATGTTTTTATAAATGGAATCATATATTTTTTATTGCATCAGCTGATGCTCCTTCATATTCTTTACAAAAAAGTATTAATCTATTTGTGTAAAAAAATCATTAGTTTAGGAGATATTTTAATTTAAACATTGTTTGCTATGCGTAATAATAATGACGTAAATCTAGATGGCAAAATGTGGCGCCCTACCCTGTATATTTGAAGAACTTTATAGACGAGTAGAAATGCCCTAGCCGTCGAACAACACAGCGTCGATCAGATTTATTAATGTCTTCCGCTTTAACTTTCCCGATTGTACTCAATCTAAAATCGTCATTAAAACACGACCATTATTTAAGAGGGATCTCTCTGACAGCGGAAGAATAATGCAAAACGCTGCTCGGCAGTATCGATGGACCATTAACAAAAGCGAGGAGAGCGAGAAGAATTTCCATGAAATCGTAATCGATCAGTGGGAACGCGTAACCGCGCACATAGAAACACCGAAAAAATCCGAAAGATCACTTACCCGATAAAAAAATATTCGTCTTCTTCAGCTGATCAAAAACATGGAAATTCGTTTGTCAAAACACGACATTTCATACTAGAAAATGTTGCCTACGGGTCCTGAAATATACAGAAATAATAAATCCTCTTCATTTCAACGTACCCTTATTTAGTTACGAGAACGCCGACAATTTTCTACGACGTTTATTAACGATATAATCGTCGAACTTTATATTTTCATGCTCGGGGAACGTAGATTAATTTATAATTACCCACAGAAGTAGTTTTAATCAGTTTCGCTATTTATCAACAATTCAACAAGCACGTACAACAAATTTATTCCGTATAAGGGCTGAACTCTGCTCGGCAGTTTGCCTGGTATCTGGGAGCACTAGCGATTCCGTTTTCCCTTAACTGGTGTGATTATTTTTTTCTGTCCAGACAGGTTTTATTAGTCTACCGTGGAGTAACCAGAGCCAAAATTGTTGCCGAGAGCAGTCGTCCGTGAATTTATTTCCGCCATTACGTTTTCTAGCCGGTACTTTTGCTGCGGGGCGACACCTAGGAACGAGCAACCCCAGGAGATGGCAACTTCGTTGGGAATCGACACCTGTAACAACAAACCTTCCGAGCGTAGCTTCAATGTTCTCGTAATGAATGCTATACCATCGCACCTCACCTTCGGAGAACCTATCTTTCCCTCAAAAATGAAAAAAAAACACCAAGCGCTTCTTCGTTTCGTCCGAAAATATAATAATATTGCATTGACAGTCTTTATTATCACAAATATAAAGGAAATTTACCTCGCTTTTAATTTGGTCAGACAAGTTGGGTTTACGTATAAAATTTTCTGAAAACTGCAAAATACTCCCAGATTTTCTTTAGGAAATAGAATTCACAGTTTATATTGGAAAATTGAATGAAATTGGATTGTTTAAAAATTGTTTGACATATTAGAATACGGGTTGGGGTTTCCCCACAAATGGTTTTAGGTATTGTCTTTATAATGATTGTTAATTTAGTAGAGATTTTCTTTAGAAAATAGAATTCATAGTTTATATTGGGAAATTGAATAAAAATTGGATTATTTAAAAATTGTTTGAAATTGTAGAATACGAGTTGGGGTTTTCCCGCAGATAGTTTTAGATATTGTCTTTGTAATGATTGTTAATTTAGTAGAGATTTTCTTTAGGAAATAGAATTCATAGTTTATATTGGGAAATTGAATGAAATTGGATTGTTTAAAAATTGTTTGAAATGTTAGAATACGGGTCTGGCTTTTCCGCAAATGGTTTTAGGTATTGTCTTTGTAATGATTATTAATTTAGTAGAGATTTTCTTTAGGAAATAGAATTCATAGTTTATATTGAGAAATTGAATGAAATTACATTGTTTAAAAATTGTTTGAAATGTTAGAATGCGGGTTGAGGTTTTCCCGCAGATGGTTTTAGGTATTGTCTTCGTAATGATTGTTAATTTAGTATCGCTGGTTGCTAGAGAAGCACATTCCTCGTTCCACACGCGCCAGATATTTGATGGCGATTCAAGCCAGCCTGTGTTTGTTACGTTAAAGCGAGATTAGGCGAGCCACATATGCATGAATGCGTTGTACCATCATGAGGAACATGAACGTCAGGCGGTGGATGTTCAGACTGTTGACAAGGTTGTCTGGACGAATGAAGCTTCTGAGTGGTTACGACGAATGGGAATGGTTTAGGGTGGTTTTGGGAACTATTTCGTGAGCTCGGGTCGTCTTGTTGCCTCGAAGACTCATTGTACTGCGATTAATATAGTCACGCCCCTTGAATTCATTGACTAGAACATGTGCTGGAATTGTTGCCAGGCGTTTATGCATGCTCATGCTTTTCTTGTACATTTTACAGAAACTGAAGTAGAAAAGGAAATTACATTTCCCATTGAAAAATTCAATTGATATGTAATCATCTGTATCTATTAATTTTTTCAACAATTATATTCCCGATTATATACAGTCTATTAGGATTTAAATATATTCAGAAGCTTACTAAAATTTTCCAAGCTTTTAACGGAGCACAATACCTTGTAGAAAAATTTAATCTGCTAAATTAATTAATTTCTTTTATAAATTGTGTGTCTTCTCTTATAAGTTCCATTAGGATCTAAATAGAAGCTTATTAAAATTTTTCCAAGCTTTAAGCGTGCATATGAACTTTCAGAAAATTGAATCTATAATGCATATATTAATCTCAATTGAATTATTTTCCTCTCCAGGAATCTTAACATCTTACATCCTAGACAGCATAAATATTGTAAGGAATTTTACGAGACAAACTGAAACCTATTTTAACAATTCAATAGAACAGTCTCGTAGAACAGAGTAAAGTAATTTTTAATCAACACGAAGCTTAAAGTTCGCAGTAAGCGGACCAAATATAGTAAAACAAAACTTTTTAGTACACCGCCCATATCGATCCTGTCACTCGAAAAACCACAATCTCCAAGATGACGGCCTTTAACCCGAAAAAACGAGGAAATCAGTGACAAAAGACCACCATCGAGAACAGTTTCTTAAAATGTCGTGTCCAGCTGTTATCAACACACGAATAACAGAGGATCGGCGTTCGATTAACGCCGGGATCGAATCAGCGGCCATATCAAACGGCAACATAATTAAACCATAAATATTAGCGAAGTAACCGGCGCCCGGTCATTACGGACAAATTAATGAAAATTCTATTCGAACGGGCGCGGATAATTCGCTAATCGTTTATAAGCGGTTTCGCGTGGGTCACGGCGCCCGGGCCGAGTCTTAATTAAAAATATTAATTAATTGAATCCCCGCGTCAACGAGTTATACGGCCGGCGAATTAAAATCGAATTTGCCGTTAATACCAGCTCGCGTGATCATGGGCCCTGGTGCTCGGTACAAATAATTCGGACAATTCCGGATATTTCGATGAATTTCGGAGGACGTGGCTGGAAGAAGGGAGAGGCAGGAGTCTTCTCGATAATCGAATTCAATTTCTCCGACAGTCTGTGGATCATAAGGTAACGTGTTCCCGAGTCGGTTCTCGAATTTTGTTTGTTTTTAACTATGCGACCAATAAATAGTAGAAACACGATTGTTATTCCTAACGTTCAAAACATTTCTAACGATATTCAAAGAATTTTCAGAAAGGTTGGTATCCACACAATCTTTAAGATACTATAATATGTGAAGAATTTTTTCCCCGTGATCAAAGATAAATTACCACTATTAAAGAGCTACAATTTAGTTTATTTAATACCTTGCAAGGGATGTAACAAACCATACATATGACAAACGTCAAGGCATTTGGAGACACGCATCAGACAACAAAGATACAATATCTTTTTACCACCAACACAGCACACTGCTTTGACGAGGCATTCAATTGAATTTGACCATGCTTTTGATTTTGAAAATGTCAAAATCATTGAAAGAGAAGCCAATTTACATCAGAGGATTTTATTAGAAACGATCCACACGATTAAACATCGAAGAGTAAATCTTAGGTATGAAACACCTAAAATACATGAATGTTACGCGGCATTACTGAACCTGTAATATTTTATGATGAATCTTTCTAACTAACAAAATCGTTAAACAGCCTTTATTACATCATAAGCATATTGAATGCTAATTAATGAACCACTACAAATTTGATTTGTACCTGAACAGTGTTCAATCGTGGATTGGAAGGTTTTATTCGGTTCAAAAAGACTTTGTCGTTTTCAGACCAGAGCGTTTGTTACATTTCTTACTTTGTTCCATCAGTGTTTATAATACTAACTCTTAAATAATTTTTCACTCAGCAAGTAAGTTTGCTCCATAGAACCGTTGGTTTTCGTTTTTCTTTTTATTTTTTAACACGGAAGTGAACTGGAACTATATAATTTACAGTGGTTTAATTTTTACAGACGCAATTATATATTTCTTGATAATGGTCTTAAACTAGACCGAAATGTTGAAAAAAGTTATAGTTATTTGGAAAATTGCTTAGTTAGTAACAGAGAAAGCATCAATTTAGTTATTTATGTGAAGCAAGTTGATAGTGCTTTTCAGAAAACAATTTCTTTCGATCAGATGGATTACTTTGATGTCGAGGTACAATGTTCTTTGAATTACTTTTTGATATTTATGTTCCGCGAAAGATCCGTTTAAAATTGTACCAGGGGCTATTTGTTCGACATCCCTCGTCAGTCACAGAGGCGGGTTTCACAGTCGGTCGGGTATCACAGTGCGATCACGAGTCGCTGAAGATCATGAAATGAGAGTATTTGCCTGGAATGGAATTTCGTTACTTGTTTCGAGGAGGAGTTGGTGGTATTTGGTTTCCGGTGTAACAGCGGAATGCGTGGGATTTCTGGTATCCGAGCGATGAAAAGTGAGTGCTCGAGTGCTTGTTTTATTCAATTCATTCCGGTAGAAAGTCGCAGAATGTTACATCTTGTAACAACGCTGTCGCGTAGCTAGAATTGTTGTGTAGCACTCACAAATTCTGCTACCTAACCAGCTCGAGAGCCACGCTACTCTAGTGCATTTAGACGGGGTTACAACAGCTGTTAATCTACATAAAAATACAAAGGAAAATTTTACCTCATTCTAGTCATAATGAAGAACATTCGTTTTAGTTTCGTCGAGGAAATTCGTACTCGTGTGTCCACAGTGTATATTCGTTTCTGAAAGTCTCAACAGCGACTTTATCGAGTTGGCGGGAAAAGAAGCGTGTTTCAGACGCGATAGAGAGCCGGCATGAAAGCGAGGGCGTGACAGGTGAAAAAAGGGTTGGGAAAGGTGTCGGATACGTCGGGACGAATTTCTAAAATATTTTTGGCGAGAAAATTTCGGGAATTCGGTGGCACAGCGTGCCGCGAATTCTTGGAGGAAATTTATGGATCCTCCAGGAAGTCTCGGTCGCGCTTCGTGAGAGGCTCGAGATATAATTACGAGGACGAGCAGATGTGGATGCTGAAGAAGAAGGAAACTAGAGAGAGAGAGAGAGGGGGGGTTCTATTCGTTAATAACAACTTGGAGTTCTGCGGAAGAGGAGTTAAAATAACCCGGGTTAAATCTATACAATAAACTCAGCGAGAGACGCGAGGCGGCGTCGTCGTTTAACTTTTCAGCGATTGCTCCGCCGCAATTACTTCGATAATAGTCCGTTAATGGCGTCTAAAGACGATTCATTATTCGGTTGTAATTCACCGGTAATGCCGTGGAATATTTATCCCGGGAGATCGGTGAGATATCGGCCGATTAACGACCACATCCAAACTTGTAAAACATACGACCAGCCGCCGCGCGAAATTGATTCGACCGACGCTGGAAAAGTGTTCGCTGTTACGTAATATGGTGTTTTTATTCGCTGGGATCACCGAAACCCTCCAGTTTCCAGAGTTTTTGATTTGACCATTCGCAGTTTCACGGATTTGCATGGCGCATACACTGAAAGTGGAATTTTCTGCGTCCGGGTGCGAGTTTTTATGTGTCTGTAATGCCTAAAGGTTTCCCAGAGAGTGAAAGGAAACCGGCCTGGAATAATTCAGGGAAGCGCTTTAAGGTCCACCATTAATTACAGAGAATCGTTCGTTGTTCGCTTTGTACGTCGATACGGGGCTTCGAAAGTTGATTATATTTCATCGGACTTGATCGCGATACAGACGGACTTCTATTGTGAGTATGATTCTGCCGCCGTTGAATAATACGTTTTTTCAAACGATGCCCGGGCCGTTTGATAGTATTCGGCGATAACTTTGTTAAAAAGCTTAAATCAAGATGACGGAGACAATAATCAACGTGTATTGTAGCCAGTCTGTTCGTTACTTCGTGTAGAATATGGATTTCGATTGTTGGACCCATTGCTAATTCCGGTTTAATCGGTGTTATTGTTACTGGTATTGTCAAGAAGTCGTAGAAACGTTTTAATACTCACTATTCATTTAATGCAATCCATTTTATATGTTTAATATAAGCTATATTTTGTACGTTATTAATTCTGGTTAAATAGATATCGTTGCTACCAGTATTATTAGATAGAAGTCATAGAAGTGTTTTATATTTTATATTCATCGTTTTGTGTCATAGAGGATTTCCGTTTAATCAATTCTGGGAAAGGTACTGTATTATCTTCTTTATTCACCGAGAAATAAAAATGTTTATTTTATTTATGAAAATAGGAATTAATTCTGTAATAAAATGTTGCAAACTTCTGCTAGTCTAGTTATAACATTTTGATGCGCATATCGCATCAGTGAATGAAACCTTGTAACAGCTAACAGATCTAAAATCCAGTTTAAACAGGTATTATCTACTTGCAGTAGTATATGCACATACCTAGTCAGGCACGCAACTACGGTAGTGTATGGTACAATAGAATCGATAGGAAATCGACAGGAAGCGTAATGCTCAATCTAGATATATGTATACAATAACAATATCAATACCGCTTATTATCAAATACTATCATAATTATCAGAATTAACACGTCCTCGGAAATCAAACGTAAAGTGAACACTGATTCGTGCTGGTATGCACTTGACTGTTTTCTCATTTGGGCCTCCTTCAGGGCTATGAGAAAGAGAGGACCGACTCGTGGAGGAGACGCTCCGTCACTCGACACCGTACTTATCGGTAGAAACAGGACCCTTTTCCGAGACCAGATTTATGGCACGCTGTAAAGTTAATATATACAGGAAAATAGACATCTGGCAATGTCTAGAATGGTCGCCGGATGACCCTAATTGAATAATCTTCGAGAAAGATTGTTAGTCACGAACGCACCATAAATGTTATTAGAAAGAAACCACGTGACCTGTTCCTACGCGACGGAACACATTTGAGAAATCGAAAAATTACTACAGCAGTTTTATGTACATATGTTTAACACTAAGTCTATCGGGTTCCATGGAAATTACCGACACAGTTTTCACCGACTCCAGATTTGACCGATTTAACCGACAACGCTTTTAAGCGTCAGCGGATTTGATCGACAACGAATTTGATCGACAACAAAGACCACCAACGAATCTAAAATCGTTGTCAGTCAAATTCGTGTCGGTCAAAATCGTTGTCGGTTAAAGGCATTGTCGGTTAAATTCGTTGTCGGTCAAATCTGGAGTCTGTGAAATGTTGGCGGTGAAAACTAAGTCGGGGAAATCTGAGTCGGTGATTTCCATGGGACCCAAATCTATCTACCATCACAAGTGACTAATGGTACACATAATCCTATTATAAAAACAACAACAGTAAATTTATTTATACTTCGTGCGATTTTTACTATAATATATACTGAAGTCAAAAAATATCTACAATAAATTCCCATGAATACACCTTTACAATTTCCATAATTGTTAAATAACAAATCTAAAATTGGTCATTTGACCCCTCGTGGTAGGTTCAGTGTTAATGGCAATTTCTTGTTCCTTCGGTGGCGGTTTATAGTTCGATTACATTTTTTTCAGTTTCGCCCACGGCAAGTTATTTCGGGACTTGTTTCACCGATATCTCGTATCGACGTTCTCGGCACTAAATATATTCGTGGTGGAATCACCGTTACCAGAATCTCGATCATACGGTTTCACGGTCGAATATAAATCGACCTGACATTTAAGGACTTATCGAGGCGACCGTGCGATACCAATGCAAACCCGTTTAAAGGGTATAGATGAAATCAATAGTGGTCCAGTGACAGTGATGTAAGTCGATCATATGTCAGACTGTAGGAATAATCTTTTTACATCGCGAGATACAATTTTCTAATACCATCAATTATTGTACCACTGAGAAACATCAGGTTCACGTTTCATTCAGCAACTAAGACTTATACTTAGGGGATGAAAACTGCTGCCGCATCAACTTGGAAACCAGTTTGAAGGGTATGATGAAATCAATAGCAGTCCAGTGACATGGTGTAAGTCGATCATATGTCAGACTGTAGGAATAATTGTTTTTGATTATCGACGAGTTGTTAAAATTATATCTTCGGCGCAATTACTGGGAAATAACATTTGCGTTTTTAGCATGACGTTTCGATCTATGGGATCCTTTTCAAGAAAGATAAACTGCGTCTGCTTTATGAACAATTTAAATGTAATGAAATCTGTATGAGCACATGTTGCTATGACTGCTGGTAAACAAGTTACTCTGTAGGAATAATCTTTTTACAACGCGAGATACAATTTTCTAATACCATCAATTATTGTACCACTGAGAAACATCAGGTTCACGTTTCATTCAGCAACTAAGACTTATACTTAGGGGATGAAAACTGCTACCTCCTTACATTTGAAGTATAGATGAAATCTAAGCATGTCTGACTGGTCACAGTGTCACTTAGGAATAATCTTTTTACAACGCGAGATACAATTTTCTAATACCATCAATTATTGTACCACTGAGAAACATCAGGTTCACGTTTCATTCAGCAACTAAGACTTATACTTAGGGGATGAAAACTGCTGCCGCATCAACTTGGAAACCAGCTCAACAGATTCCATAGAATTCTGCAGGATGCGTCCCCGGTCTGACGAATAACACAGGCGAGGAAAGATTGCAAGCGTGGGGGTGTAGGTGGTAGTAACGGGGGTGGATGACGTGGATCCGGGGGTGCAAGTTTCATCGTGGTGGCAAAGTACGGGCATCGTTCACCGGGTCCAGGACCAAGACAGAAAGCAAGGAGTCGCGAGGAGACAGGAATGCCGTGTCAAAGGGGGTGGGTAAATGGCCCGGGCGACGGGGGTGTAGGTTTACACTTGGTCCGTTAAAAGGTCCGCATTCGTCCACTTTTATGAGAGTCCAACAAGACGAAATGGAACGGTGCGCCCCTTTTCACGACTGTCTGCCAGAGGCTTGCCAAACAACGGGGATTGAACGGGCTGGCGATCGGGTCCGGGGTTGCACCGGGATACCTTTGATCGACCCTTGACTACCCTAATCGATCCACCGAAGCGAGGAACGGGTGCGAATGATCGCCGAAGTTCAAGACGCCTCCACTTGGGTGTCTCGTTGGCTGACTGGCGAGTTTTCTGAAGACGTAATAACTACCAGACGCTGCGTTCAACCTTTCTAGATACTCCTCCATTCAATTCAAAAGTTTAATGGAGCTGGACTAATTAGAGGTATTTGCCTTTTCCAGCCGGAGCCTGCTAATAGGACTCGCAATAATTCCGCTGTGTCGTAAATAGATCTCGTCTACGATAAATTTCTAACGACGAGAATTAAGTGGTAAATACAATTAATCAGATAACCAGGTAATTTTAAATTTTTTAATTTTTTGGCTGAACGTTTGCGTAATTTAGTTAGCTGTTAGGGTGAAACTTTGCTTTCGGAAATTTTCTCGCCGGCTACACAGCAGGTACTTTCGATAACTTCGCGCAGAGAGCATTACTTATTCACCTAGGAAACGCGTTGTAAATAGTTACAGCGGTTTACATGGGATTTTACCAGGGCGAGAGGCAGGAACCTTGAACGCGTTAATAGCGAAAGGAGGGTGAGAGTCATCTGCATGCACGCGAGGGGATTTTCTAATCAGCCGTCTTGGTTCCCGTCTTTTCAATTGCGGTGAAAAGGCTGCCGGGTAAAAATAGAAGTTGATTCGGTACAACACGCATGATCTTCTTTCCGTATTTACTTAATTGCCACGTGGAAAGTGGTTTTAACCAATATTAGAGAAATACAGTTTAATTAGAAATAGTGTGAAGCGTTCGTGATCGGAGGCAATAGTGTAACTGGGTCATGGAACAGACGTATAAATGTTCAACGATAATTTTATCCTCTAGCTCTAATGTCATTTCCAAAGGCTTCTGTCTAAAACATCAATATTTATTTAACAATGAACGAGTATCTAAACAGTGTTGCCAAGTAAATAAACAGCCACAGAACGGTTTCATCAGCAAACGGCAATGGTATCGAATAAAAAGACGCTTGTCTGAAGTTGAAAAATTGATCCAACGGGATTGAACAAACCCATAAACCGGATGAGAACCGAATGAATGAATATCCCGCAGTAAGCGAGAAAAATCTTGAAATACGATCGCATGTGTGAATCGAGTGGCTCCGCGATCAGTCTAATTAATGTGCTCACTAGGAATCGTGTTCTTGCGCTGACAGAGCATTATGAATGTAAGAGGAGGCCGTATTGGAAATGTATTAACAGGGTATTAAACTATAATATTGTACAAATCGACGAGCGTGTTTAACATATTAATGGTAGATCGAACAAACTCGATAAAACAAAATTTCAAATACATGTAAGAGGGATAATATTTATGAATGAGCACAAAGTTGGTCAGCGAATATTCACTTTTGTGAAAAAAGAAAAATTATAGATTGCTTCTACAGATATTCAGGAGGCCAGGCAAGAAATATTATTGATTTTTGCGTGAAATAACTATAATATTGTACAAATCGACGAGCGTGTTTAACATATTAATCGTAGATTGAACAGACTCAATAAAACAAAATTTCAAATACATGTAAGAGGAATAATATTTATGAGTTGGTTAGCGAATATCCACTTTTGTGAAAAAAGAAGAATTATAGATTGCTTCTACAGATATTCAGGAGGCCAGGCATGAAATATTATTGATTTTTGCGTGAAATTAAATTTTTACGAGATTTCGCAAGCCAAATACGGGTCGCGGTATCGCGGCGGGATTTAATATCGAGTTCGTTGGGTACGCGAAATGATTCGCCGCGAAAATAAGCGAAGAAGGAACGGTTTCGTTTGTCGGTACACGGAAATTTTTGCGACGCCGAACTTATCGTGCTCGTTAGTCTCCGTTGGCCATGCGCCGCGTGTATCGCGCGCCGTTATTTTTCCCCTTTTTCGAAGGAGGATCGAGAATTTATGGACACAGGGGGGGTTTATAAAAACGAAAAAATGCGCAGTTAACAGAGGTCCGCAAATCGTGCTCGACGGAGGGCTTTCTGTTTCGATCATATCGATGATTTATTCACGCGTGCTGGTAAAAGCAAGCAAAGGCAAATAAAACGGGAACGGTCGCCCCCGGCTCGTCTCCGTCAATTTTCATTCGTTGATACTGCCGCTGATTCGACAGTTTTCCCCTTTTCCTTTTTACTTCTCGTTATTGTACGTACGAACACCGAGCTGCGGTGCGAGAAAATTTAATTTCTTCCGTCGAAGACACGTTGCAAACCGAGGATTATTCTATTTCCTTTCACGCGGGAGAAACAGAGAGAAAGAGGGGAGAAGAACGTGACATAACGTGACAGTATTCGTCGAATAGGAGATTTGATTAACGCCAGCGTCCATTAATCACCGTTTTCGCTCGCTGTAAATATTGACAGCGATGTTATTCGGCTCGCGCGGTAGTGTTATTATTTTCTGTCAGTTTACGTCACGTTATCGAAGCGAAGAGAGCCCGAGCTTTCGTGTAAACGTTGTAAACGCTCGCGATCGTTCGGGGAAATATAAATACGTTATGGGCGATCGTGTATGACGGGAATGTTTCTTAATGTAAACCGAATCCAGAGCGGAGTCATTTTTGTTCCCGGGGGGGATGATAAAATCTTTCGTTCCAGCAGTTTACCACTACTCCGAAAAAATTTCTACAGACACTGCGAGTTGTCTTGTTTTTAACCAGTGGATGCTGCTTTTGGGATTCGCTACTGTAAATCATGACACCGTTGAATGTAAAATAGCCATTCTTCGGATTACAGTGAGCGTAACAATCGCGGTTTAAACGCAACCCGAATATGAATAGGTTTCTTAACGAATTGACGAAGGATCGTCTCGGAAGAAGCATTCGCGGGAACCGAGAGATCTCGAAGTAAAGAGAACGGAAGAAAGATTCCTGACGAAACAAGCCCGCCGAATCTTTTACGGGGCAGTAGGAAAGTTTTTACTGCAACCGAGGAGTCGTCGAATAACCCGGCGTAGTATTGTTAGTTTTAATGCGATGCTAATCTGGAAGTTTAGTGGCGCATTGTTAGCTTCTGGTTTGAAGTGCGGCCGCGGCCGTATCTTCAGCGGAACGAAACGCCTCGTATTTCCTTTTTATTCCGGCGTGCTAAAATCTCCTCCCTCTCCTTTCTCTCTCTCTCTCTCTCTCTCTTTCACACACTTCTCGGGAAACCACCGTGAAAGTAATATGAGGAAGCAGTACGTTTAACGCCGAGTTGCTCCCAGATTTCGCCGAGATTGCCTTCCGAGAGTTAACCGAACTAACGCCGATTGAGCTTCTCACTGTGAGATGACAAAACAATTCTAAATGGAACTGACAGCATTCAATAACGATCAATTCGATTAAATCCGAAGAAACTCCTCTTCAATTCTTTTATCAAACACGTCAAAGCTAGCGAAGGTACTGATTATTATCCTTCCAACCATTTGCCGAAATTCACTCCCAGATTTATCGTTACACTACAATTTACAACGCTCGCACCTCGTTGCGAAAACGTTCCACGCTAATATCCTTCGCCACGGATCAACTCCTGCGGAACACGTTCAATTCTTTTATCAACGACTTGGAAATTCGCAAAAATCGCAGCTTCCGCGACCAACCATTGTTACAACCATGATCACCACCCTATGTAGAGACCGCGCACAGTGTCGTGGGCAGCAACAATTTCCCAGCGAAGAATAACTCACGGGTAGCAAAACAATCTGGCGTTTGCACAGCGGGACAGCACGAGCGCGCGTAACCGAGCAAGACCGTGCACGATCGAGCCGCGAAGCAGAAACGGGAGGAAAAAAAAAGCAAAGACCAGGAACGGTGAATTATTACGTTCGCAGTTTATCTGCGGGGTCGACGGAACCGGGCAGCAACGGTGGCAAAAGCACCGGTGATTCGCGAAAACTGAAAAAACCTTGGGAACAGTGCAAAAACCGGACTTGTGGGCCGATAAACGTCATTCCGGCTTATCAGTCAGAGTTCATTAGCCCTGAGAACAGCGTCGGGGACAGAGACGGTCGCGAACAAGACCGCCTGGGAGAAAAACCGTCGCGAAAAACCGGGGGACACATAATGGCGGAGGGAACCGCCGCCACGCGGAAAACAAACGAGAAAAACACGCTAACGGGGTCCGTGGTGGTGTTTTCGCTTCACCCTCGGCTTCCAGTGGGTTGCAGGGGTGTGCAGGCAGGAGCGTATCGTCGCTAATGCATGTACAACGTGCCAGAACGAAGAATTGGTAACGCTCGCATCGGCGGATATATGTAGGTATACCGGTGAAGTAATTTAAAATCTGCTTTCTCGCCTGCGGAAACAGAGGCTCGCCGCAACGCGAAAAACTGCAGCGCTGCAGCCCGGACCGGATGGTGCACCGTGGAATTCGGAACCGGTCGGACCGGATCCGATACATCGTTCCTTTCTCCACCCTGTGTGTACAGATTAAACGTTCTTTCCCCCGCTGGGTTTATTGTTTTATGGAAAGTTAGGTGGTCTGCTAGTGCTCGTTGATGGTGGTTTGCTGTTTCGTCGAGATATCGAGATCGAATGGAATTTTTGGTATTACGAGATTGCAAGTACCGAGGCTGTACAAGGAAAAATTGTAAATTCTTACAATAGAATTAGTATCGCGAATGTTATATTTTCGTTGAATACGAATTTTGTTCATTCATTCCTTTCTCCGCCCTGTGTGTACAGAGTTATACTATTAACACTAGAAAGAATGAAACTTAGTGTATACCTATATTGCCCCAAAGGGTCAAAATGACTGCATTGTGAAAGAATAACTAATATATAAAGAAATTTGTTTAAAATAAATTTTTAATATTTCGTATATTATTTACAGTCATACAACAAGTTATTAGTAAGTTCGCGGTCCTCCCACTCTATCAAAGCATATCGATTACAGTAAGTGATCCTACAATCAGTGATCCTCCCGCCCCCCTGAACTACGTTATCGGGCGTTTAAGGGGAATGAGGTGCGTGGGCAGGCCTGGCATAAAGATTCGAATAACGAGTCACGTACAAGTGACGGTAATCAAAAAATATATTAACTGTTACACGAATTCGGAGCTGATCTGGTCATATAAGATATTTACTCAATTCAATAATAAATGTCATTTGATTATTTAAAATTTCCCAAGTAGTCAAAATGACTGCTTTTGGGCAATACAGGTATAACACATATATATACCGAAAATGAAAGACGGGGGGAAGCAACTATAATGATTAATAAACGCATTTATATGTTGTACAAAAAGTCATAAAATTCTAAGAAGCTGTGTATATAAATATACAATTGTTTTTCTAATTGAAATTGAAAAGCAGTCAAAATGACTTCCTTAGGCAATCTAGTGTTAAACGTCTTTCCCCCGCTGGGTTTATTGTTTTATGGAAAGTTAGGTGGTCTGCTAGTGCTCGTTGATGGTGGTTTGCTGTTTCGTCGAGATATCGAGATCGAATGGAATTTTTGGTATTACGAGATTGCAAGTATCGAGGCTGTGCAAGGAAAAATTGTGTCTGTCTTCAATGACACATTTGTCACCTTACAATAGAATTAGTATTGTGAATGTTATACCTTTTTTTAATACGAATTTTGTTCATTCGTTCCTTTCTACACCCTGTATGTACAGATTAAACGTTCTTTCCCCTGCTCGGTTTGTTTTATGGAAAGTTAGGTGGTCTGCTAGTGCTCGTCGATGGTAGTTTATGTTATGACAGTTTATGTTATATTATGATATGTTTCGTCGAGATATCGAGATCGAATGGAATTTTTAGTATTACGACATTGCAAGTATTTTTTTTTAATGAGCCACTGAAACCTATTACAGGTTTATTTCGGCTTCAACAATAAATCTTTTTAATAGTAGTCTTACAGTTAGTGTACAATGACAGAATTAACAATCACTAAATATGAAGATTGCAGTCGCATAAAAACTGAAAAATATATTCACAGGCTTTAACATTAGGTCTAGCAAAGAAAATGTCCGCTTTTAATGGTAGAAAAAACTTAATTTTACGCAACTTATTAACTAATTTAATTCTTTGAGAATCATAAAGACGACACTGCCATAAAACATGATCTAAGTCCTCGGAGCTATAACCACACTTACAACTAGGATCACTGACAATGTTCATTCCATGCAGAGAGGCAGCGAGATTGTAATGATTGGCCCTGATACGGTTTACTGCGATTATAAAACCCCTTTTAATGTGGACATAAAAATTTTGAACAAACCAGGGAGTTTGATTTGGGTCGAGGCTGTACTAGGAAAAATTGTGTCTGTCTTCAATGAGACATTTGTCACCTTACAATAGGATTAGTATCGTGAATGTTATATTTTCGTTGAACACGAATTTTGTTCATTCGCTAGACGGGTCACCCGGTAGAAAAAGCTGGTATAGAATTTTTTAATTAAATAGTAGGGATTTATAGGAGGTTGGGTTGAGATATTCGACGGTTCGTGCTATTCCGCGAGAAAAGAAATAGTAGTTTCCGATTGGTGTTCGATAAAAGCATTACCGGGGCGATCGAGGTAGTGTAGCGCTATCGAAATTCACGTTTTCAGGAGTAACGCGCTTAATACCGGTATTATGTTTTATGGGGATCGTGCGAGTATATGGTGGGCGTAAGTCTCTCTCTCTCGCAGCAGGCTGTGCTTCGGCCCCGGTTAGCTACTCGTATTTCTCTAACTTCGTTACCACAAAGAAGCGTGAGATTCTTCTCCCTCGTACAATATTTCCCAGGTGCCTTCTCCACACCGCTGCGCCCGAGGAAATCTCAGTGGCATAGCACATTCTCGCACGGGGGAGAAAATCCTCCATCCCTTCGCCGTCTGATAACTCGAAAAAAGGGTTTGATCAGATTACTCCGAATTAATCACGACACTCTCCCTCCACCCACCGTACAGTGAATTCTCTGGCTTCGTCGTGACTACGTTCCTTCTCGGCTTGTCTACAAACGAGACGTGAACAAACTGCGGATATTTACGCGGAATCTCGTTTTTGTAAGTTGTTTCATTAAAAGTGGAAGAAAGAAAGAATTGTGGTATCCTCTTGTTCAACGATGAATACAAACCTCTCTGCAAATACGAAACAATAATTGAGAATTCTTTAAGCTCGTGCGTTTGGTAAAATAACAATAAATTATTCTGCAAAAAAGGTTTTGAGAAAATGCCTGACATGTGATTCGAGTTTAAAGTATTTCCCTGAATTTTTCTATGTAAAAATGACTTTCCGAATTTTTTTTCACAGAATTTAGAATTACACGTGCGTCCACAGTCAGCTCTTGCAATTAAACGTATCTCTATGTTTTAAAAGAAATGATGGAAAAGCAAACGAGGAAAGAAGTATTCTCTCGTGTAAAAATTTGTTTAGTAACACACACACGAGAGAGAAGTCCGCTGAGAGTTTGTTTCTCTTGTTATACGAGTAAATATTCCACATTGTACTATGAATCAGAACTGACTCGGCATCCGCCCCTCACGCAGCGGTCTTGCTTTGCGTCTTCCGGCGGTTCAACAAAATTTTGTTTATCTTTGAAACACTCTGCGGCGTATCAGTGACAACACGAAATTGTTTCTCATTTTTGTCTCGCAAAACCGCCAAAGAAAATTGTACGTAAATTTAAAAGAAAAATTAAAAATTATATATTCAAACATTTTTCTATGGTTTTTCAGCGATACAGGTTTGTTAAGGTTCTGCTATAGAAAGGTTTGCGTGTAACGAGGCCCAGGTAGCCGTGTCTTTCGGCGGAATCGACCGTAATTAATGTCGCTCGTGATCATTCACGGCCTACGATGGGAAAAGTGAAGAAACGGCGGGGCACAGAGCAGAGGAAAGATGCTTGAAAGCTCCCGAAGACTTTCCAAGGCTCTTCGCTAAAGCGGATAAGGAGCGGGAATGGAAAAGGACGAGGAGGGCACCGAGGGCCGAGACAGGATATCGCAAAGCGAAGGAGAGGAGAGATTATATATTCGGTTGCTAGACAGGATAAGTGGATATCTTCAGCGACGGTGAATTAAGTTTTCACCGGAAGCTAATGTACTGCTTAAACCGCCCTCTGACCAATTTATTCTTCGGGGCGCGCATCCGTCCCGACCCTTCATTCCCGTCTGCTTTTCAATGCAGATGCGGGACCCGGTGAATTTCAAAGTTCTTCCAGCTGTGTCTCTAAACATACTGTCGACTTACTCGCTAATTTAATATCGTTATTTTTTCATTATACGAGTACCATATAAATTTAGAATTAATTCCATGTCCATCGGAATTCTGTTCTCTGGCACCACATCAGCTTCTCGCTTTATCTAATCTATCAAGCTACGAGGGGCCAATTACTTGAAGCGTTTCACATGCAACGGCATATTAACTGATCCACTCTATGGATCCAGGGTTTCTTGCGAGAAAAATAGCGATCTCTTTTTCGGGGTTTGGGGGGTCAGAAAAGGTAGTGTGGGTCGGGGTGTATTTCACAAAGGGAGGTTCCAGCGCCTCTGGAGGGTCTTTTACCTCGCAGCAGACCGGATAAAGCGGAAAAACGCTCTGGGAAGTAGTGGCGGGAGGGGTAGAGAGCTGAAGGGGGTTGCGTCAAGGGGGTGGCTCGTCGACAAGGAGGACGGGTGGGCCACTTCCTACGACGATAAGTTAGGAAGGCGCCTCGCGGATGTTCGCGCCATTTGCGCGAGCGCTGCCCGAGATAATACGGAGCTGATAGACGATACCGGGCCGCGATACGGCTTGCCGGTTCGCTGCCGCTGATGGACATACACCGTCGTCGTTTTATCTCATCGCGCGATACGCTGACGTTTTCGAACCCCCCGTGGCTTCTCCGCGATCAAACGCATCCCCCATACCCGACGACCTTCATAGCTTCAGATTTCATGGCGTTCGTCTCCTGGATGTTGATGAGATGTCGGGCCACCAGGGTTGGCTTTACGTCTCGATGCGCGAGATCACGGTGCAGCTTCTTATTTAACTTCGACGCTGCGATTCGACCAACCCAGGAGACGATTTTTATCGGGAGATTTATAAGGGTAGTATTGGGTCTATAACTTAAAAACCGGAATTTGATCGTTTATTAAAGAAAATCTTGTATAATTCTGTCATTCAAAGTATTGTCCATCGGAAGTTACAACATTTCCCCATCTTTCTGGCAATTTGTGGATGCCATCCCAAAAAACCGGTCATCTTTTGAATCAAAGAACGAATCGAGCCAATTTTTGATGCCTTGGACTGAAGTGAAGCGTATTCCGGAAAGTGCATTCTGCATCCACCGAAACAAATGGTAGTCAGAAGGCATCAAGTCTGGACTATATAGCGGGTGGGGCAGAACTTCCCATCCGCTATTTTCCAAATAGTTTTTAACGGGTTTAGCAACATGTGGCCTGATCTCCCATTCTGGCCGTTTTTCCTTCAATGCTCTCTTTAAACGAATCAGTTGTTTTCGGTGATTGATTCTGCAAGCTCTTCTTGCGTTTGACACTTGTTTTGATCGAGTAGCGCTTCCAATTCTTCATCTTCAAACTTTTTTGACTGTCCAGGCCGCTCTTTGTCGTTGATGCCAAAGTCGCCGATTTTAAAGCGTTGAAACCACTTGAAACACCGTGTTTTCTCAAGAACATGTTCGCCATACAATTCCACGAGCAAACGATGACTTTCGACTGCAGTTTTCTTTGCAAAAAAGTGATTCAGCAAAAGTTCCCGCGAATGCTGTTTCTTTCGCCAATTTTCAAAAATTTCCATGATTGAAAAAAATATGATGCGCACAAGCAAATCAAACACTGTTGATTGATTTTGCAGTTTATGAATAGAGCTTGAAAATTACGTGTATGTCAATGATTTGCTACAGCACATACACAAGTTATAGACCGAATATTAATATCGTGTACGATAATAATCCTTTACGAGACTCGAGAGTAAATAACATCTCGAAACAGATAAGAAACGCGTTCCGTCAGAAATTGCGCATTGTTCCCTGTTACTTCTGTGTCCGTGTAACGCAGCTACTACTCGCGGGTGATAATTAAAGTTTTCTAATAAATTAGAGGACCGTCGGATCGCGAAATTACACGGCATAATTCCGCATCTAGATGCGGAGGGATCTTATTCATCCAACTGTGAGGAAGTTGCCGGGGGGTAACCAAAGGGCGCTGCCACTGGTAAAAAGTCGCGAAGCATGAGAGAAACACGAAACAGAAAAGTAGAGACTTAGGTAATTAAGTAAACATGACTGGCGCGTGAGCCCGTCACTGAAAGACAAAGGTAGGTAGAGGAAAAATTTGGTTCAATATTTTTCATTGGTTTTGAAGTTAACAAGAAAACGAAAAGGCTATGGAGAACAGTTGAAAAAATTGTGCACAAGTGCAGGATCGGTTATTAATTGATTGAAAGGCAACGTTTAATTTAGAAACGCGATAGAGAAGGGATTGCGCGGGTTTGCCGTGCGTCCCGGGGAAATTGATTCCATTGAAAAAAACCAGAGTTTTCGTGGAATGCCACTCCACTAACAAGCAATGATCCTCTTGACGAGAAACGCTTGTAGCTTCGTTCAGCCAGTCCGACCGTCGAATTTTGCCGAGCGCAAGCGGATGGAAACGCTCGAATTAAAATAATTGAGAATATAAATGGAAGGCGTTGGGACGATGCGAAGAGTGGTTAATGAATATCGACAGATCGTTGCATAATGGAAAGTAGTCGATGAGCGAGAATGAAAATGAAACAATTGCAATATATATTTTCTGAGGAGAAATGTCAACAGTTTCGACAGTGAAAAAAAGAAAATACGGAGAAAAGAAATTTCACTTTTTTTCGGTTCAATCGACGCGCAACGTTTCCTATTAATAAAATCCGACGGTAGTTTAATCCCCCGAATGAATTCAAATTCCGGTCCACAAACGCAAACAACTCGCGGAAAAAGGAAGGGAGGGAAAAAAGCCATGGACACACACACGAGAAAATTGAAACCGAGGCGGCCGATCGATGCCTTTTAAAGCATTCCACTGCCGGCCGGTTAAAAATTGCTGCGTTGCTATTCTTTTTTCTTTGTTTTGTTCTCTATCTCTCTTTCTCTTAGCGCGGGGAAGGGCGGGGGTGCGCGGGCAAAGGCAGACAGGGGATGGAGGAAATAAACTCCTACGAGGAAATCAGGGAATAATGAAACATCCAGGCCGAGTTCCGTGACACGGGCTGGAAACGTGGTGCCGGATGTTTCCAGGTGTGCACGAGGGGTTCATCGGTATGCGCACGCATCGCGGTTACGCCTCGGGGAACCTGTTTGAGTCGACTGGCAAATTGAAACCGTGCCGGCACGGCACGTCGCGTCGTGTCTGGCGGTGCGCCCGGAACCTCTCGTCGAACGTATTAATTCGACCGAAACGAATCAAACGGGGAGAAAATCGGACCTAAGATCCTGATCGATTGCGAGACCCCTCTTCACTCGCACCGCCATCTTCTGACACGTCCTGCACCTTTCACCTTCCCCTCTCTGCGACGAATAATATTACGTTCTATTGAAAGTGCAAACAGAGTGTTCTGCGAATCAACGTAATTCGTATTGAACGAAAAAATACCTTCGCCGTGCTACAGGAGAAAAGTTTCATACTATCCTTTCAAGTGTTCTCTTGTTCTTTGCCATGCTGTTTTCACCTTTCGTCAAGACCCTTGACGGTGTCCGGCCCTTTCGCTTCCCACACCTTTGCACTTTCCGGATTATCCGGCTCAGCCGGAATTGGCGAAGTCACCGAAATCTTGGGAACTATTTCCATTCAAGCTGCGATTGTTTTCGTTTTTTCTTCGCTTCCTGTTTCTTACCCCGGTGTCCCCGATACGTGGCTCGAAACAGCAAGAGGATCTTAATGAATTTCAGGCTTCTCTTCTTTGTGTTTTTCTCCCGCGCGCCAGTCGATATTCGTCGGATAATCGATAACACGCAGTCCCCGCGGTTTCTCGATAGGATTTTCAATGGAATTTGTGTTCTGATGGTTCCCCCGACCAGCGATAAAATTAATTACATTCGTAATTAGTCTTTGTTTGTGGGAAGCGCGTAAACATTGCCTGAATTTCATTAAATTTCCTGCGATTATCTTGCGGATTGTTTAACACCGAAATATCGTTATTCTTATTTGCGGCACTCGATACTCGTTCGCATCGATAACCTTGTTTGAACAGATTCTTTGAACTATTGTTTCATGCGATAATAACTCGGGTTCGTTTTTTATAGGATTTTTGTATTTTGCCAGTGTATTATTTGTGTTGTTATTTTTTCGAGGAGCGCACTGAAATATATGGAAATATTCAGACTCGCGTGCGATGTGGATAACAAAACTACTCAGCCATGTTCTAAATATGCAAAAATACCGTTGGAGCTACTCCAACCTGGCGAGCAGATGGCGAATAATTAGGCGAATGGTGTAAAATTTACATCAGACTCGCATTACTAACTTTTTAGGTTGTCCGTAGAAATGTAGCTGAAAAAGTATTATAATATTCCGGAAAGAATGTTCTCTTTCATTTTCTTTATTGTGGAACGACTCTCGTCTGCGTCAGATTACGTATCGGGCTAAAGTTGTGCTAACGTTCTTTGTAACTCAAATTATAGATAAGCTGTGCGTCTAGAAGAATGCTGAAATATTTTATACTCCAAAGAACTTTTCAAATTCTACAAGCTATTTCGTAGGAATATTACTTTAGCACTGACAATAAAATTGTAATTCAATTGCCGCAGAGACTATAGAAAAAGAAAATATTGTAGAGATCTCTACAATTTTTGTGGAAGTAATTTTTATTTTTCATTGATTGCTACTTCACTGTGGCTGCAATACAGCAGTAAAAGTTGAGATTGGTGGCCGAGTTAAATTAATTAGACATGTGTGAGGCAAGTAGAAAATGTTGGCGGGAACACGAACGACATTCCTGTACCGGCTGACATTTTTAACTTGAAAGTAACGTTCGGTAATTTGAGGGGATTTTCCAAAGTTTATGGCACGAAGGTTTTCCGAACTTACCCTGAACGTAATTCCGAAGTTGGTGAGTGTGCAGGGGCCAGGAATCCGGAAACTAATTGCTTGGAACACTAAAACGAAGCAAACTGTGAAAATCTCGAGCACATTCGTATCATAACTTCGCGGAAAATTCTCCCCCTTAAAAGTTCTAAACACATCTCCAAAATAATATTGTATCGACATCTCATTCCCGATCCCGATTTAACCAACGTTTTACCGCAGATGTTTAAGCAAATTCACATTTCAAACAGCTTGACAGATAATTAATATTTTAACTTAAAATATCAATAATTATTCAGACTCTGTTGAATTTTGACGAATTCTTACTTAATTGGATTTCATCCGATACAATTTCCAATATTCTCACTAAAAAAACGGTGTTATAGTTATCCTGTTTTCGTAAAATAAAAGCAAGCCCTTTTTTGGTCATTAGGGAGGTTTAATTAAACCATCGGCAAATCAATATCAGGCAAAGATAAACATTATTTTCGATCGTACCTTTGGTTTCACAAACATGTAAATTGTAATACAAACGGTTTGCACGCGTTTCAACCGAGCCGCAGATAAATTATTTTCTCGTAATTAAATGTTAACTTTGATCATATTTAATTTGGAAAGCAACACGCAACAATTACCTAAACTGTGCACGTCGGTAACGGTGTCAGTTGCAATAAATATGCTCTTGGGAATGCAAATGAATATTTTCCAATATTCGATATAAAATCAACCTCTCGTTAAAAAATATTTATATAAATAAAATCATCGATGCATTCGCCTTTATTTTTAATAATCTGTGTATTTAACAATCTATAAAATGAACTAAATAATATTTATCCAGCACCGCAGTACCTCTGTACACCAAATAATATTTTCTAATCATCAAAAATAATTACGTTCCTTGCTGAAATATTTTTCTATCGTCAAAGGAGATTCGTTTTTGTGCTGTACAATATTTTTCCAACAATGGGATATTGTCTAGCAAACGAGATCGGGACTGCACGAATCAGATTTTATTATCAAGAATATCCAAAGGTCCTTATCATTTCGACCGTTCACCGGTACTTCGAAAATTACTCTATTCGAGGATACAGCACTTGAACTTCCGACACCATTAACCGTTCAGGCAGTCGCGATTCCATCCCGCTCTTTGTCGCAGTTCAGACGACCCGATAAAACTTCACCGGCTAAAAGTACATTTATTTCTCGTTGGAGAAAGGTGAAGTGGGCGCTCTGCGGGGGTGGCTGGCGAGCTGGGCATTATTCCCGCGGTATTCGTAACAATCTGTCAGCGTGAAAGGGGCGGGAGAGTCATTACGAGAGAAAGGAGAAAAAGGAAGATTTGCGGGGAAGGGGGCACAGTGGCCTGAGAAATTAGAATGTATAGACGCGACTGGCGAGAACACGGGGGTCCTGTTTATGTAATCTTCGATATCTAATCTATTATTGATAATGATCATCAAAAATGCAAATAATCATTATCAAAAATATATTCACCGAATTTAGATGGTAAACCATAGATTGTTTAAATCATCTCCAGGGTGATCTTCGCGGATACATCTCCTACTAACTCTGAAAGATTCTTCGCAGAGAAACACCAACAATTATTTTTTTTGCTATAACAATTGTTATTAACAATAACAAATTATATAAATTTTTGCACGTGGGAGCCTCGCGGCAGTATCTCCTACTAAATGTGAAAGGTTTCATCGCGATCGGTACATTCTTTGCTGAGCAAACGCCGAAGAAGTTGGTTAATAATAAATGAAGAATTACGTTTTTTTGCAATAAAAGTAGTTTTGAATGAAACAAATTAAAAAAATTATAATTTGTAACGGGACCACCCCGGGGACATACTCTACAAGATGCAAAAGGCTTCGTACCGATTGGTCCATCCATCTCGGCGTAATCGGTGAACGTACATAGAAAAAAAGCACATACAGGTCGAATTGAGTAAGTTCCTTCTTTTTCGAAGTCGGTTAAAAAGCAAACAATGGCAGAAAAAAGACCAAAGAATTTGCAACGACCTATAATATCGTGACTGTTGCTTGACTTTGACTTCCAAAAATAAATAAATACAATTACGAAATTTATTTCAACTTTAACGAACCAATAATCAAACTAGATACAGCCAGTATCGCGGAACGGTAGAATCGATAGCACCCAACAGCCATAAATCCGAGACACACGAATCAATTTGTCACCCGATCGGCGCCATTCCATGTAGAAACCGGTTCGCCGACTTTCCGGTCCGAGCGAAGTCCCAGAAATCCTCTTTCACGTTTCGATCGTCAAAGAGGCCGACGAAGAAATTCACGGACGAGGGCGTGCAGCTCCTTGTTCGAGGTTGGTTTCAAGCGAAAATTACGTTCGAGTATCCAGAGAAGCCGGAGAAGACTTCTGTCACGGCAACTGGCTTTGATTATCAGTTAAGGGAAGATTATGGGCGCGAGCATCGTTCGGCGTCATTAGGCTTAGCCCCTAATTAGCCGTCTAACCTCTTCGTCGGATATTAGGTTCGTACGTCATCAGAGAAAGCTACCCGAGACACTGCTGCTAGAAAGAGAGAAGGCAGCGAGACACTGTAATTCGCACGCGCGAAACCAACAACTACGAACGTTCCGATTGTTTTCCGATACCGGGCACTCTTCTTCCTCCCTCCCTCACCCCCTCTCTCTCTCTATCTCTTTCGCCTCCACCTAACCCGTTCCCGATCCCTGTCTTCGTGTTTACACTTTATCCATTCCCTGTCCCAGGTTCCGATGCCCCTTATCTCAGCCATTTTATCTTGCGCACATGCTCCATCTTCTGCTTCTACGCTTTGCTCGCCCAGCCTCGACTTTGTGATTTCGTACCCTTCGACGTGTTGCCGTTGCTTCTTTTCGACGTTTTCTCTTTGCACGACCGTGTACAAACATTATTCTTCCGCCGGTTTTTCTGTTCCCTTTCTTTCCGCCTCCAAAACATCGGGCTCTTGTTAACGTTCGTGGAGCTTCTTTTCTTAAAATAATAAACTTCGGTAAACACGAGTTTCAGCCTACTTAAGTATTAGTGTCACTCGTTTTGAAATAGCATGCGGAACGAGAACGAAATTATTAATAGCAGCATTTGCGTGAAGCAGCCAATAAAGTATTCCCCGAGATCACTCATCAAAGAGTAATCAGCGTTCTGAAAATCTTCACGGTATCCCCTAATCTGGCCATTGTCTGGCACCGTATTCAACTGGAGATAGAAGAGGGAGAGATAGGAGAGGGAGAGGAAGATAGTGGAGCTAATAAGATGCTTGTTTCTATAATGTTCTCTTTAAGTGATAAGCAGACCTCGTCTCCAAGTTGGCCTGAAATTCAAGGAATTCGCATCGCCGAGATCCTTCTGAAGATGCAATTTGCACCTCGAGCAGTAGCTGCACAGATACACGCCGCCGTCCTCGCCGCAGCGCTCCTCCCCGGCTAACGTTAATAATACTAGGTACTAATTTAAATTCCTTTGATCGTTAACCAGTTCTGATTAATTGTGTTGCGCCATGGTGACGTCCGGGGGTCGCCGCAGAATGAATCGATACTTTGCTCCCGTGAATGGAGTTCTCCCCGTCCGCGCCCCTCCAAAACTCGAGACCTTCTTCTGTTCAATTTGCGCCGTTCAATCTTGCATTCGAGCCAGATATTTCGGGCTGGACCGTTCAATTAAAACCGATAGAAATTTAAGAGCCCCGGAGAAATATTGCGACGAAATTCGTTACATTTAACCAGTCGGAAAACATACAAGATCCCGAAGATGTTGGAACACTGCCTTGATATTTTTCCTTTCTTCCCTCCCTTCTTTTCTTCTTATTTAATCTTTTCGGACCTAAGAATTCGTCCGTTATTAACATCTAAAATTATGCCGAGAAGGTTGTACTTCTTATAACTTCCTTCAATCTGTTTGATCGTAAACAAATCCGAGAATAAGAAGCAAAGTATTCTACAAATTAAATCGAATAAAATCAGTGTACAGCATCCGTCCGCGAAATACATTCGTCCCACCCTATATAAAAATTCTTTTTCCTAGCTCCACGTTCGTGTCTTCCTCCGTATCGGAGACTTCTGCATCTCCCACCTTTAGGAAGCTTCATCATCCTTCAGTCACCGTTTCAGAACTCGCAGTGATTGCAACTCTCAGCATCGTCTTGTTTCAACCCCCATTCCTCCGCGCAACCCCTTTTCGTCATTCAAACGTCCGACGTATCTCTCCAGTCGTTTCTTTTCTCGTTTCCGTTCTTGTACCTTTGCCTTGGACCTTGTTTCTTCCGGTGGTCCCTGTATAAACTAACGAACCCCGTTCCTCGGCAGTTCCAACCCCCCCGATACGTCCCTACAAATAATCGTCAGCGCGAGGTGAGACTGCCGGGTTTAGCATCCAAATGGTGGCAATTTGCAGCAGGTGATAAAGGTGATAAAGGTGACACAGTGGTTGCGAGCTTGCTACCAGCCGCCTAACGCCGCCAGCTACACGGCCACCCCTTTCCACAGACTCACCCCTGCGAGGTGCTAAGCTCCTAAATAGCTACCCCCTTCGTCGGGTTCGGCGAGCGAACGAGAAAACGGCCTATAGAGCCGGGAGATAGGTTCCAGTCACAGGACGTGATCGAGTAATTTTCTCCTAGACGGTGTTAATATACTGGGTGGCCCGCAACCAGTTATTCAGACCACCCTGTTGCCGCAATACTATGATTCACGAAACTACACTACCCTGATGAATTTTTTTTATTGAAGCTCTTTAGACCCTTAGTTGGGTCCATTTCGCTTTACAATTTGGTTTTACAAAGTCACCAGTTGATGATACATAACATAAGATTTATATTGATAGTTTACAATCTGTAAGATAATTGTGAATACGAACACAAGCCTTAATATTAGGTTTTGCTATAAACATGTCAATATTTAGAGGTAGTTGGAAGATAATTTATAATAATAATAATATTGCCAGATAAACCCTGATGGATTAACGGTAAACAGAATGATTGGAATATTTTTACTGCGACTTCTAATTTGCAAGGAGATTTTCAAGCTTAACAAACATTTACAAAATCTGAAAATCGCCATTTTCATGGACTTTCGACATAGACAATAAGTAGAAAAAGAAGAGATAAATAAATAAAATCAAGTTCGATGAATTGTCATTTTGTGGAACGAACGGTAGATTAAAACTCGTGATGTTTATCGATTTATCTCGAAAGACAATGTCGCGGCAGTGAAGGTTTTGGCTGGAGGAGTCTCGGTGAAATCGCGGAATCCGAGAGAGGGGAGGATCGCGGTGGCACGATCGAGGCCGTCATCGCGATGACTTGTACACGTCGCGTCGTGACGTGGAATGGAAGCGGAATACGAAACGTTGAACGTCGTCGCGGGGGTTCGCCTGACGTGGCTGGTTGCATTGCGCGGGATTCGAGGTTTTCGCGCAGCGCCGTATACTCCCGCGGGAGGCGAAAAGTTCGCGAGGCATCCCATTCCCCGAGGGTCCTGGAACTGCAAAATGTTTTTGAGAGGCGAGAGCTAAGGTCGGGGCCGGGTGGCGTGTTGCTCAAATAAGAGCGACCGGGCACGTAGCGACGCCGCTGGAAATTTTCCCGCGGTCTCCTTTTCTTTCCTCATCCCCCTCCCTCCTGCCACCCTTCATTTCATCCCACCTTTCATACTTCTCGCACCCGCAATATGTTAATTCACCCGGAAACTGCGAAACTGTTGCGTCGGAGGGCGAGAAGGGGGTTCGTTGGAATTGCTTTACGAGTTCATTTGGTTCGGGGGATGAAAACACGTAACGTCGTAGGCTTGATGACCTTGTTGCCTTGAAAATACCCCGAGTCTCCGCGTTTATTTCTAGCAGCCACAGAAATGCTGACTCGTTCAACGCGAAACGATCCTTTTTTTTTTTTGCTGGTTTTTGATGCCTCGGGGGCTTCATTGGCAACACTGATGTTAACGAGACCTTGCATTACGCGAGATAAGGGTGCAAGCATGAACGATCCTGGGAAAATGGGACGAACGTTTCAGTTTTCCCCGGTTTTTCGCTGTTTCAAATTGACGGTCGTTAGATTGCCGTTTCGGTGCAGTAAAAATATGACATTTAATATTTGTACAACTTTTAATCGAGCCCGAAATGGTTAAACGAAAATGTAAATAATGATTCAAAGAGACTTTCGATTTCGCGCGAAAGAAATAAAATGTTTATTTCACGGAAATGTTTACCAGGAACAGAAATGGGGAAATATTTCTCGCGATGGATGATTCAAGGCAGGTGCTGCATTGTTTGCGCAAACTAACTGCAGCATCAGCAACTCGCAGCCCGAAATTATTTATTTTCGGATGCTCACTCAAAGTAAACCTTCACTTTCCCAGAACTTCCGATCGCTAGCTGGCGATGTTTGCGTTCGCGATACTTAGTTAACCCTTAGACAAGCGCCATAAGCTTATTATCAGCGAAACAAGACAGGCGTAATCGCATGTATCAACATCGAATTTCTTCTCCAAACAAACCCGCCAGAGTAAGCATACGTTAATCCGAAACAATTAATCGAACTTTCCACAGAAAAAGAATGAACTAACAAGCGTGAGCCTGCAATTCTATTATACTTTGCACCATAACAAAAAACAAGTAACAAAATTTCTGACTAAATAAAAACGCGATAAAAATGTATACAAAATGATTCAATTAAATTTGCTGAAATTTCATTTGGAATTTTCCGACTAAAACCTAATAAAACAGCGCGATCAACCGTCAGCGAGTATCGATGAACTCGCAACGATTTTAATAAATCTGCATCGCTGTATCGCCGGTTTCATCGGTGGTTGCAGGGTGGTGGAATAAATTTCGAAAAATCACAGGTAACGAAATCCCCATTAATTTCCTCGTAGGAACAATAATACCGCATTCGGGCAACGGTGAAACGGGGACGTGACAGGGACCGTCGGAATTGAACGATTTATTCGTCCACGTTTAAAGCTTCCTGGGTCGATTTAAATAAAAATTAATTCATTCCCGTCGATTTTTAAAACCGTTCCCCCGGCGAATTCCGCTCTTTTCACTCGGCTATCGTGTGGGTAGGTAGGTTTCTTTTCTTGCCGGGTTAATTACCGCGGAAATTCGATCGGGCCGCTGCTGGCCGATTGATTATTCGCGAGCCCGTTCTTAAGCGTATAGAATCGCGAAAGGTGCACAGACCGTGACGGCAGCGGTGGTCGCTTTCATAATTTCGCGGATTTCCTCCGGTCGCATTAATTAGTGCGTGTTCCACCGCGACCGCTACGCTCTCATTAAACGCGTGTTGCCGGCCCGCGTCGCGAAAAACCGAAGCTTATTTGCGAGCCCGCGAATTTACGCGACCCCGCTCGCGAATTGTTCGCAACACTCGCGTTTCCCGGCTTATTATCCGGTTGTCTCTACTCCGCGCGTTCCACGATAGTTGTTCCGATTCTTATCCTTTATGTTCTGGCAATTGTTGCGATCGTAATTTTACGAATTAGATTACCGTACTGCTTCAGTTAAGGATTAATAATTTTGTTTTAGCTATCCGCTGTAAGGGTAGCCCAGTCAGGCCGAGCAGAATCAACTAAGAAGCGTAATAGTAATTGGAGGTGTGCTTTGCAACGTTCCGGCTAGTAGCCGGCACCGAATCGCTTTATATTGTAAACACGGCCAGGGGCCGATATTTGCAGACGCAAATATTGATCGATCACGATATACGGGGGGAGATTGGCGCGAGCATGATCGATGGGATATGTATTGTATTTGAAAGTTCCGGGCAGTGGGATTTCGGGGGTTTGAACGCGGGGGACGGGCGAGAGTTACCGAGAAAAATTTCGATAAATTCACGCCCGGTAATCGACCACAAGTTTGTGATTTTTTTCTCCCGTTCGACTAAGCATCGATTTTCATTTGTCACCGTTTTATTAGAACCCGGCCGGATTTCTTGGACGCGGTGTTCTTAATTAATTAACTGAAAACGCTGAACGGAAAGTTTTTTTCCGAGACCGAACTTTCCGGCGGCACGGCGCGGCGGCGCGTAATGGGCCGCGAATAATGCAACTGACGATGCAATTTCATTCCCGGAAACGAACCGGCTCGCTTCCCTGCGAATCGTTCGTCGACCGGCGCCTGGTAATAGATCTTAATACACAGTGATTTTACCACGCTATTTTTATCGGTTTGTCCAGACTCGTCCGATCGATTTTCGAGCGAAGATAAACCAATTTGTTGCTGCCGGTGTTGGCTCTCGCAAAATTTTTGACGTGATTAACACGTTCGCTGTCGTTCCACCGATCCATGGGTGACGGAATTATTTGTACGGATTTAGAATTACAGAGAAAATACTAAAACTTGTTCTTTAAACATTTTTATGTGGTTCTCTTATATTAAAAATTTAAGAGTGATTTATATTGGAAGGACCTAGCTGAATAAAGGTGCGATCTCCTTTGCGCGTCTGGACGAAGCTGGTAGATCTCTGGATGCACAAGTTCGCGTTCCTATGATGCGATTTGGTATGTCTTTCCTTGTTTTTCACTTGCGAAGAAAAGCGAAAGAGCATAGGCCAAACTCAAACACGTGAGTCGATCGATCTACGATATGTGTTCGACGCAAACGTTTGCATTTGTATTTTCGATCCGAGACTTCTGAATGTTGTACCAAACCAAAACACAAGCGTTTCTTCATCCACTGCTTTCGAAGCAGTCCAAACGCAGAGCCATCCGTTTGTCTGCCTACTGCTTCAGAACAATTTTCTGTCTACTGTTTCCGATTTTGTTCAAATTTGTATTTATAAATAAAAGTTTAAATAGTTCACTTGTTACTTATTTAGTAGTTTTTCAGATAATTTAAATCACCAGTGTCTTTGGTTATAAATTTCTCTGTATTTCAAGAAATATTCATAATATGAAGAATCAATGTCAAGAAATACAGAGAATAACCAAACATATCGGTGATACAAATTATCTGAAAAACTACTAAACAAGGTAACAAATGAATAATTTCATATTCTATTTTAAGACAACAAAATTTAAAGAATTAATTACAAAAATGATGAGAAAAAATATATTATTTATTATTATGATAATTATCAGAACATAAAAGTAAGTTTGTAATTCCCTCGCCCGGCTGATTCAGACCATGGATTTGCTTATATTTATTTAACGGTTCATTTAATAGGATTTTTTAAACGCAGTTCTCTTTATAAGACCTTTGATAATTGACAAGAATATTCTAGAATATTCCTCGAAAATATAATGCAATATTATTTCTTGGCGAAAACGCAGTTCTGACGAAGCATGACGATTGAAGTATAAAAGGCGATGGGATAACAAAACGCTGCGTCCAGACGCGCAAAGGAGATCGCACATAAGACGATCAAGACTGCCTTTAGAGATTTTTCAATATCTATCAAACCATTCGAAAGTTGACGAAGAAAAACCTCTCCGACTATAATTTTCCAGTATCCGATGCGTTTTAAAATTCTGAAAAAAATGTGATATATTTTGGATCCTTAATCGGCTAGACCCTTTCGATAGGGACGAATGTAACGGCTTGTTTTAAAATTCGTAGAGCACGACTTCGAGCCGGAAGTGAAGCAGTGTAACCTTTACAATACCATTTTTCCCGTTAGATCCGGAGGAAATGGACTTGCTTAAAAATTTAGGGCCTTCCGGTTGAAGCACGGCCAGTGGCACGGCGAGGCACGCAGCGGGGAATGCTAAAAACGCATTTAAGTAAAACTTTCACGAGAGTTTTTCGAGCACTTTGGTAGGAACTCCTTTTATTCGGATTCCTCGGCCGTTCTTCGGTTTCTCCGCTTCCGTTCCCAGTTACTATCCCGACACTTTTATCGAGTTTAATCGGAGAGCATCGCAACAATATATCGCAAATAAATCTCGAAAATATCGTTCGGTTCGAGACGGAAAATGAAAATTAAAAATGTAGCTACATTCTGGAACGTTTCTGTAGCCTGTAAACGCACAAATTATTACAGTGCATTCGTTCGTTGCTTACATAACATCCTATTTCAAATTAAATGTCCTCAACGATTGTCAATATTTAATTACAGAGCATCGCAACAATATATCGCAAACAAGTCCCCAAAGGGTCGTTCGTTGCTTCGAAAAATGAAAACAGTCGTGTAACGAAATGCGAGTCGGAAATTGTATACAGAGCTACCATTAGCGAGCGCTGAGATTGCGAATATTTTCGTTGTGTAACAATCCGGTCGGGGAACCAACACATTTTTCGGTTATACAAGAAAAATATTTTCCCACGGCGAGTTGCGCGTACTTGCCTCGACGCGACGCGACGGCCCCAGGTAATACTCGCATTATCGAAATTGTTGTTCCACGTATGCTACCGGAGACTGCTACACGCACGTAAACAATGTTGCGCATCCATTACTCGGCTGCCTTTATTAAAATGCATCTGTTGCGGGTATTACGGTACACGGTAAATTTGATTCACTTCTGCCACCGGCGAAATTATCATTCCTCGTCATTCTGTGCACACATCATTCGCATAAATCGCTTATTCAACGACTGGCTTTGCTACGAGTCCTACCAAAACATGGTCCACTTGTATCAGTAATTCTTACAAGGAGCGTGCAAGGACGTTGTCACACCGATTTAGTTGAGACTCTCTCTGTATGCTTATAGATCTAGATTTCCCATTTACGAATATATACCATTATAGACGCTAGCACTCAATAGTTTTTGAGATATTCATAAACAAAGTTCTCAAGTGGTATACAACGAGACTTCCACCCAGTGGGCTAGGGTTCGATTCTCGTTTGGTGAAAATTTTTTTTTTCATATTTATTTATATTATTTATTCGCTGTGTAACGTTGACTTGTCTATATGAGATTGCACATTTATATACAAGTTAAAGAACAAACGTATTAATAAATTATAAATAAATTAGCCGGAATTAATTCGTTATATACCTCTAAAATAAATATTCATTGTATACCTCCTCTACAATAGCAGATTTAAGCAGTAATGTAAGAACTTTGTTTATGAATATCTCAAAAACTATTGAGTGTTAGCGTCTACATTGGTGTGACAACGTCCTTGCACTCTCCTTGTTAGCTTTTGTTTATCTGACATTTCTTATGTAATTAAAAGTAAGGAAGACGTTTATCGGTCAATGTAAACCGTGCATCCTGATCGACATTTAAAACCCAAATTCCCGGTCATCGTATATTCTTTTGTCCCCGGAGGTTCGATAGCGATACACTTGACCGGTTCGCCGATGTAACAGAAACTGAAAGCCGTCGGTCAGAAACGGCCTACACAATATACAGAGGTGTATCAAACAAAACCGTGTGCGCGACAGAAGCGCAACTTCCAATGCAATTTTGTCGTTCTCTTCGGAGCCCTCTGTGAATACGTTCGACGCCACTTTGCCAGGGGTCAGTTAACGGTGCCCGGGCGAGAAATTAATTTTTCTCTAAAGATTTCGCCAGCCGGCAGCTTTTGCGCGCGCGAATCCTTCGTGAATTAATGACACCCCCTCAGCCCGCTTCCAAGTGCGACCCCCTTGTCACCCGTGAAGAGAGAAAGAGAGAAAAACAGAGAGAAAGAGAGGGGATCACGTTGCAAAATTCACCGGAGCTCGATTGAATTTGCATTCAAATACGTGGACTGGCTATACGCCAGAAAGGACGAGAGCCTTTTGCCGGCCCTTTACCAGACCGCGCCCATCCTTTTTCGTCCGTCCCGCACAAAGAACATTCGACGATGCCATTATACATACAACCTCCCACCCCTCACCCTACCGTGCACCCTCTTTCATCCTGCCGTTAGCTCGTCCAAACACGCCCGGGAAAAAAAGAGCCTCTTCCGTTTTCAACGGTTTTTCCCGCGTACGGAGTTAACCAAGCAATTTTCAAGGTTATGCTTCGTCAAAACGCGACCGAAAAATTGGATTCCCATTCGGCGTACACAGTCCTGATTTTTTCACGATGTTTTAAAATCGTCGTTCCGAGGGATGAATATCTTGCTTCCCTTTGCGAGCCGGCTTGAGCACTATCAGATCAAAAGGGTCCCATGGAAATCATCAACACAGTTTTCACCGACTCCAGATTTAACCGACAACGCCTTTAACCGACAGCGGATTTGACCGACAACGAATCTAAAATCATTGTATGTCAAAGTGTCGATCAAATCCGCTGTCGGTTAAAGGCGTTGTTGGTTAAATTCATTGTCGGTTAAATTCGTTGTCGGTCAAATCTGGAGTCGGTGAAATATTGTCGGTGAAAACTGTGTCGATGATTTCCATGGGACTCGATCAAAATCTGTGGGTTTGTAGCACATATGCCAGCTCAAATTTACACAAATTTTGAATCATTTCTGCAATAACATATGGCCAAAGAAATATATTTGTTGAATCATTCCTCATGTAAATTCTTGCGCAAAATTATTTACATCTTGCTTGTTCTCCATACTAACATCAAATTCATCCTAACCAGCAACAGTCATACGTGTTCACGAATCGCGAATTAATTGGCACGACAGCGATCGGCTCGGTGTCTGCGAATCGCGGAATCAATTTCGTACAGAAAGCAGATATAATTATTGCTTATGACGCGAAATCAGCAGCGTCTAGAAGCCGTGGCACGAGACTTTGAGCCCTCCCACGCGAATTTGAATATAAATTCACCGACTAACGAACTCGGCCGTTCTCTCCTGGGATCCTCAGACCTAAGAGGTTGCGAGATGCGATCGGGTAGGCTGTAATTCACGGTTCTAAACCGTGTAACGCGATAAAACCCAATGGCTTTATATTCCTTTGGAAAGAAGCCGACTACGCGACGCGTCGGGAGGTTAAACTCTCTCTCTCTCTCTCGGTGCAAATAGGAGAATCTGCATGAATGCATTTCCGTCGAGTCATTTGGGAACGGAAAGCCACGGTTGTGCAAATAAACTCGATCGGGTCCGTCAAATGTCTGTTAGCTTCATCGTTTTTCTTTTTTTTATATGACTCATATGACCTTTTAATATAAAATTAAATAGAAAAATGATCTGGAAAACGAAAATACATAGTCAACACTTTTACACAAACCAAATTGTATTTATTTGTGTTGGGTTTGTGTAAAAGTGTTGACTATGTATTTTCGTTTTCCAGATCATTCTTCTATTTAATTTTATATTAAAAGGATATAGTCATATAAAAAAAAGAACTATAAAATTATATTGTAAACATTTGTATAAATGGGCCTTGGTCCGTTCATAATAAATAAATAATAATAAGTAATATTAATAATAATAAAAGAAAATGGGCAATGTAAATGATGTCGTAACGTGGTAAATGGAGTTTGGGATAAAGTCTAATAATTGATATAGGGATAATTGAATTGAGGATAAAGTTAGGTAGCGCGTTGATTGGCTCGCGATTCCAGCTAGGTAAAAACGTGTTGGCGCCATTATATGTGCGAATTTAGTGGTGCATTGAACGCTACGCTAATCACGTCGCTGTGAAACGCGGTGGCTCGGACAACGTGTTCGCCGATTTCGATCGTCGATTTTAAGAGTGACGTGTTCATAACGGCGCCACGGCATTTATTCGCGGTGTTGCGACGTCATAATAAATTATTCGCGCGGTGACTTTGCGTTTCGTTCGGAACGTAACACGTCCGAGGGTGTGCGGTGACATTGTGTGTTCGTGGACCGTCGTCGAACAATTGATAATTTATAGGGCTGTGTTTTGTCCACCGGCATCGAAAGCTGGGGAATGATTTTGGTAATTATCAACCCCCGACGATACTGCCACATAATGTTAAATTTAATGTTAAATTTAAAACTAACTAAATTTTATTGAATATACCTCGAGTCTATAATAATTCCGGAAATATATTCTCCGAGAGATCGTTAGATAACCAACGAACACGAACATCTCGAGTTCCCATTTTCTATTCGTCGACGTCACAGATCGACATCGAACGTGGCAGAGGGAAGCCTTGCGATCCTTCATACGTAAGATGCCGGCTTCCGGTGCGATGCACTTATTCGCATAACCGCGGCTGTCCATCCCTCGGAACGAAATCACACGGTTCAATTTCACGGGTCGGGGATCGCCACGCACGTGAAATTTTTCCGGCGATATGTCGATAGAGGAAGATACCGGACGCGGAAAAATGCGCCGCACACGGCAAGGAATATCGATAATTGCTCGTGGGGAACCGATCGCCGACCCTCGGAATAGCCACTGTGCCACCGAGGGGCCGCTGTTTGAATCCCGACGTCTACCTGAAGAGTAATAATCGGCCGTGGAAATCGACCATCACCGGGATCGATCGCGCGAATTATTAAAACTTAATTAAACCGTCATGCGCGCCAACCCTGTTGAAAAATATATCGAAATTATTTAACTGGAATTTACAATCCCAACCCCTGCCCTGAAAAATCCGTCAAAATTTTGTGCTCTGCCACTGAATATATTCTGACAGAGTTTTCTTTCATTTATATCAATTATAATAATTTATATAGAAAATCAAATATGGGTTCTCGTCCTCGAAGGGTTAAATTGTTTGGATCTCGAACAATTTTAGACGAATGTGAGATGAATGTCTGAGGTCAGACATTAATGCAGGACGAGCCCCCAAAAATGAAGGATTTTAATAATTTATTTATGTCAATCCTCATTGACATACAGAAGACAACTGATAATTTCCAATACATCAAACGAAAGACAGTAGACATTCAACTCTCACATTCACACGCATTCACACATCTTCACACACACTCACACTCAGAAATGCCTCTGTTTCGATTCTCGATTTCTCGATATTCTTACACAATTTTAACTCCAATAAAAAATCTTGAACATCTCATAAGCCCTTCTGGATTATATCAACAAGCACCCTAAACAATCAGATTTCTGACCAACGACCATCAAAATTATTTTCCCAGAAGACCATTGCCCCAACATTTTCCCATGTGCCCTGAGGTCACGATTCCCCCGAATCATCCAATCGAGCGTTTCTTCCGCGGCGGCGACGACAATCCGGTTGATTTATCGACGCCGTTGTCACTTGGCCGGCAATCTGCGGCAATCGATACACGTCCCGTAGTAAAGAGAATAATCGCATGATCATTCGGCGACAACGACGTCGTTGTCCCGTTCATACTCTCTCTCTCTCTTTCTCCCTCGTCCATAGATCAGAATTCACAGTTTCGTTGGACGATTGACAACTTCTCTGCCGACAGAGTCGAACGAATCTGTAGGATCGTAATCAACGAGCTGAAGGGGATGATTGGGGGTCTGTGGAGTGTCGGAGGGAACCTGTCCCGAATTGGAACATCGAATTCTAGGTGTCGGGGCAGCTCTCCTGCGATCATGCGAAAAAAACCGGGCTCTCATCGGGGGTGCTCTGTTTTCAACCCCCTTTCGGTCCCACCCCCGATTGCGCGGACGGGTTGGGGAGCTATTCTTTCGCTGTTCCCCGTTTCTTTTTTTTCCGATTGAACGTCGGGGGGCGGCTTGCACGGTAACGGGATCGATCGAGTACTTCTCTGCCCTTTTCCCTGACTCTGTTTTATCTTCTCCCGGTGTTTTTGTTTGTCGGGCGGACGAGGCTTAAAGCTTAAAGCGCTCCCTGCTTAAATCCGACGCCGCGCCGCGTCGGCGAGCGAAAACACTTGTGGGTCCGGGCTTGTCTCGTTTTGTTCGGCTCCTCCCCGTGTAATTTATTTCCGAGCCCGCTGAAACGAAGTCGTGTCGCCCCGCGGGGTGAGAAAATTCGCAAACCGGCGCAGCGCGGCGCGAAACCCTGGAAAACGCGTGCCGGTCTTTCAACGGTTCTCTCTTCCTTCCTGCGTTTCTCTTTGTCGATCATTCCGGGTCTCGTATATTTGTTTTGGCTCCGTCAGTCGCGACGGGAAACACCGCGGAAATTAACGACAGAGCTCGCGTGAAATGTTGTTCCTCGAAGATCCACCAGCACGGATACCTCCACTTGTGTTTCATGATGCTCTTTTGATGATTTATAATGACCGGAACCGGTTCGCGTGAACATCAACCATGAGATCAGAGTGTTTCCGATTTTTTGATAATCTCTGTTCGGTGATGAAACTGGAAATAATAATAATGTTTCTTTCTTAAAGATTAAATTTTACGGCCGTGGAAGCTGTAACTTCACCCTCTGCTCGTTTTACTCTCTGTTCTTTAACGTTCCAGCTAATCTGAGCGGCGCGTCGTTTGGCACGCCATTAGCATAATTAGTGGCTGAGTAATTTCTCGTTAACACTCATTCCGGTTGAATTTCTCGGCAACCTGTGGTGAATCAGACTTCTGTTTCGTTGCCAAACACCGTTATCAGACTACTGTTGTGCGGTGGTCATTTTCTGGAATAGTTAATTATACGTTACAACTTCAAAGATTTATAGCAAGACTAAGTATTCTCGTATTAATGCGTTCCGGTTCTAGCTTTAGTAAATTGTATCGAGCAATATCGAATTAATCAGTCCTTATCGCGACACGAGTTTTCGCGAGATGTGCGCGCGCGGGTTTCGCCAGGCATCGGATTCGCAATTGCGAAGGAGGAAACGATATCCACGGCACGCCGTATAAAGCCGACTATATCAGACACGCCCGAGGATTTATGTTTGTATAGAATTGCAGTTCAGCGTCTGCCGGCAGTGATTTAGTTTGCATTGTCGGAGAATTTACAGCTGCCCGAAATACCTATTTTCGAAATTGACCTTCAAATCGAGCGCGGAGGAGCCGGCGCGTATATCGATTGATAAGCAACAAACCCAAACGTTGGAGGTGGGAGCCGTTCGGATACATCGGCAAATATTTGATCGTGTGTGTTTGCGGAGGTGGGATTCCGAAAACGTTCGTACGAAAACAAAGCTCGGGGAATCGATGCGTTCGACGGAACCGGTTAATTTCCCGATTCCTGCGTCGTGATTCCATACGATACACCGCGCCGAACCGTTTTGCCAACTGCCACCGTTCGACATTATTTTTATCCTATTA
>CM052327.1:4336720-4352876 GCA_028455615.1 Lasioglossum zephyrum | reverse complement strand
ATACTATCTTTATATACCTGATAGCTGGCCCCGCATGACCTGGAGATTTTTTATGGCACGTCTTCGCTAAAAGACCAATATGTGTGCAGCATACACAAAAAGTGGAGAAATGTATTACTTGTAGTGACATGTAGTTCGATTGTATTTTGAAACAATAAAATTTGTACTGAGAAATAGTTGTACTATAAATCACAATTGTATAGGATCTAATTTGCCTACTTGAGCCTTGTGGTACCCGGGTACCCTCATCATAGCAAATGCGAAAAAAAAGGTCTGGGAGTTTTTTTTTGTGAAATGTTGTATAAAATTTTTGTTTAATTCCAAGGATATTAATTCATCTAAAGTAGATTTGAGATGTTACAAAAGATTGAGGGACATATCAATGGAAAAATATTGAATATTATGTGAATGCATTTGAAATAGGTATCCGGGTACCATGTAGTGTGGATGAGTGTTAATAAACACAGCCGCGTGAAAGGATCGACGCGAAAGCATCACGAATGTTAATTAACCAGCCGGAGGGTGAGCCGGTAGGTGGATGCTGGGCGATTAGGCTCTTTTACGGTCAGGCACTTCCCGTTCGCTTCACGGGAACAGATGGTGCCCTTAACTCGGCTCGTTTACGTGCCCCCCAATTGCTCCCTTATCTTAATTGTTTAAAGTAAATTCACCGGGGCTGGATGTTACACTGTCCGGCCGCGCCTCGTAATTGCTACCGCCCCCGCAGACGACGGTTTTCCCGTTTTATGCAGTGGCCAGTCTTCTCCTCGACTGTCTCTCGACGACGACTTTTTTTTTACCGAGTTAGTGAATCGTTGCCGCTCGAACTCCTCGTCGTCCACCCTTCTTATCCATCCCGCCGGCGCGGCGTATTAATGGATCTCTTAAATTCATTACGCACGCCGGAAGAAATTTCCGACGTTCGGAATTTTTTTTCTCGTCTCCTCCCCCCTCTCCCATTGTGCGGGGGTGGGATCCGCGGCGCAGTCCACTTCGTCGCGTTTTAAGAAAGTTCGGACGGCTGTCCTCGACAGTATCGGGAAACGGATAAACGTTTTTTAATTCGATTCGCCGATTGTCCGATTCACTCGATACCGAGTTACCTCGGCGAAACAATTTTCCTCGCAGCGAAGAACTTCCACGGTTAAAGCGTCCCTCGTAGGATGATCATTATTTTAAAGCAATTGGGCTCGTCATTATCTATCTCTAATTGCGCGGGTGGATTTGAAAATTATGTTCGCCGACGAAATACGCGAACCTCGATTTATATAATGGTAAAATTGCAACGAACTGGACCGAAGGGGATGGCAATTGTGGGTGATTTTGTTTTCACTTGGAGACCGGTTAATTAGCATTCGTGACGCGCTGGTACCCTTCTGCGGTCATGTTTATTAACGCGATAAAGGGGTTGCGATGCACCCCGCCCCCCGTCTAGTTCGACCGCAGAAGAAGTAACGCAATGTTTGCCGATGCACCGTGGTAATCGAGAACGCGATAATCCCTAAATACAGGGCCTGCCAGTGGCCGTTTTAGTCGTCGGGTTCTCGCGGACCTGGAAGGCGCTAATTGGAAGGTCACCGCGTGTGGCAATCGGTGGTTTCGATGCACCGACACGCATACAGTCTCCTGCCCGACGATTAAATGCGATATCAAAGAGAATCGAGTCCTTTAGAAAAAGAAACCATCACTCTTCGAACCTATCGATTTGTTTTGGCGTCGTTGAAGTCGTTTGTCAAGGTCATGGGCCTGCAAAAAATAATTTTCATAGTTAAAAAAATACAATTTTCTCACTTAGCACGAAGTTTTACAGCCAGAGGGTATTTATTATTGTTTTAGTGTGGTTTTCTGACACAACAATTTCAGTTTCGACGATAATTTCCAAAGAAAAATGATCGCCGCTTTCAACGCCTGTTTATGGTAAGCGACGCGAGCATTTCGTCAACCATATCTTAACCGTGCTCGTCTCCGCTTTATCACTGTGTCTGAGCTATCGTGACAGCCAGGTCGACTATTTGCGGATGACAGACCCTGTTCCAACGAGGAACGCTAATGTTTGTACTATACGCGATCGGTTACTCGAGTGCATTAAATCCAATAATCCCTAGCAGAGCGACGATCGTTCTCCTAGTACATCTTAACGCGATAGGTATCCGATATCTGTATACACTGAATATTTAGTAAAATAAATAAAAAAGGAATTTTAAGTAGTATAAAGAAAGAGAATAAAGAATGTTGATTCTAAAAAACTTCTTGATTGTCGGTATTATGTTTCTTGTATTTTTTATTTGATTCTGTCGTGCCACTGTCATGTTATTTTTTCTGGTTTACCATCGGATGAGCGCACAAATGAAGTCTCGTCTCCGATCCCAAACAAAGTCGAAGTAATCCCCATGTTCAGTTTGACGCGGCGAAGCAGTGGTCCTCAACTTCATAGTTGTTTGCGTTTCATTACAAACAACGTTGCCAGATCGGGCGTCGGTCGATAAACATAATTCCGTGACGCGAAAGTCAGTGACAATCGGAATCCCCGTGATTATTTGCAGATAATAATCGGCGCCGAGCATTTCGCACCCACTCGATCAGTTATGTGTATTTGATCCAATAACGTACCATGACGCCATTGCGTCCCGTCTGTTGCATCGGCGATTGCAGCTTGCATTCGTTCTCTATTCTTTAATTTTAACAACGTTCTAAGCGTAAATTTAGATTCGTGCGATAAACTGTAAAATTATTTCATTGAAAATTTAATAACGTGTTCACTTGTGGTGCTAGCAGAGACAAATATTTACACGCTTTGTTTCTTTAGCCACGACGTGTACATAGAATTACTTCTCGGTTGCTATCCCCTACGATAATATACCTGGGAGGTAGACTAAGCCCAGTTCCTTTAGGGTCAAACATAAAGCAACAATGTACTTAGTTGAAACAGTGTGTGTAATTAAAACTTCTTCGATCATAATGAAACACAAACAGATCCCCGTTGCTTCGATAAAAATAGAATATCACAATGCAGATAGCTCTTTCTATTAATCTTTGCAAAATAATATAAAGGGCTTTCATCCTTAAATCATACTGTGAAACTGCACAATGATTTTTCAAACCCAATGGTGTCTACAACTCCGCATTCCCAAGATAGACTAAGCCCAGTTCCTTTAGGGTCAAACATAAAGCAACAATGTACTTAGTTAAAACAGTGTGTGTAATTAAAACTTCTTCGATCATAATGAAACACAAACAGATACTCGTTGCTTCAATAAAAATAGAATATTACAATGCAGATAGCCTTTCTATTAATCTTTGCAAAATAATATAAAAGGCTATCCTCCTTATACCACACTGTGAAACTGCACAATGATTTTTCAAACCCAATGGTGTCTACAACTCCGCATTCCCAAGATAGATTAAGCCCAGTTCATTTAGGGTCAAACATAAAGCAACAATGTACTTAGTTGAAACAGTGTGTGTAATTAAAACTTCTTCGATCATAATAAAACACAAACAGATCCTCGTTGCTTCGATAAAAATAGAATATCACAATGCAGATAGCTCTTTCTATTAATCTTTGCAAAATAATATAAAGGGCTATCCTCCTTATACCACACTGCGAAACTGCACAATGATTTTTCATCCCAATGGTCTCTAGAACTCCGCATTCCCGCAGAATTGACATCATTGGAATCAGACCATACCCACCTAGGCAACCAACTAAAGTAGATTGAACACTGGGCCAACCGAGCCCAGCCCAGGATCAATTTCACCCATCCCCGCACCCCCACTTCACCGTACTTCATCATCATGCTACTTCTTCACCTATGCAAATCCCTAACACCATTGCAAAGCCTAACCTCAGCCATTTTCGAGCTACATAGTATCGACACAACAGATATTAATAAAACAAAATCGACCAATTCCACGGGAACCGGTTCGAAACCCACCGACCATCAATTCCAGTCTACCACGAGCAATTGTATAATATAATGGACTCACTCCTCGCACAAAATTACAAGTCACCGGATATGTACCAAGGGTCACCGACTGAAGAAATAAAAAAAGATCCGTATGCAAACGAGATTCTTATCTCGAGAAGAATTCCGATGAGTGTCAGTTTTCGGACGAGTTGATGACCAAACTTGAAGGTGGTGTGGAAGTAAGTTTTTTTTAGCCAAAACGCATGTTGAAGTACAGTTTGCGGCGCTCGTACGCCAAAACTATTGATTTTACAAAAAATTGTTATTACATAAATTATAGGAACTATTCGCTACTTTAATTTCGTATATAAATCTTTTTATTGTAAAATGAGTCGGAAAGAAGATATGGTCAAAAAACAGCTATTAGGTGCCATTTTTCTAATATGACCATTTTTCCAAACTCCCGGAAAACTTTCCAGATAACCTCTTTTTCGAGTCAAATAACTGTGCTAAGAAAATAATTTCCAACGCATGTTGAAGTACACTTTGCGGCGCTCGTACACAAAAACTATTGCTTTTACAAAAAAATTGTTATTACATAAATTGTAGGAACTATTCTCTAGTTAAATTTCGTATACAAATTTTTTTATCGTAAAATGAGTCGGAAAGAAGATATTGTCAAAAAACAGCTATTAGGTACCATTTTTCTAATATGACCACTTTTCGAATCAAATGACTATGCTAAGAAAATAATTTCCAACCGTACCTCCGAAAAATCGTTTCACACCTTTCGGATCATCGAGCGCCATAATCGAGGGTGCCAATCGTCGCTCCAGATTTCAACAATATCGCTCCTGGGCACCGGATTCGCAAAATGCGCTTCGATACGGCTAAGCGTCCGATGACCCACTGCTCGTCGTTGATACAGAAATTCCGCGGGAAAATTGTTATTCGAACCTGTGTCCCGTTGTTTGTGTTTTTTTCTATTCCGTACAGGAGCGTAGAGAGACGAGGAGAGATGAACGGGGAGGGCCGCGACATGGAGAGCAGCGTTCGACTCGGCATTCACATGGAAACGCGGAGATTTTCTGTATGGTTTTGTAACGGGACCGGGAGGCTGGGTTGGGCGAGAAGAGTATATAGAAAAACATAACGCATCGTATGAATAGTCACGGTTCGTGAGTGCACTGTTAAGCGCAGGTGAACGCGACTCGAATCGAAACGACTAGCGCGGTTGGTGGGCAAAGGGGTAGTTTGGAGGTGCGGGGGATGGTCCGATGAAAAGGGGGTCACAGGGTGTTGCAGGGGGGCGGTACACAGTGGTACGTGCGTCGACAGGGGAATTGTTGGTCCCGTTAGTGTTATTGGGTACCGTACACTCGAATAAGCCATCAACGGACGCGCATCCGCTCGAAAATCGTATTCGTTACGCGACTAGTCACGCGTCTTTGTTATTACTACAGCTTCGCGCCAGTAACGTATTCACTTTGTCCCGAGCGCAGCGCTAGGGATGATACGCGAGACGCAATGTGCCCCCAGGTTTGTTTTGCGTGACGGCGCAGCGCGAAACTCGTCTGAGATTGCATTACGAGCGATTCGTGCACGAAATGGCTCCTTTGAGTGGTCCGCGAGTATGTTACCTCGAGTCAGACCGATCGCGGCCGTTTCATATTTCCGAGTATTGACGGCAGACGCATACGGATTGCGATGGGTTACAAAGGATTCCTACGCGTTTCGATCGGTTCGAATTTCAAAAGTATTTTCTTCAAAATTAAAATACTCTTTTGTTAACCAAGAAAATAGACGTTTCCTTTGACTGTAACACATTGAGGATTCCAATGGCGCGAAATATAGGAAGGGAAGAATTGGTAATGGCGAACTTTTCCGATAACATCGATTCGCAACGATCGAACCAGAATCGCGTGACCACGGACAACAATTGAACTTCTATTTAGACGTCCGCCGACAATGCCGAGCGCATTTAATCTAATAATGCCAACTGGACCACCGGCAATTCACTCGTTTGCACGCATATGCATCCATTTCCGGTGAACACGCGCACGCGCCCGCTCCCGCGCCGGCCCACTTGGGACACAAGCAGCTGTTTGGGATAAGTTTACGTATTCAACGCGTGTTTATGTACACGTGTATCCGGCCGCCGTCATGCATGCGTGTGGATTCGAGGGACGAGGACTGCGATGCGCTCTCGTAGGGTTCATTCACAGCGCGTGCTCGATTGTCGGCAGGAAATGAGATGTGAACGCGGATCCTTAGCGTTCTTTTGTTTGCTCGCTTTTCCGGCAAACGATGCAACGCTGCGCACTGTTTAAAAACCCTCGCCGTGCCGTTTGATGCTCGGACTTAATATAGCGGAAAGAAGTATTTGATGCACTATTTTGCCTCTTCTTTCCGGTAACGTTGCATCGGCAAACGCGAAACAAAATTCTACAATGATACTTGATTTTGTAAAGCATCGTTTCATCGATTAAAGTGGTACCCGAAAGAGATTTTCAGAAAGCAGAAATATATAAAGTGCGGAGAATTCCCCGAATTATAAAAGAGCGCACGCGTAACAGACACCGCGTTTCGCATTTTTACTGTTAGTGAAAAATTTACGAAATTCTGTCGGATGAATTCTAAAACAGGCAGCGCATTCGTCAAGAGAGATAGAACCCGGTGGCAGTTCTCAGTTAAACGTAATGTGTGAATCAAGCTTAATTCCGCAGTCAGTATGTCTGGCTTATACGGTCGCATACTACTTAATCAGCGATGTACGTATTGCAGTCACTGCCGCTGGAAGTTGCATACGCGTGCGTTGAGTGAATGAGATTACTAACTTATGCTTTTGACTTGATTGTCTTTGAGATCTCGTTCGTGTATACGCCACCGCAATCATTTTTTCAGTTAATAATCTCTTGTATCCTATTATATGAACCGTGCAAATGTATACTTATACAATTGAAGATTCGTTGGTCTTTATTTACCGTTCAAGTAACAAATTATGAAAACAAAGACTTTGTAATTACTTATTACGCTGGCATGTGAGCTCGAGTGCCTCGCGCGTAGGCCCTTTAACATTTCAACCATAACATTCCAAAGGCCACACGCTGCAGTTGGCACGTTGGAATTGTAATTGTTTGGGCTGATTCCGTTTGTTAGTTTGACTGACAACTCTCGAACACACCACAATGTTACATTTTTATATCCTACTATTTTTGGTAAATAATTTTAAAAAGTACTCATGAAATTAGAAACAAATATCCGTTCAAAAATGTGGAGCTCGATTTAGCGGTTCTAATTAATTCCATTAAAATAGGTTGGCGACACGGAGCGGCGCGGCGGAATGTTATGTTTACAGTGAAACGTTGTTTAAAGCCATACACGACTGACATACCAGTCAATTGGCGTTCGCGTAGCGACGCTGTCCGATGTACAATGCCGAAGGACAGGATTTTATCGTTCGCTTTGAGCCGCAGGCTAAATTACAACAAGCGGACCGAAAATCATTATTGCTCATCGGGCCAATTACGAATGACAAGCGCGGTTTCGTTGCGGCCAGTCGTTTGTCTCCGCGTTCGGATACTCGAGTGTATTTAATCCAATAATGCCAACGGGACCGGCGACAATACCCTCGTTGACGGCGTACGTTTGCATATGCCTCTATTTCCGTTTCCCCTTCGCCGCGCCGGTGTGCGCTTACGAGTGCGTACGAGCGGTTCCGTCTGGCATGAGTATGCGCGTTCCGCCCCCCACCTCACAAACCACCCTCGAACCACCCCTCCGAGCTTTACATGTGTACCCTCTCACCTATTAGCGATCCTCTGTACACGGTGTCCCAATTTCCATACATTCCCCGGCTGCCTTCGTTCCCGGCTCTGCCACTTTCCATAAACTAATTTAAAACTTTTACGCATCGAATCGTATTTAGAAAAATTAGGGGACCGCATTCTCTTCCGCCAGAAATTTCAGCACGGACAAATTTTCTTGATATAAAGATAAATAACAGTTAACCCCATGCCTCACAAATTAACTTAAAAATCTTATATTGTTTTTTTTTTAATTTCTGATTCAATTACGAGAGACAGAAGTGTTTCGCAACAACGAAGCCCGAATGGCCAGCACCGAAAACACGATAGAATCGAATCGGCTCAGCCCTGGCCCAGCAATTTATGAACTCCGGTGACCAAAGCCCACAGCACCGGAGCCATTAACTCCCTTCAAATCTCTCTACACACCCTGTACATCCTCCAGAGCCAGCAACATGACTTCCCATATGTATGCAGGTGTCTCCGCGATCGTTCCCAATCCCTCCGTACCAATACGAGTCCGCGTGTGTGCAACAACTACCACCGCGCTCCCGTAGCGTCTATCCTCGCGGACGATGATCGCAGCAGATGGAGGAGCAGGAGGAGCGGGTATAGGGCTGTTGTTGTGTATCCATAACCCTCGCAGGATGTTTCAGGTTTGGGATTTCTACGGAATGTTAGCGAGCGACAGCAGCGGCGCGACGGCGAGAGGGCGGCCTGGTAATCCGCTCGGGGAATGGAAGGACTTGAATTTGGGTCGCGCGATAAGGGTAATCCAAGGGTTTCGAAATGCCGGATAATTTCTACCAGGACCTTGTCCCCCGCCTTGCGCGTAAACGGCATCCCGTCACGGTGTGCCGGTCCTGGCGATCGCCGACCAGAAATGCTCGCAATTCCGTATCGCGCGCAGTTCCGAACAGACGAAACGGTTCGGCCACGGCTACATTTTCGAGCTGTGCTCGCCACGGATAATTATTATCGCGCCAATGAAACGCAAGGATATAGCGCACCCGGAGGATTACGTCCGATCACGCTGGACTTCCAATCCCTAACCCCTCGCCAATGATCCCCTTCGCTCTTTGATCAAGTAAACCCGAAATCTACGAACCCATGACGCGCTATAACCGATTCTTCTCTTGAAAATTCAACAAGAACCAATATCAATGAACAACGGTGTTATGCGTGTAATATGACGATATGATATCCGATAGGGCTTAGCTTGGAGATTGTAGTTAATTTCAATATCTCTTTTTTTTTTCTTTCGGTAAATGTAATTGAACGCGGATTCGCAACATGTGATATTCGACCCGACAGCTTTAAACAACGTTAACGCTTAACAAATTACATGAATAGCAGCAGAAATTAATTTAAACCATGAAGTGAACAGAATTGGATCGCACGTGAAACGTAACTGATAATCGAATGGAACATTAATGAAACACGAATGAGATTCAAAGGAAACGCTTATCCGTTCTCAAACCCTTTTATACTGTGCAGTCGACGTAGGATTTAATTGGGTGCCATTAAATCGCGTCGAAAGTTATTTTAGTTTCCTATTGAAATTTATTTTTCGCTTTGCCGTACGCTGTGCTCTTGAAATTATCCTAGCGACCCATTTCGTTTTATGTCGGAAATGAAATACAATTTATCGTGATTATTGAATAATTCACGCTCGAATAACCTCTCTAATTTATATACCGATATACGTACGATCATTATAAAAATTACTGTTATAAATAGTCCCTATTTGCAGTGCTTCAGACATTGTGATAGATACTACCGTTCGTGATGCTACATTTGAAACAGTCAATAATGAAAGGGGGTGTCGCAAACACAATCCAACTGTTCGGTACACAAGATCCAAATGCACGAAAGAAAGTCGACCAATTCCCGTTTACGTAAAGATGTAATTCCTTTCCCGCGACGTGGCTGATCTGGGGGTTGGGGTGGAATCCAAAAGGGGTCGCAGAGAGACAATCCAACTAGTGTCCCATGCACAACAAGATCCAAGCACACGCAAGAAAATCTACCAATTCTCGTTTACGTAAAGATATAATTCGTTGTCCACAAGGGGGATGGTTAGAGGGTTGGGACACCAGGCAAAAGGGGGTGGCACGGTGACCGTCGTACATGGAACGCAATTTCTTTCTCCTCCCACGGGGTTCCGGGCGCAGGTTCGTTCTCCCCGTACAGAAATACCTGCGAGCCATGCAAATACCTCTTCGAAATAAGGTCGCGTACCGTTATTTCGTCGTTCCTTTTTCTCGCCGGCCCGTCCCCGCTTTTCCCGTTCGGTATTCCGGCCCGATAAATTCTTCGTGGATTCCCGAGGATTCGGGGAGAGGGGTCTCAACGACGGGGCTGCTTAGTAAGGATAATAACGATAATAATGACGATAATGGTCGCGCCATCCTCGTTCGAACTCTCGGTCTCTCTTCTCCCCTCCGCGTCGCTTTCCTCCTCTTTTCTCCGCTTTCCTCTGCTCGACACCACTTCGCTCCGCTTCGGGGACACGAGGATGGTTACACAAATGGAATCGAACTCTCGAAGCCTCCGGGGCCAGGGTGGAAAGGGTGAAAAACGCAGTTATTCCCCGCCGAATTCTTTCCGCGAGGAAATAATATTCCTCGAGACGTATCGATACTTCTCTATTGCGCCCTCAGACTTTCTTCGACTCTCTCTCCGTACCCCTCCGCCTCGCACTTTTCTATGCAATGCCGACTGTCACTCGTTAATCGAGCTTTCCAACTTTTGATTACACTCGCCATCCCTTCCCGTGGCGCGGAATTCAAAGCCCATTGTGCGAGGAAACTTGCAAACGAACGCCGAAAAAATCGGAGCTGTGACTCAACTAAGTTTTTCTGTACGCGGATACAAGAGGACGGTCAATTCTGGTTAGAAACATCGGATTGATATCTGTCGCAGGGTTAATAATACACGTGTCATTACACTTTGTACAATTTTACAGATTTCTGGACTACACTTCTTAATTTTTTTTTGTGACACGCAGGTTTGGAATTGATGCTTCAAATACAGGGGTTAGAAGCTCACAAGGGATGGAAACGATGAAAAAGAAATATAATAGCCTGTCGTAGGGCTGGAATAAGGAAACTTGCGAACGAACGCCGAAAAAATCGAAACTGTGACTCAACTAAGTTTTTCTGTACGCGGATACAAGAGGACGATCAATTCTGGTTAGAAACATCGGATTGACATATATCGCAGGGTTAATAATACACGCGTCATTGTACTTTGTAAAATTTTACAGATTTCTGGACTACGACTTCTTAATTTTTTTTCTATGACACGCAGGTTTGGAATTGATGCTTCAAATACAGGGGTTAGAAGCTCGCAAGGGATGGAAATGATGAAAAAGAAATATAATAGGCTGTCGTAGGGCTGGAATAAGGAAACTTGCAAAAGAACGCCGAAAAATTCGAAACTGTGACTCAACTAAGTTTTTCTGTACGCGGATACAAGAGGACGGTCAATTCTGGTTAGGAACATCGGATTGACATCTGTCGCAGGGTTAATAATACACGCGTCATTATACTTTGTAAAATTTTACAGATTTCTGGACTACAACTTCTTAATTTTTTTTCTATTACACGCAGTTTTCGAATTGAGGCTTCAAAGAAGGGTCTTCAAAGTCATGGAAATCATCGACACAGATTTCCCCGACAACGAATTTAACCGACAACAGTTCACCGACTCCAGATTTAACCTACAACGCCTTTAACCGACAACGAATCTAAAATCATTATCGGTCAAATCTGTGTCGATCAAACCCGCTGTCGGTTAAATTCGTTTACGGTCAAATCTGGAGTCGGTGAAATGTTGTCGGGGAATTCTGTGTCGATGATTTCCATGGGACCCTCAAATACAAGGGTTAGAAGCTCGCAAGGGGTGGAAACGACGAAAAAGACATATAATAGGCTGTCGTAGGGCTGGAATAAGGTATCTGTCACTTGATGGACCATTTTATGGTGGCGTGCGTTCCGGAAAGACGGTTCTCGTTCGCGAAATCCACCAGATTCGCGCTCGCGAGTTAGCAAGGTGCGTTTTCCACGCGGCAAGGTCTGCGAACTGTTCCCAGTCCAAGCGAAACCTGCATTTGACTTGGAAATAGAAGGCGACCAGGCCGATCCGCGACGAACGATGAAACATGCGCAACTTTTGCCTCGGTTCCGACCGAATAACCGTGTTCTGGAGCGTGTTCAGGAGCGATCGCAGCGATAACGGCGCTTTTCTCTGTTGCTACCGGTGATAATGTATGTACGAATAGCGAGGAAATATGACTGGAGAGGTATATTTCCCCGGGACGAACGAATTTTTCTACGGTCTCTCGCGCGTTATTTACTCGCAGAGATGTCGCGGATGCGGACGCCTTTTGGTTCTAGCGAACTTATGGTTCGCTTACGTCGAATGGTTTCGTGTGTTAGACGAGAAATAGTGCTTTTATCTCGCGCACAATGTTTCAGTGAAAATTTACCATTTTTTTTATTCGAATGCTGTTAGATTGTGTTCCACTGTCTTCTTTACAGATTTTAAAATTTTTCATTGCAAAATCCTATTAAATGGTGATTACAAGAGTTTGCGAGTTACTCGCTTTGTTTCGCGAAAATTTATATTAAATACTGCTTAAGAGACCTTACCCCTTTGAAAGCAGAATTTTCTTGAATTACACAACGTGATATTGAAAAGGAATACGCATAATGAAATGGAACTGCGAACTTGCTTTCTTGCAACTAAAAGCTGCAATTCAACTCTGCCATGGCAAGATTGCGCGGATGCTTTTAGATCCTCATAAATTAATTTAAATCGCTTTATTTAAACTTCCACGAATTCTACTCGCAAACTGCGATAATATTCTACGACTGAGATAATTTTCTATCTAATTAGGCATTGCAATCCGGCGCCATTTTCGATCCCGCGGGATTGATGTGGGATTCATTTCAATCCCGCGAGGTCCCGCGGGGTCCTGCGGGACTAAGAATTTAGTTCTTCAATCTAATATATGTATATTTAATAAAGAAACAAATTTTTATCATTAATCGTATTAGTCAAAATTTATGAACGAAATAAAAATGAAATATAAATCTACATAAATTTAAATGAAAATAAATCTCTTTTTATAACTACAATTGAAATGTATACATATATGTATATATGTGTGTGTAATAGTATCAAATATATAGTATAATAATCTTATACATATATCATCGACAGAACATTGAAATAGTTCATCGTGCTCGTCGTCATTCGCGAAATTTTGTTTACACGCGTGGTCCCGCAAAATTTGCGGGATTCCGCATCACCTATTTAAAAAAAACGAGATCAAAAAATGGCGCGGGATCCCACTTTGCGAGATTGCAATCCCTACCCCTAATGCTCTAAGCTGTAGGTAATGTTTTTCAATGCGTTGCGATATACAGTCCTTTTCAATCGGGAATTGCATTTGCAGTTTGCAAACAAAATCGACCCCGATTCTCCCGAAAAAGAAGCCTTAAATTAGCCGAGCATACTGTAATCATCAAGCGTTAATTGCTATAAGCCGTCGATCAGAGCTATAACGTCTGTTTTTCGAGCGGTGGACAGCCAATATACCTAAATGTGGTCGCATGATTAACTAGTTAAGCAGACTGATCAATTAGTCAATTGATCGGGCCGACACGATCAACTAATTACAGGACGGAGCGGCGATATTATAAGGGCAAATCGGTCGGCCAATAGTATTACTCGATCGATTTATTCGGATAACTATTAACCCGACGCGGCTAATCAGTCTCATCGATTACACGACAGGATCGATCCCGAGGTGCATAACGTGTGAACTAAGTTGACGAGTTAGTCGGTTACAGTTTAACCGTCTGAATAATTGAACTGGATTGGGTTTCGAGGAGAGACCAAGACAGCCTATGATAAGTTAATCGATTTATAATGGCTCTCTGTGCACGCCACAAGCAAAACAACAGTTTGGAATTCCGCTTGTATAACCCGCTCCCACTGTCACTAAGAAATTCGCGAATGGGGCTCTGTGTGTTAATTGCGCCCGGCTACTGGCGGCTTACGTCGTTCCTATCATTAACACCGGAATTCCCATTAATCGCTGGCAATTTCTCTGTTACCGGAACTTGTGCACCGAACCGCCACAGAGACATATCTCGTCACATTTCTACACGTAATTGTCGATCGCCTACGAAATACTCTTAATTCACGCTTTACTTACCGGAAGACTATTAATTATAATAATACGATCACCCGCTTAGAGTCGTTCGAAGAATGGTTCCAATTGAAGGATTTGAAACGAAAGGATTGCGTTACTCCGACAGTAAATCATAATCTTCTATATTATATTTGTAACACTTAATTATTATATTAATAAACAAGTAATCAGTATTGTAAATTATGTTTTATTTACTTTACTCAAATATTTGAAAATAATTTTTAAACAAAATGTCAATTTTTTCCTCGCACAATAATTAATTCGCGCTTGAACTGACTTTCAGACCACAGTGCGCCAGAAAGATATCTCGTCACATTTCTAGACGTAATTGTCGATCGCCTACAAAATACACTTAATTCACGTTTTATTTACCGGAAGACTATTAACAAGTTTGCTATTTTATCAACATTCGATATCGATTCACTCCAAACCGTATGATCATTTTGATATTTATACTTTCGCTCAAGAGTTGCAAAACTGTGCACACCAGTCGACTAAAATACGTTGCAAGAACCACGACGAAAGAATCGTTGACCAGCGTTCTCCGTAATCATTGAACGCACCCCATTATTTGGGACTGCGTTTCGGCAGCGTTAGACCGTGGTCGGTGTCTTTTTCTCTGTGGTGTTTTGAGAAAAGGTGCAAAAAGGCCCTCTCGAACGAGGACAAAAACACGCAATGCGGCTTCTCGGCCGTTTCCGCGTCGGTTTACCGGTAGCACGTACGACGTCGTTCCGGCGCGCGGCGCGCCGTAAAATACTGAGGAAAATTGTTGGCGAAACTATTCGCGAACGTTCCCCGGCAACTATGTCGCATCAACGTGTCTGAACACGGCTCGGTCGCAGGGACGCCGGAACTGATGCCATATCGGGCTATTCCGGCAATGACGCCGGCATTCTGCAGTCCTTATGATATCTTGACTCGCCTACGTATGCCTGGTTGCACACCTTTCCAAACGATCCGCAACGAAAACGGTCGCTAGGACTCGCAAAAAGATCCTCAACAATGAAATCGCACGAGAATTTTACAAACAAGGTTACATTTAATCTATCAGGCACATGAAAAATGAAATTCGACGTTTGCATTTCTCGAAATGTTAACATCAAAATCATCCTAAGCAGAAAATGAATTTCTCTTCTATCTTCAAAGCGAACCGGTCGATCAGAAATTAACGCGAGCACACCGAGCGCATTAATTACAGTACCTATAGTCTCACAACAATCAAATAACGAAGTCGGAGTCCGAAACGCGGCTAGAGACGGCCAGGCAGCGTAGCGTGCTGGGCAAGTCGAGCTAATCAAAATGCCCGATTCGAAACCCTTTAGAAAATTAAATTGAACCGTGCTGGATGCAATTGGCACCCGGATAGTTAACGCCATAAAGAGCGCAGGGCTGTTCGCCGGAAGTTCCGCGGGGCTAAACGTTCTTGTTCAATGAGCTAGGAAGCAGAGCGCGGTGCTGGTAACCGTGCTCGAAGGATACACCGGGTTTAATTGGAAAAAAGGGGGAGAGGGATAATTTCTCTTTTCGGTTTCCGGACACCTTCGGTCCCTTTTCTCTCTACGACTCTGTCTCGCTATCTTTCTCTTTCGCTTTCTCGTTCTCTGTATCTACCAGAGCATGGTGTCCGTCGAGGAAGTATTTGCAGGCGACTGTACAGAAACCCAATTTAGTCTGTGGTCGACTAATCCTATCCTACTACATACCATCAGTCGATAGCTTGGGGCTGAACCTTCTCTCACCCTCGCCCTCGTCCCTGTTACACCCTTCTTTCGCTCGCTACGGCTACGTTCGCACGCTCGCTATGGCTCCTCCGCTCTCCCCAACGGTTCCACCGAGCTAACTGTCCAAAACTGGACTCCAACGAACCACCCTTTTTTTGTTTGTTTTAATTTCTTTACTTTTTTCAAAAATTCCCGACTTTTCTGCTCGAACTCATCCCCCTCTGCCGCGAAACTTTTGCTCAAATGGCGAATTTGTTTTCGCCGGGAAACTCTTTCGCGATGCTTGCGAAAACTATGGGAAAGCTGTGAGGATGAAGAAGTGATTCTTAATTACGGACTATTGATTCGATTTCTTACCAGCAAGTCGATTTTAGCTGTCTAAACGAAAGGATTGAAGAACATTAATTTTTCTACGATTTAAGTAATCATTACTGAAAAATTATTTCTGGCGTACGTTCGCATTCGAGTTTAATCGAATGAATCCATTATTTT
>CM052327.1:4316476-4336620 GCA_028455615.1 Lasioglossum zephyrum | reverse complement strand
AAGGTGAACAAAAACGAATATCTTTATTCCATAGACGAACTTTAATCAATCAAATATTTTCTTATTTATTCGTTTTGGAAGAGCATCATCGAACAAAAGGGAAAATATCTGATTCATTAAAGTTCAGTGCTTGAATAGAAAACTTGAGCTCTATTTCACCTTAAAATATCGAAATTACTTCCTTGCCTAGCTATAAACGAACTTTTGATAGTCAAGAGCGAACTAGGAACGAGTTCTCACGTGAAAAGACAGCGTCGAAGGAATATGGATTCTCAGAGCAGTGGAATCAGCTGGAATTGTGGTTGTTTTGCTCGTCGTAAGTGGAAACGCAGCGTTCCTTCGCGACCGCGTGCGGGATGCGTGCGGCAGAGATTGCTTGAGAGGACGGAGCTAACTTCGTTCGGGTTAGCGGTGATTCGATTTACCTGGAAGGCTAGCCAGGGCCAAGTGTACAACACGCGGCAAGCCGGGACAGCAATATGTAATCCACTTTAACCACACACAGCCGTTCCCGCCCTCTCCCATACCACTTTCTCTCTGTAGAACACCGTGTACGTGTGTACGTGTACATCACTCTGTGCCACACCGCGCTGGTCTTCCACTTTTCCTATCCTCTGGCTCTCCTCTCTTGACCTAACACGGCTTAAGCAGCCGTGGCTACGTCCGCCGTATTACCACCAAACCGGAAATCGATTTTCATGGGGACCGATGCCCAAGGAATCGAGAAGGCACTCGACGGAATTCGACGAACCATGCTCGGAATGGTGACGGGTTTCATGGCTTTCAAGACCCGTGAAATCCTGCGAACTGTTCCCTGAATGACGCTAGACGATTAGGTTGGAACTATGTTCCATAGATGCGTGTTACGTATCTTGTTTTCAACAAATGCAAGCCGATAAAACTACTCGAAGAAACTAGAAATACTGTTATTTTCGACTAGCTAAATTTATTCCAGAAAGAAATAAATGTCTATGTTCCGTCGATCGCTCGCAGAAGACTGTCGTTTTTATTTAGACAAAATCGTAACGTAAAACATTCATTTAACAAAACATTGGAAGAATGGATGAAAAAATTAGATAGGGAAAGAAAAGAAATACAGGACGGAAAGTACAAAGAAGAGGAAAAGAAGTGAGAAGACAAGGATAATGGAAGAATGAGTGGGAGAGAGTGAATGCGAATAGAAAGAGAAGGTATTTTATTATATTATATTTTATTATTATTTATTATAGATCTTGTATAGGAAGATAAATGAAATGAAAATTGTAAAGGTAACGGGATATCCTTGTAACCCTTAAGGGAACAATAAATATACATTCATTTAACAAAACATTAACGCGACATGCAAATCAATAAAAATATATATACATGTAAATCCATAAAAACATATATGCACACTCATATTCAGTCATATGACACGCATACTTATATAATTCTTACAATATGGAAATAGTGATTCGAATGCAACGAAAATAGGCTCCAGAATTGCAACGCAATCCTCGCGAATAAAATAATCTTCGCGAAGCAATCTCGAGCGGCAACACAACGCAAAATCAACGAAGATCGTTAAGAAGCCCGTTCCACCGTACGGAAGTTTTCGATTAGAATTGTGCAAAGGTTTCCGTTCGCTTTCGCGCGGCAGAATGTTTAGAAGCTGCATTTAGTTTGAATCTCGGCGTTGTTCGGATTTCAGACGGCCAGCATTACGGGCAATTGGTATTGCCGCAGCCGTAGCTGCAAGTAGTACGTAGTCCCGGGAACGCATAAGACGAGCACGTGATTGAAATTTTCAATGGCTTCTCGCATTAGCTAGCTTCCGAATGCGAGCGGCGTGTCCAAATTTTTGGAGTACGCGCGATAAGAACGCGAGTGCTCGGCGTAAAAAAAAGAGCAAGGAACGTTGGAACGGTGGGAACACGCCATGGAAAAAACAATTATAGCGTTTCAGTATTATTGTTGTCGCGAGATTTTATCGGAGTATATGCGATCCTGTTTAGAAAATACTGATAGTCGGAAGTTATAGTTAATTGCTTCCCGCTGGCGTCTCCGAACAACAGAATATTATAAAACGTTTTTTAAACATAATGTTGAGTACTTTAGTAGATTATGCAGCGATATCTTCAGAATTTTCCTGCAATTTCTGTTGTATACTGTTATTAGAATTTTTTCTGCTTTATTTGGTTAGATTCAGTTAAATTCGTTTTTCAATGTACATTAAATATATAATACTTATGTTGTATATTTTTCTAAACAGGGTAAAATGATCATGTTTTACGGTTGTTAACAACCGAGAAACGAGCAAAGTCTCCAAGATGGCAACATGTGTGAATAAAAATGGAACTATACCGTTATTAGAATTTTTTCTTCTTTATTTGGTTAGGTTCATTTAAATTCGTTTTTCAGTGTACATTAAATATATAATACTTATATTGTATATTTTTCTAAACAGAGTAAAATGATCATGTTTTACAGTTGTTAACAACCGAGAGACGAGTAAAGTCTTCAAGATGACAACACGAATAAAAATGGAAAGATTACATTTCCGAAAACGCAGAAACAGGAGTAAAATGTGGAATCGTCGGGGGTAGCTCATTCTTCTTCAGAATTCCCAAAAAATAGTCGGAGAGAATGTTCGAAATTTTTCGGGGTAGGGAATCCACAATGTAACGCGATACAGCTTGTCCAGGTATTACGAAAAGAATGGCAACCGATAAAATTTTCTCCGGGACGTTTATCGCCGCGGAGAAAGAGAGAGTTCTTCTTCCGTTCGATCGCGGACGAGAGGAATGAAATTTTCGTGGCGCTGCAGGCCACCGGATAAAGTCTTCTTTAATTTTCGTAGATCACCGGATTCGAGAGTATAATTCCGTTTAGGTTGGGGGAAGAGATTCGATTTATTCGGACGACCTGGGTCAAGTGTGTCCTGTCCGTTGCAAGCTGGGACAGCAATATGTAATCCATTTTAGCCGGGTTCTCTCTTCCGCGCCGTAGGCTTGAAAGAACCACCTGCGAGCAGTTTCATTTATAATGGCGGATCAGCTCCCGTTTCTCGAACAATTCGCACTTAATCCTCGCCGATGGGAATAATTGCAACGAATTTGTCCTCTCTTTCTTGGGACGATGTTTCCTGCAGATAATGGAAGACTCATCATTTTTCTAGCGAAAATACATTCCATTTTGTAGCAACTTCTTGTAGATCTTTAACGCTTTTACGGACAAAACGGAAATCGACGTTAAAAGAATTTTTCCTCGGTGATTCAGAAAATTAGTGATCGAGCATCGATACGAGATTTGATGTCTTTTTAAAAACTGCGACTATGCAGAGAATCAAATTTATAGGAGGAAATATGTCCTAAGAGAGTATGGTGAACAATATCAGTATTCAACAAACGAAAGGCTAGAACCTGACCAATCGATACTGAATCGAATGCAACGGATACCGTATAGCAACGAACTACGCATTGATGTCACGACTGGTATCGGATACCCTTATCGTTGGTCTTACAGATAAATCGAATTGTTGGTAACGCGAACGACGTTATCCACTTTGTCCCCGTCAATCACGGTACTCTAGTACATTGTATTTTACAGCTGTGATTCGAGAACATCGGGATTATGGCCGACCGATGCACACGCGAAACCGGAACAACTGTAATCGGTATTATGAATAGGATATGTTTACCTTTACACGTTCTCTACATTTCGAGGATCAATAGCTACGAAACGCTTTCCAAATCGAACCAATAAAAACATCGAACAATGTTTAACTTTTGGAAAAAGATTAACTTAATACAATTATACAGATACAGTTATTACAATATTCGTAAGTTGTTGAAAAACTTTGTTAGCTTAAACAAGATGACTTTATTTATTTAATGCAAACAAGGTTACAAAGTGAATTAAAACGGTGATCCTCATATGAATGAAGTAAAAGGGACAAACAGTTATTACAATATTCGTAAGTTGTTAAAAAACTTTATTGGCTTAAACAAGATGACTTTACTTATTTAATGCAAACAAAATTACAAAGTGAATTAGGTGATCCTAATGTGAATGAAAAAAAGGGACAAACTGTATTGAAATAGGATAAAGCTAATGCTGTAATGGGACGACGACGGGGCTGGTACCTCCCTCGAAAAACCTCTGGTCCCTTTTCTTAAGAGGGGTGCCATAAACCACTTGGGCCAGGCAACTTCTGGAGTTGCACCAGTTTCTGTATACTGTATAATATTATCGTTGGATTCCAACATAAGTTTTACAGCAAGTTGTCAATAATGCATAAAGAAGTACAGGGAGCGTTTTAATGAATAAAAGAAGAAGCATTAACGGGAATTCCAAGGTGCCAATAATCAAGTTTTATATTGACATTAAGGCTAGCACTAAAAACGATAATAAAACTTTCAAATAGTATAATAACGTAGGACTACGAGTACAAATTTTGAAGTAGCAGTAGTCGGGGATTTCAAACATTATCCTCGACTATAAACGCACAGAGATCCGTGACAACGAAGTCGAGAGCCAGCATAAAACTGCAATAACCGCTCGGGATCCTAATTTTTCTAAACGCTGATCTCCGGTTCCCATGGAAATCCATTCGGACGGGATTCCGTCGCGAAACTTTTTACGCTTAATATTCATTGCAGCTCCTTTCTTCGATTACTATTCAAATGATAATCTACCGCGCGATTCTTAATGGGATGGAAATTCATGAGACGAGCGCGGGCGGTCGTAGTCGCGAAGTAAAGTTCACGATGCCGGTGAATGAGACGGGGGCCGGAAGTGAGGGAGGCGCTACGCTCGCTACCTAACTCGTAAATTCTAAGCAGCTTATGTTAGTCGCGCCACTCGATTCTCAGTTACGTTTCAGTTTGACGAAAGCTGCGCAATTCCGGTCGGTGCAGTTGATGCAACGTTTATTCTTCGAATTTCTATCGCGATACCATCCAAATTCGCAACTAGTTGTCTGAAATTTCATTCGGGCCGGATGGAACATACTTAAACTTCCTTAATAGTCCGTTGTTTAACTGCGAACATACATTTTGGAAAATCGAGAGAAAGAGGTACCGTCAAAAACGTCAATGCAAAAAAAAACATGTTCTCCAATTTATTAGAGTTTTGATCGTGTTTTTTATACAAAATTCGCGCAACGCAAACAAGGAGATAAAAATTATGGTACTTCAATGGAAATGATAAAATTATGGGCGGTGTATAGTTTCATAGAAAAATGTTGCGAGTTGTAGGAAAGTTGTTAAACGGGTGTGCAGCAACAGTTCACGATTGAGCAACGACAGAGTTTGCTATGATGTGGGCTCGAAGTTTTCAAGCGTGGCTGCTTGTCACTTGAAGGCTTCACTTCTGGTATGACACAGTCTGCAAACAGATTACTTCGTCGGTCGTTTAACGACAACTTCGGCGACGTTCTACCGCGGCTCGAACTCCTGCTAGCTGAATTCCTTTAAGTACGGATATATCTTGATTGGAATCGATCTTTGTGTACCCTTCGTCGAACGAACACGTCGGTATCAGCTTGTTTTCAGTTTGAAAGTGACAGTTGTTAATACTGCTAATTGACACAATGCGATTGTGTCGCATTTAGCTCGTTGTGCCTGTCACTCTGATCTCAATCGCAGTAGACTGCAGGTCTTATTTCATGTAGAGTAAAAATATTTTACTTTCATTGGAAAAGACAGGAACAAAATAGACATTCTTTTCTATCGTTTTAGTAATTTAAATGATTGAAAGAGATGGAGGTGTGGATGTAAAGTTTGTAGAAGGGTAATTCGTTTGTCAAAGAAGTACCCGACGATTGCACGAAAATATTCTTGCGGTATTAACGTGGACAAATATTATTACTCTCGCTGTCTATACAGTAATTTTCGCTCGATATTAGTTTTCAAACAGTTGCACGCCTTAGTTTGTCGTCGCGGCATGAAGTTCTCACTGTGTCCGGACTTGTTACAGAAACTTTGAGTGGTACATAACGAAGGGAATCAGCGAGTGATTTCCTTTGTCTAAGACTTGCTTCTTAATGTAAAGTGGAGCCGTCTCTGATTAAGTCATGGTTACACCATGAATTAATGTCGGCAGCTGCTCCTTCTCGCGACCCCAATGCATTCAAACCAGCAATCGTTTCAAAATTCTTCTTCAAGCGACAAGGTATGATTTCTGGTTATTCGGACATCTCCACAATTTTTCGAAAATCCACGCAATTACTATTTTTTACCACGTTTTTATTAGCTCGCTTTTTTGTTTGTCTGTTCGGTGACAAATTTTGCAATTGATTTTTTTATATTTTTTTTTATTCCCCCTATTCTATTAGATGATTGAATAAGTTCGTGCAAGATTATAATGTCGAATTATGTCATATACGTCAAAATTAGATTTTCGTTTTATTACCACGTTTTTATTAGCTCGCTTTCTTGTTTGTCTTTTCGGTGACAAATTTTGCAATTGATTTTAAACTAACTTCCTGATGAGCTAGAGACTTGAAATTGGATACATGGCTCAGAATTGGATGACAATGCATTATTAAAAATTTTTTTTTTAAGTCTTACCGTTTCGGAGAAAATAACAATTAAATATTTACCTTTTCATCCCCCGCGACTACGTCATCGCGTTCAGCGATCCCCACTTCGCTCGACAACCCTCTCTACTTTACTATGCGTGCGCACTCTGACTCGTTCCCACTCCACGGGCCCATTTCGCCCCGACGCGCGAACTATCGGTAGTGTAGTACATCATCGCGCGACGATCGCCACTGGTAGTGTATCATCGCTTTGTTTACCAGGTGAAATTTGCAGTAAGCTTAGTGAGTATACAAAGTATTAAAAATAAATTTTTTAAAATACCACGTTTTTAAAAAAGGACTAAAAAGTATAAAATAATTTTTCCTAGTGCCATACAGATTCCTAACCTCGTACAGATAGTCCTGAAAATTTGTGATTGTGAATTTTGAATAGCTGTAAAAATAGTTGTGAGATTTCAAACGAAAAACGTGGACCGCAAAATGCATCAATTATCTATCGCATGCGCCCTAATTAGAAATTAGTTTATGATATCGGCGCACAAATTCGATCAAAGAATCAACAAAGCAATTTTGCAATTTATAAAATTTTTCTCATCGTTTCGATGCGATTAAGGGTCCTTTTCAAGAGAATTTTGCTTCTGAAAAATACTGAATATTGTACTAAATGTTTAAAAAAATGAAAAATAACTGTAAATTGAATTTTCATCATACTTGCTATATGGAAATTATCAACGTTCTTGCGTGTCACTGTATTCCATGATGTTGAGAACTAGACTGAAATACTATTTTATTTCTTATTAATTGTGGATGTTCATAAATCTGAATACGTTCCGAGAGAAACAATTTTCATTTAGTCATGATTAAAAATCATGGTTATATTCTGCTGCAGAAGCACGCGTATGTTATGCTCGTATAAAGCGTATTATAGTTGTTCAGCAAGTAGAAATTTACGATCGCGCACAGAAAAGATCAGAGTACTTCAATGCACACAATCGTACGATCAGATTCCACCGTACCGACCACCGCAGAATGGTGCAATGATGGCTTTAAATACTGTTTTTCTATAAATATCTGTAATCCCAGAGCGAATCATAATTTTTCTCGCGCGCAGGGAACAACCGGAATCAAAGCCGTTTGTCACTGATTTCCCGTGGTTTTCATTTAATCCATAAATTGAGGCAAGTTTCCCGATTAAATTACACGACGTTAGAATTACGCGCCGCTTGTATTATTTTGTGGATAATTTCGGGGTGACCTACGAGTGTGATGTCTGTCGCGCGAAAATAATCGTCCATATGTTTGAGCTTGGTTTCCGTGTATTAGGGTGGAACATTGGCGTAGTGTTCATACGACCTGAGCAATTCTTGAAATTAATTCCAAACAAATAATAATAATTCAGTATTATCTTGATAAATATTCAGACTAGTTGCGAATCGATTTTACACTAAACCAACGACGCGGGGTCAAATGACCCATTTCCGATTTTTTATTTGACAATTATTGAAATTGTAAAGGTGTTTTCATGGGAATTTTTTGAATATATTTTTTGAATCCAGTATATAATATAGTAAAAATCGTAATAAATATAAATAAATTTAATCTCGTTAGTTATATAATACTATAGAAATAGTTCATTTTTGATGGTCGGTAGGTTTAGTGTTAAGGATAGATGACGTGAGCTCGTTTGATTATCTCGGTGGAATCGGATTGAACGTTTCGAAAGGATATTTCGGCGGCTCGGTTCTACGCCACTGAGTTGGGTTTGGGAGAAAACGAGGATCAGGCGGAGTGGTGTGTAGTGTACACCCGTAAATATACCCCCCACCCATAAACACGTGCTGGTGCGGTGACATTAGGACACGAAAATGAACTAATATCGCGTCCCCAGCGTGCCTCTCACCCTCTCGACGACAAGTGCTTTCTGGGCGTCGCCCTAATTACAGCTGTATAATGAACTCGTGGTCGCAGACCAGACACATGATGATTTCGTTTTGACGAATGGTGGCTCGGATTTCGAGGATGTCCACGGCGCAAAGCCAATATCAATTTGCGGGATTGTTTGGATCCGGGAAGATTGAGAGCACGTTTCATCGTGCTTTCCATACTATTCAAAACACGTGTCAAATTCTACGGGGTAATTTCACCCCGAAGAGTCAAAAACTGACCAGGAAGAGAAAACTGCAAACTTTCAGAAAACGAATTAATGGCTTATCAAAGTTCCTCCAATAGGTAACGAGACCGTTATTAATTATTACCAATTTTTTTATGAAGTGTATACACCTTCTTTAAGGAAAGTTTGCGTGGGACTACGACAAGATTTATGAAGTGGTCGAACAAAACCGCACCGGCTGAAGTCAATAAATAACGGGCGATGTTAATGTCACCGGAACCAGTGACCTGTTTACCTGTATATCGCGGTTGAATATTATCAGCAGGCTTTTCCGCTCTTAAATCGCTCTAATTTCCCGACGGACGCGCAGCCGCGGGACAAATGTCTCTCGTAGATCACTCCTGTGAATCAGCATAAAAACCTCTGTCCATTTCAAATTGCATTAGTCGCGGCAGGTGACGAGTTTCGAATTTGTTCTCGCCGTTTCGCGAAATATTTATGGTAGAAAACTGGCGAGTAAATAGCCGGCTGTAATTGAATTTTAATGCTTTCGCTGTCGTTCTGCGACGACCGCATGTTGACAGATCCAACAAGCTTTTCCTCGCCTGTCATCATCGTATACGAATACTGTACTGTCAGGAGGAATTTGACATTCTCCTTTTGGAGCCACTAAAATCGATACTCGTTTTAGGAACAGTGTAGCAAGACATATTTGAGGCAATCTTTTAATCAGTTTCAGTCAATTTATGACTAAATTCGGTGATTCACTTTTTCTTTTTAATTTCATACTGTAGCGTATGCATGGCGGTAAAACGGTCAGACGTGTTAGAGGATTAATCACGAGGTTATACTCTTCGTCAGATAATATGAAGAAAAATTCTATCCCAGACTTCGCTTGTCACGAATTTTTTTAATTTAGAAGTTTCTCAACACTTCGCTGCTATTGTCGTAACGATAAATACATCCAGCTGCTCTTTTTCTTTGCAACATTTTCCCGATTAATACCGTAAGTACGGAAAGTTCAGAAATGCTTAGAAACTTCGTGATGCGTCTGACGAATTTTGTTATTCAAATATGGAAAAATATTTTATGAAAAGTTCACAATACCGAAGAACGCTAGTAATTAAAAAATAAACATCCGTTTGTGCTGTTCTAAATAAATTTACACTAAATATAATACTTTACTTAAAACGTGAATATATTTAAGAGTTGAATAAATGGAAGATGTTATAATTCTATTATAATTATCGAAGCAGTGTAATGATAACAAGCCAATAACCAGCAATAAAACGCTTGGCCAGTTTTATCTAAACTTTCACAATAGTTGCGCCGGTAGCGAGCGTGAACAAAATCGAACCTGCATAAATATTAAACTCCGTTCACAACAAAGCGAGATTTATTTAAAGCCTTCTCAATACCGAAGAACGCTAGTAATTAAAAAATAAACATCCGTTTGTGCTGCTCTAAATAAATTTACACTAAATACAATACTTTACTTAAAACGTGAATATATTTAAGAGTTGAATAAATGGAAGATGTTATAATTCTATTATAATTATCGAAGCAGTGTAATGATAACAAGCCAATAACCAGCAATAGAACGCTTGGCCAGTTTTATCTAAACTTTCACAATAGTTGCGCCGGTAGCGAGCGTGAACAAAATCGAACCTGCATAAATATTAAACTCCGTTCACAACGAAGCGAGGTTTATTTACAGCGTTCTCGTCTCTCACGAGAACGTTGTCACAGCAGAGCAGTATATTGGCGGAAAACATTTTACAACGCCCTCCGATATTCTCCACGTGATTGCTTCTCCGACGAAGAAAGCGCGGCACGATTAAAATTTCATGATCGCCCTACCTCCGAACATGGAAAAGTTGGCTTTTCATGGGGAACTTCGTATCGACAAACACCGACGTCGATGTAAATTTTATTGGAACTTCCTTCGTGACCCTCGAGACAGCCGATGGGGCGTTTCGCATCATTGCAATCGGTATAAATAAATACCGAACGGAACGGCTGCTTAACATTAACTGTGTCTCGGCATTACATCGTCGTTTAAATTGTGTACGTTAACCATTCCATTGCTATTCCTTCCATTTAAATTTCTATATTATTCACTCTGAAATCCAGAGGAAACCGAATGTGTGATCTTTATTGTTCGGCTGTTTGTAGTCATCTAGTTAAGAGTCGAAGGTCCTACAGCTGTTCGACGCTCGCAAACTTTATTTGAGTTTCGTACAATTCTGAAATTTTCATGCATACGTTTCGTTGCTCGAGCCGGAAAGTTACGTTCAGCCATAAATGTAGATCCGCTACTTCATGCAAATGAATCATCTAAGTTTAGTGCCTTGTATAACTTGCGCTAAGTACAGGAATCTCTCGCAGCCGCGTTTTTGAAGTTTCTGGGTCACGGAGAGGTTTTTCGTAGCGTTTACGCAACTATCCGTGAACGGTTAGCTCTTCGCATTACGTAATTAAAATTCAGAAATGCATCCTGGTAGCAATATTCCAAGGCGGTGTTAATCATATCGTCCCTGGTATTATTCGTCTGAGAGACTTTCTAATTACCGGAGATTTGCTTAATGTGCAGTCTGTGTCTAATGTTTTTCCAGGATTTAGACGTGTATTGTCAGATTTATGAAGAGTGCGAGATTCTTGCAGAGTTCGACTGTAATTCAAACGTCTCGAAATTTTTATTAAACCTAGAAATATCATCGGTAAAAATTGAGCGTTTCATTCACAAAAATATTTATTGCATGACTTAATCCTTAGTTGGAGAATTGGTATTTACATTGTTTATGGGGACATCAGAAGAGAGTAATGTTAGTATTTCGAAATTAAATCGGAACATCACGAAGCCGAATAAATAGAATGTCTGGGGATAGGTAGACGCTTAATTCAAACGTCTCGAAATTTTTATTAAACCTAGAAATATTATTGGTAAAAATTGAGCGTTTCATTCAGAAAAATATTTATTGCATGACTTAATTCATAGTTTGCGAATTGGTATTTGCATTGTTTATGGGGACATCAGAAGAGAGTAACGGTAGTATTTCGGAATTAAATCGGAACATCATGAAGCCGAATAAATAGAATGTCTGGGGTTAGGTAGATGCGTATAATATGTTCTTGTTGGAGCAAGACAAACATAATCGTGAATTTCTCGTGTGAACACGATAGCGACTGTGCATCCCAGCGAACACATTTGGACAAGGCCACTTGTGACTGCGGCTTGACCTCTGAAACTTTGGGCATTGTGATCCGGCGGGGTCTCGGATTCAGCCCCGTTGTTTCAACTATCAACCTCGATACCTAACGTGAACGGAACCAGAGCATAATAAACAACAGATCTGATTCTCTGGTAACGGCGCGGCGTAGCTCCTGGGGAACGAGAGGTATCACGGCCAACTATTCTAGAAATAGTTTGCCGCGTGGAATGGTGTTTGGCCACGATTACCGGTGATCGTTCAAACATTCAGGATTTCCTCGACTAACGGGCCGCGTTTGTCTACCTGGAGCTCCACCACTGGAGGTGCATTTTCCAAGTGCACTTTCACGCGTTTGCTCCCTCCCTCAACCGTAAGTCGATTCCTAATCGTTACGACCCTCGACCGTTGTACAGTTAATACATCTAAAAAGTCCTTATTTATTACAAACTTGGGAATATAACGAATAAAACAAAAAAAGAATTACGCATATCCATCGTTCGAATTGTGAGTTATGGTTTCGAGTTCACATAAAAATCCCATAGAAAAAAGTACTTTCATTTTTTTCCGAATTTTCTATTTTTCCGGGCAACATTTCCAATTTTTATTATTACCACATTTTTTACTTGTTTGTCTGTTTGTCTGTTCGGTTCTGATGAACTAGAGACTTGGAATTGGATACATGGCTCTAAAAATTTTTAAAAACTCTTACCTCGTACAGATAGTCCTGAAAATTTGTGATTGTAAATTTTCAGGACTATCTGTAAAGGTTAGGAATCTGTATGGCACTAGGAAAAATTATTTTATACTTTTTAGTCCGTTTTTAAAAACATGGTATTTTTATAAATTTATTTTTATTTAAATAACTCTTTCAGGAAAAATGTTATTCGGACTACTACGAACATTCAAAACAAAAAATTAACCAATTAAGTCAGTCCAGCCGTTCTCAAGTGATGCGCTTACCAACGAATAACATTTAATTTTTATTTATATAGATACATATTAATTTGCATTAAAAAATCAGCATTCTCCTGATTTTTTATTGAAATTTTTATCGTACAAATTTCGTAAAGAGAAAATAAATCATATAGAAATAGTAACGATGAATTAGATAGCCTTTTTCTCGATCACCGTCAAGTGTAGAAAGTGGTTGGTGAAAGGTTTGCGGGGGTGCGAGGATCTAAGGGAATCGCGGAGGGTCGAAGGAACTAGGAGGGATAAAAGGTCTGAGCCGGGTTTACTCCGCGTCATCAGCGTAATTGTATGCGAGGGAATAAACAAAACTATAAAGCTCGCGGTTCGGATTACTTTTCCGCAAGTTTCCGCCCCGTCCCTTGACCAAACCTCTTGCGTCGCGTCTCTTCACCCCCGACAACCCACCGTTCACAGCCATATTTCCCCTTCCCCGAGCTATCGTTGCCATTCCTTCGAGCTGTTTCCCCCGTTTCTAAAGCTCGGCTCTTCTTCTTTTCTTAGCCGCTTCTCAGCCCCTTCTCTCGTCCCTTGTTCTATCCTCCTCGAGAGGACGGGGGTGGAAGTTTATGTTGGCGTCCTCTGTGTGTATGCGCGTACGTGCACCCGCGTTTGCGTCCTACCACACCACACACAGTTTGCTTTCCTTAATGTGTCAAGACTGTGTGTGGAGAGACACACAACCAAATCTCAACCTCCTCCGCGGTTGCTTTTTATTTACTCCATTTCCTCCTTTGTTTACTCGAGGGCTCTCCCAACCCCTGATCCATCCCGCGCGCCCTTTCTCCTCTTCCGAATGTTTTCTCCTTCGGTTTTCTTCGACCACTCACACCAGGAACGAGTCAAATCGTACGAACACCCCGCACGAAGCTAACTCTCCCCTGTGGACGCTACCAGAGATTAGGGGATGATCGGGTCTAGGGAGAAATTTCGGTGACCCTACCGGGGTTGGTTATCTAGAGCTGGCAGAGAGACAACAATTTGTCCATGTTACTTCGAATCGAGCCCTTTGTGACTGCTGACGTTTCAGTTTTTTCGGAGTGAGTGTATAATATGAATTTAGGATGACGTCTAGAAGGGTGCATAGATTTATGACTTGATTTGTGGGGATTAGAGATAAACAGAAAGTTTGATTTTTTCAAAGATTGATCAAATTGGTAAAATCTTTAGATTGGAAGAACTCAAAAAGCATGAAACACTAGACTGATCCGAAGACTATGGGGCAAAGGGTGGCACGCAGGAGGGTGGCAGAGCGCGTCGGTGGGGAAATAACGCGGTGCCGGAAGCAATTCGGCTAACTTTTAGCGTCGCAACTGCGGGACTTGGTCGGAATAGTTGGCTGGTACGATTATTCGCGTAATGAATATCGTTTAATTCATGGCGTACGCGCGGAGTATGGTCTGAGCCGGAGGAAATTGTATTCCGCGGCAAGATGTAATGCGCCGCGCCAGTGCGATTATGTTAAGTACGAGCCGCGCCAAGCTGTGCTCCAGCTTTTTAAAACTGTCTGGAAATACTGTTCCCTTTTACTTTTCATGCTGGCGCCGCCGGTGATCATTAACTGTTTGACTACTAACAAAGGAACTAATTTATTTGTCGCCTCCTGAAACTTTCAAATTTGCAATGGCCAGCTAATATTCTAAAAAACATTTCATTCTATAAAATGTAATTTGAAAATTTCTCTTTGGCATCGTTTTTTATATTATATAAAGTTTCGTTGTCTAGAATTAATTTCACACGAAAACGCTGCAGAAAAAAAGACTGCGAGGCTCTGAAGCTAAAAATTGGGTAGCACAGTTGGTAGTGGTAAGGGTGAATACTCGAGTGTGTACACTTGCCTTCAGCGCCACCCTCGGGCAGTAAAAGGGTTGGGGTTGAGTCGAGGGATCCCGGAGGGCCAAGAGCAAGAAGTTCTCCGAATCAAAAGAGTCGAATGTCACAGGTTCCCGATAATCGATCACGCGGCCGCAAAGAAGGAAGTCCTCCCTCGTTGCAGGAGAGGGTGGGTTGTAGCAGTGAAAAAAGAAAAAGTGGAGAGGAGAAGAAGCAAGGGTGTAATATTCGCGGATCGATGGCTCGTTGCGGCCGTTGTAAAGCGTGCGTGTGCTCGAGGGTGCAGGAACGCGTACCACGCCTAACTTCACCAAGTCAAATAGTAGAGGTTTGCGGGAGTGGGAGCCCTGGAAGGTGATAGAGGGTTAGTCAGAAAGGGTGCGGAAGAGTTGCCTTATGCGGGCTGAATTGTAAACCAGTCTGAACTTTCTGCCTTCTTTTCTGGTCGTTGCCCGAGGATAGGTTGAAGTGGGGTTGAAGGGCGGCGGGAAAGGCTTCCTTCTTTAAATTACATTTGACCACTCGTTTGGACACCCTCCCCGTTCCATCTGTCTCTCCCTCGCTCTTTTCTCCTCTATCCGTCGGCCTCGATTTCCCTCTCGCTCTGTTTCTCTCTCCGTTCTCTCCCTCTGCTTTATCCCTTTGCTCATTCTTGCTCCTCCATTCTACCCCTACCGCGACCGGCTCTTTCATTCCACACAGACCGAGGCAGGGAATTCGTTTACTACCACCCTTCCGTGCATCTTCCCGGTTACCTCCAGCGTATATTCTCGCTGGATTGTTTTGGCTGGAAACACCAATTGTATTAAGAAATAGAAGGGATGCTGGAGCGAGACGCTACGCTCGTACGCTTTCTTATGGATTAGTTTCGTACGAATTTTTAAAGCGAACCAACTAAAATTAACCCCTCGGCTTGCAACGAGACAGACTCCTGACGACGATTTCAGACAGAGAATCTACCAATCTTAAAAAGACTTTTATATGCGAAGTTTCAAGGGTCGAAATTGTAGGGAAAATGCTTAAAGTTCTTTTTTACAAGTTTTATATGTGGACCTATGTTATATGTATATATTCGGTGTTCCACCTGCTCGTTTATGCGAGGCATCCGTCGACGGAAACGATCGCATTATCGAATTGTTTCGAACACCTCAGTAATTCCGGCAGCAAACCATCGGTTGTATATCAAGCTCCAATTAATATCACGAAAATGTTTCGTGAGCCATAAGTCCAAGCATGTTCGGGGCATCCCCGTCGGTCCGGTTGGTTAGTTATAGACTGATTTGATATGCCCGTTGATAAAAGAAAGGCAGCACAGATACTATCTACACCGTTATTTGCCCGGTCTTATCTGGTAAAGCGAACCGGCGTACCGCGGACTATAATTTCGTACGTATGGTCGATCGATATTATGTTTAAACAGTATCAAGCTCTCCTCTCGGTTCTTGCTTCACCCTTTCTCTCTCACTCTATCTTCGAACCCGTCCATATTTCTCTCACGTGTCTTTCATTCGTAGTCGCGAAATATTTACTTAAATTATCAGAGCATGTTACTTTAATTCGTCTTCGTTCGGTTTCGTCGATCAGTGGATGGGCTTGAATTTTGATCAACCCCTCAGACTTTCAATACGTGATTCAATTTTCCTTTGACCCCTCTCAACGCTCCACGTGCTCACTTTCCTTGTGTTAAATTAATTCTCGAGATTCTGTCTGATTTGGTTTGCCGCTCCTTCCACGGTCTGTTAAGTGCCCCGACGGCGTGGCGCTCCGAATTGCCTCCGTTCCCATTTACACGTCGTTTCTTTCATCTACACTGCGAATATTTCTGCGTTTCTGTCGCCTATAAAGTTCCAAAATAGCTGAAAATATTCAAATATTTTAGTGCGTCAGAAAATACTAAACTATTTCTCTTTAATTTAATATTGCTGCCAATGAAAGAAATAAATGAACGTTAAAAGCTGTCTGAAAGGTACACGGAAGTTAAAAATAATTTATGCCGGCCTGGTAGCTGCCGGGTAAGATTAAATCGCGTCAGGGTTAAATATGAAGATATGCTCCGCTTGTTCCAGCCGTTTGTAGAGCCCTTAAATCCTCCTGCCACCCGGTGGTAATAATTCTAAAGTGATAATAGAATTCACCAGACGCAGGGTCGAAATTCCTTCTTCTCGGATCATTAGATCCTCTTCTGGGATCCTATGCAGCCTCGAAAACTTCCCTTCGATTCTCATTGGCCGAACTTGCCTCCATTGCAAATTATTATTAAACCGTAAACCCATAGGCAAGTACCCAAGTACACCCTCCAGTGTTGGTAATCGGACACCTCCGGTCACGGAGGCGAACCATGAATTATTGAAAACTCTCCTCGTAGGAAATTATTCCGGATAGACCTTACGGCAACGCGTCGATGCGTAAGTGCGTGAAAAAGGGGTAGGTAGAGAGAGAGAAAACAGGGAAAGGAGGGAAAATACGTGCAAGTTTTTCCCGGTGGAAAATTTGTTCGAGCAAGCGGGATAATGGGGATGCAAGAGACGGGAATGGCCGTTTCCATGGGACACCATTACAAGGCTAACAATTTGACGAGAGACCCCGTCGATCCACTCCGATTGCAAAAATGCACTCATCTCTGCTCTGCGTGCACTTTCAATTTCTCGATCTCGACGCTTTTCAAACGTTTGTGCTCTTCACGCGAGCGTCAACAACGATTTCAATGGCTTGTTGAATAAAACAGGTTCCTTGAGTTTCATTCGAATACTAAAGAATTCTGCGCTGCTTCCCTTACAATTTATAATTTCTCTTACATGTACTTACACCATTAAATATTCCTCTAAAGACCTACATCTCTGCCACTGTGCTATCCATGTCACGATCATTTTAAAAAGTCGCTTCTGTAAGTAGCAGGTAGCCGAAGTCAGAAGTACGTTTCCCTTCGTGGTTTCCGTAAGTTGTAGGTAAAAAAAAAATTCCATGTTCTGAAAATATCGATTTGATTCTGGTAGGGACGATAGCGACAGATGTTCCGAATGTGCATTATAAAAGGAAGAGCAATCGGTCCACTAGTTTCCAAGAAAACCGTCGAACAGTGTTGGAAAACTTAGTTTCGAGAAAAACGCGTTTAAAGTTCTCTGCACCCTGCGTCGGGCATTTGAAACATTCAAACCCTTGCAACTCCGACAATTTATTCAACATCGATAAACCGTTCGATAGTCATATTCTCCTAGCAGTAGTAATAAGGAAAAGAAATGTTTAAAATTTTCTGTGAAATTGGACATGGAGGTGATCAGAAAAATATGGAATTTTATAGGGAACCAAAAAAAGAATTTAATCAATTATTACACTTCGTTTGGAGCATTGCAGTTCAGGTTTAATATTTTTCTCGAATAGGCGAGATACATTTAATATTTTCAATTAATCTCCGTTACCAGGGTTTTCCACATTAAAAGAATCAAAAATCCTACACTGCACAACAAGGTCTGAGGCATGCATAAAATTAATGCGATTCTCTTGTATCAAATATAACATTAAATTTTAAGTAAAATACAGAATGGTGGCTGTGTCACGTGTATGGCAGCGAGCATGTTAATTATACGCTTTCTAATGAATGAATATTACCCAGGAACATTTCAATTTACATATTTAATTCAAGTATAATGTATGTACCTATATATATAACATTTTGTTGAGATTTTTATGTTCTATTAACTTCATAGAAATATAGTCAATTACTTGCTACTTGCTCTTAAAGTGCGAAATTTATTCTAATAAAAAAATTGAAGCGTGATCAATGAAATATTCCGAAATTTTTCGTGCCCATTTTTAAGAACCAACTACCAACTTTTAGGACGTTGAGATCGTTTTCTCAGGATTGTTTATTTGTGGCTCGTGTAAATTTCTTGGTTGCATCGGTTGTGTCGGAGTCGGCGAATCGGTAACGCCGAGCACACGCAATCGCATAAATTATCCAACGAACGCGTCGAACCTGTTAACTACCGATTCGATTCAACTCGACTCGACGTTGTTCGTACATTCCCATCGCGTGACTTTTCCGCGTTTTACACCGCACGGAACCGACGAAGTAGCTTCTGTTGCCAGTGGTTTCGTTAATGGAGTATCAGCCAGAAATAATTACGGACGGATGGATGACTTCTCCAACGTTTGAGCATTGAAAACACTTCGATCGAACCCTTCAACTAGAATTAAACGGGCGCCTTCGCTTGATATTCCCGCTGGTTTTCGCAACACTTCACAACACACCCTTAAACATTCATTATACAGAGTATCAAAATTAATATTTAACGTTTGAAAAACATCTGTTAGAGAGGATTATTTTAGTTAGGAATATTCAGCCGGGATCAGAAACAATCTTGTTAAAGCAAACACAGATTTATAACCAATATTGCACAGTTTATTAAATGAAGACGCACGTGTCGTGGTTAAATACAGCGAGAGACAGATAGAAAGTAGTCAGTCATAGAAAATATAAAAAGAAAAAATAGAAAGAGGGCGCGCAGACTGTTGAGTGAATTTAAAAAGTAGAATTTATTTCTAATAACATCTGTTAAGACTAAGAAACGTTTCGTCCACGAAGCCCAAGGAATTCTCTACTTTATTCAGTAGAGATTTACTCGAATAAGAGAGTTTCGCGAAAAATTCCGAATTCCGGAGGTTTGTCGCGGGTCAAATATCTCCGAAAACACTACTTAACCCGTGGCCCTTATAATTCACCCTCGGCCGTTCCCCGATTAAGTCTACCAACAGGAAATATATCGCGTTCTCTGTCAGATTAATCCTCTTCCGGCTGGCGGGGCAACACAGGTTTAGAGGAGCAGAAAAAGGAAGCGCAGGGAGCAGGGTTTAATTCGCAGACGGGACGCGGCTAAGATAAAGTCCAGATTAAGAAAACTCGCCGGATATTGCGAGGCTAATATACGAGTGGCTCTCGTCTCGGAATTATTTCCATTTTTTTTCACCGCGCTGCTTCGTTTTCTCCCTCTTTTCTTTTCGCTGGTTCTGTTACGTTATATTTTCTGGCGCAGCTGCGTTTTTTCCCCGAAGATGGTCGGCGTGTCGATCGTAGGCTCGTGTCGGTCGCGAAAAATTTTTCCAGCAGACGCTTACGCTTCTTCTTGATTACGCTGCTAACGGAGGGTCGACGGAATGGCGACCGCTACGTTAAGTGGCTCACGGGAACGACGCAATTCAGAGGTATTCGTTTAAACGGGACGTGAAAAATGCGCCGGGAAAAGGGAAATCGTATTACGATGCGGATGAAAGGCGTGGGAGGTTTCTCACCGAGAACGTTTCCATCCTGCGGACCTTCGTCGTTTCGAAAAAGAATTGACTGCTGCACTGTTTTCAGCACGTCGCACAGTGTAACGTTTCGATCATTTAGGGTCGTTTAATTCTTAATGATGCCGTTTCTTTTTTTTTATCATATATTTTGCTAACACTACTCTAAATATGATGATTTCTAGTCACTTTAACATTACTTTTATTGTATTGG
>CM052327.1:4286318-4316376 GCA_028455615.1 Lasioglossum zephyrum | reverse complement strand
TACAATTATAAAATACATTGTTTTCATGTATTGTATTGTATTTCAAGCATATTGTATTTCAATTCTACTGTAATTCAATTACAAATTGCATTTCAATTACATTGTATTTCAATTACAAATCTGATTGAAATACTTAGTAATTGAATTACGTTGTATTTGCGTTATATAGTAATTCATTTACGACGTAATTGAATTACTATTAATTGAAATACAATGTAATTCAACTACGTAATTGAATTACAATGTAATTGAATTAGCACAACGACGACGATGACGCTACAACAGTATGCAGCAACCTATATGGGTACCCGGGTGGGTACCTCTTCATGCAGAGTCGTATAAAAAATTGCATCCACAACCCGTGTGGATGAGGGTTAATGAAACCTTGCTTTTGTTCCGGATCTATTCATGTTTATCAATAAACGCGTAAAATCCACAGTATGATAGTAAACGCTTGCATTATGTGATGGAATGAATATCGTTCGCGGGTAGATTTTTATTTATTCGGAAACAAAATTGATTCTCCAACACTCGCTACGAGAGAGGTCGGTCTTGAAGCCGCGTCTGCGTGTTTATAGCGGTGAGAGCGAAGAGTGGCCATTAAAGAAAATATTTTTAATTAACTCCCTTATTTACGAGCTAAGTAAAAATCTCCACTTACGCGGGGGCCGTTCGTGGCGCGTTTAACAAGTGTATCATTAAGTCCCGTCGGATATGTCAGAGGGGAAAGAGAGCCGCGGCTCTTCTCGCGGCAGAAATTTCATTTTCACTTCGGAATAGTACTTCCACGGGCCGGAAAAGTGCTCTCCAAGTACTGGAGCAGGCCTGGCAATGCTACCAGTTGCGTACACCAATGCGAAAGACGAGAACCACCCGGAGACCGACTTAATCCGGCCGCCGGAAAAGTTCCGTGGTATTGAAGCTTTTTCGTTCTCACTTCGTCGAATATTTCCATCGGCTTCTTCATCCCCCTCCCAATTTCCTTCCCCTCATCCGCCCCTTAAAAATATTCTTTCGCTTTCCGGCCACCGTTTTCCCCTCTTCTTTCCATTATCTCCTTTTTGCCCAGTAATATCTGCCTACCTTATTTATTTCATCCTTCCTCCATTTTTGCTCATTTTCTTTATTCGTTCCCATGCTTATCCTACAGTTTATTCATTTGTTTTTATATTTAAAGGCAAAAATAGTACATCAACAAATAATTAAAAAGACAGCTCTAGGAAAGAACCATCAAGTAATTGTGACAAAGAATGCCATAATTTGCCAGACTGATTTTCAGGTAGAAATAAATTGCGAAATCTGTCTGATTCAATTCAAAATGATTCATCGAACGCGCGTTCACCGCGGATGAAAAAGATTACCGATGTCGGATATTCCTGCACCGGTTTCGCGAATTCGTTAACATCGAATCACTTTGTTACAGGGAACCATCGGCTGCGAAAGACGGCAAAAAACGTGCGTCGACGCTGCACCGTCAATTGCATAATCCCGACGCGAAACGAAGGGCGAGAAAGGAGAAAGAGAGAAAGGAGTGGTAATAAAATCACTTCCCCGTCGAATGTTAACATCGAGATCGACAATTAACGAAACAGCGAGAGAAGCAGAGAGGAGAAGAAACGAGAACGAACGAGAGATGTACAATAATTAAAAGTAATTGCATGTACATCACATCGAGCTCTCTCTTCGAGCATGTTTTCTATATTGTCTCGATGCAATCCTCCCGACAGATTTATCGTTTTTATGCTGGCAACAGCGGCGATTAATGCGAACAGTTTATGTTTCTTCTGCAGAAAAATAACGCTAATTGTGTACACGCGAGAAATTCCTACTGGTCAAAAACTCGATGCGTAAGAGAAATAAATTAAGCGAAATAATAATAAATAAATATGGGTGGACAATTCGACAGTTCCAGCTTCAAAGAAGGTCGGCTTATGCGATTCTCGTTAGATATGGATTATTCGCGAGCATGAGCGACGCCGAGTCCGTGTCGTACGCCATTCGCATAACCGTGCTCACAAGATCAACCCCCAGGAGTAACGGGGCGAAGTCGACAGACAGCATTATTCACACATTTCTCGATGCTAACCTAGCAGGTGTGGGTGTAGTTCTCGAAGCAACAATGAAACTTAATCTCATTGTACACCGAGGCAAATGCTACAGAAATATATAAATAAAGGAGGCAGAGACTCTTCAAACAGAATGGGAATTCTCTCTTTCTCTCTTTTTATTTCTCACCACCGGTGCATAATGGAATTGTCTTGTCCGTGTCACTACTCCCATTCAACCTCGCGGCCACCTGGACGAAAAATGAATTTTTGCGGATATTGCAAAGCGGCGGATCGTGAGCGTGTTAGGGTTTTGGAAAAGCGGCTCGTCGGAAACTTATTAACCGATTCAGACTCTTCACGAGAGGGCCTCATCGCCGTGAAAAGCAGTTTTCCGCGATGAAAGCGTCAGTTCATTCTATAAATTTGAATGGGATGCAAGAATCGCGGTTCCCGTTAACCGCTGCACCGGAACAAATAAATGCACGTTGGCCTGGTTTCGGGGGGAAGATAGAACGGACAAGACCTCCACTGAGTTTCGTTTTATAATCCTTCCGGCTGTCTTCCTACCACGACCTCTGGCTTTAATATTCTAAACCGTTTGTTATATTAATTTTTTTACTTTACTACTCGGATACAGCCGAGGCCGCCATCGCCGCTATCGCGAAAAGCGAAAATAATCACTTTTCGATTTTTGTGTTTCATTGAGAGCTTTTTTCATTGAACGGTATTATTGAATGAAAAACGAATAGGAACTTGTGGAAGTCGAGAGAAGATAATAATCTCTGTGTAAAACCACAGCTTCTGTTTTATACATTTTTTTTTTTGCAAAAATCACGGCAGGTTGAAAATTTCAATGAACTTCGCGAAGCTTCGGTTTTATTTGTTAATTAACAATATCCATCCAGATAAAAATAAAATTTTGTTATCAACTTTTGAATGAATCTTCTCTAAAAAATAAACATGAACCAGCTCGAACCTAGCAGTTTATTAATTAAGTCTAAACTAAATGGATGAAAACATGGTGTATCGAATGAAATGAAAAAGGTAAACTGTTTGGAATTGATCTCGTTATTTTGCGTGTAAATATTTCTGGAAAAATATCGCAATCCCGAAAGAGTAGAATCCAAAGAGAAAACAGAATTATTGTTGTATTGAATATTGAATTATTCATGAAATGAAATGAATTTTCATGAAGTGTATCTAGTAGTAATTCTTCACAGGCGTTAACATTTCGTTGACATTTGAAACTAGCGAAAGGAGCATGACAGCGAAACTGTTTCTCCAGGTCTCATGGAGTTTGCGAGCCCTTGATATTATATCTTTCATTGCTGTGACGCCATTAGACCTTTCGTCTGAACGGCGTTCTTAAAGAAGAAACGAGAACGTGTAAATCAGGTCAGAAAGGAATGTCAATATACTGGAATATTCACTGCCTATATTAACGTGTTCGCTGCGACAAGAGTCATGCGTGTTCTGTGTTTTACGTTTGCGTGTACAGGACATATTATTCTAGACTTCTGCCACGTGCGGAAAAGACATCTTTATAAACTCGTATCTTTAAGATCGATATCGTTTCGTATCCTTAATATTCCATTCCAAATCGACCTAACAATGTTTTCATTAAAAATCGGAACAACATTCAAAATCGTAAATTTTTTTACCAATAATTATTATTATTATTTATTATTATTTATTTATTATAAACGGAATGAGATCTTTTTACAAAACTGTTAACAATAACAAAGAAGAAAAAAATATATAAGACAACTCGTTTAACAAGTTCTGCGTAGTTGTATTTGAAAATTTAGTAAAGAATTGGTGAAAAAATCAACACGATTACAAATAGCACAAAAATTTGCAATAATGCGAATTAATGGATTAATTAATCCATAATTAAATTTCGCTTTAAGTGTTTGAAAATAAAAATTGATTTGCTCAAGTAAACAGGAACAATCCACATGATTATTAATTAAATTAAAAATAAAGCTTTGGTTAGGATATTATTCTTCGAGCAGATAATGGTTCTAGGTTCTCATTTCAGTTATTATTGAGGATAATTGAAAACTGGACTGCAGATATCGAATTTACAAATCATAATCCACAAATTAGTCGAATATATCCACAGCATCATAATTTTATCGGTTACTTTTTAGCATGCATGCATGTTTGGGTAGCAAATGTTTATTTTAGAGCAATGAAATTTTCATGGGCCCGTGAAATGGGTCGCGTACCTCGAATATCGATTCGCAGGCGGCTGTATCTAGCAAAATTTTGATATTATTAATAGACACGTCAAAATAAAAATACGTATATTTAGCAGTATTTGGAAATGCATACGACATCAAGTCGGTCCGCGGATAGTCATGTAGAAACAGCAGTGCCACCGTGTTGTAACAAGAGTTTGGAAAAGTGAGAAAGTAGGACGCGCCCATGAATAATAGAATCAAATGAATATTCGAGCAGCAGAGAATATTCGTAGACCAGGATGCATGAAATAAGGTGAACGCTTCCAAATGATCTCGAGAATCTGAATGGTCCGCTATATTTAATTCGACGGAATGGTACACTCGTCCGAAGAACGGAAAACAGTAACTGCGGAGGTGGATCCACCGGTCCCATGGACAATTTTTTTAAGAAATGAAAATGCACTTCTTTTACGACGCGCTCGTAAACTTCGCGTGCATAGATTACCGAAGGAAATTTGTCCGTTGCAGAAAACGAAAAAGCTTGGGGAGACACTTTATCAGAATTTTTCTCGAACCATGAAAACTGGGTCTACCTTTCTTGTTCCGGAGACACTGCGCGTCTTTTCATGATGCAATCGTTTGCCCAGTTCTACGTCTTTTCCATGAAATCTACAAGAATAACGTGTTGAATAATACCCGAGAAAAAATGAAGATGACAGATTTTCTACGTCTTCAGCGTTCGCCATTCCTTCGTCCTTATTGCTGGCTAATTTTCACATGCAAAACTGCGCTGTGTAATATCCCGCCAAATCTCTCTTTCTCTCTCGGCGGCGGCGGAATTGCAGGAAGCAAAGCAGATGGCGACCAACATTCGGCGCGCGGCGAAACAACAGAGGGAAAATCGAGCGCGGGGGAGGAAGGGTTGGGTACGTGTATGCGTGTGAGGGTTCGAGAGCGTGAAACGGCAAAGCGGGGGTGGGTTTCTCTTTCGTATATATTTTCCGGATGAAAACGGCGCAGTCGAGTCTCGCCGAGAGGCCAGCCCCGGAATTAAAGAAGTGGAATAAACATGCAAATGCCGGCCACTTTCCATCTTTATCACTTCGCGCTGAATGCAAGTGTGCTGACTTAAGGCTCGGCAAAGTCTCTGCCACGTCGAAAGAGACCATCGAGTATAGCGGGAAGAAACGGCGACGGATGGACAGAAATCTCGAAATTTTCGAATCATGAGATGCAGGGAGCGAAAACATGAAACACGGATTTCTGTACTGACCGAAATAATATTGTCTAACTTGATAGAACGTTTCTAGAACCGATCGGCATTGTTCGCAAGGCGCGAGATCTCGCGAAACAAATCTTCTTCATTGATTGCGGGACACGTCCTCTCCGGGTGGCTCGAGCAGCATACATAAAAACCCCATCAGCATCCATTATCTGGTCACGGGATTCCAACGTGCTCTCCTCGGGACCAGTGAATAACAGGTCCGGCGAGCGTGTAGACTCGTTGGAGCAGGAATCGGGCGGACGCTCGGACCGGTGCTCGGGAAATTCCCAGCCATTTTTCCGATCCATCGCGATGGGAGGGGCGCCCGGGAAATCGGCTTGCCAGCTAATCCCCGTGAAACGAGCCAAGTAACGAACGCGGAAAGGTGTTTCCACGGTGGCGGAGCCAGTTTCCATCGTTACCCCGGCCGACCGCGAAATTACACGGTGGAAAATATTTCGGCCGTCGAACGTGAATCGCCAAGAACCTGGCCGACTGCGAAACGGAGCCTGCAGGGACTGCCAGTGGAGAGTGGCTGGAAATAGAGGGCGAGAGAGAGAACACAGCTTGACCAGGCTAGCTGGAGGAGCCCGCCCGACGCGCGGGGCAGAGCGCAAAGATTAAATGAAATTATTTAAATGCCGTAATTTCACATCCCGGCCGGACGACGACGGTCGGTGCTTCGCAGGTGTTGAACATGCATGTATGCATAGAATATGTTTCCGGGAAAGCAACTCTCGTGACGCCGCAACGCGCGCCGGTTCATCCAGCGGGCTGGCCGGCCCGCCGCGCAACGCGCGGATTGCGCGCATACATTACTGGCGACGCGGCCTCGAGAGGGTGAATACGCGGCTGCACGGATTTCGAACAAGCTTCCCGAGGACTTTTCTAATTTCACCGGCGTTCTCGCTATACCATGCTCTTTCTCCCTTCGCTATTCCCGTCTTCCCAACGGCCTCCAGCCAACACCGCCACCGTAAACGGCTCGGGGACCTGTCGAGGCGAACCGGCGAGAGGGTTGCTTGATGCGGTTTAATAGGGTAAACTGGAGGATCCCAGTTGCCACCCGGTGAACATTTTGTTTTCACCGTTCGAGCTTCTGTTTGGGATCACGAGCTTCAACAGATTGGTGCTTTTTTTAGTAGTCATATATTGGTGAGAACTACTATCTGAATTAACTTGGTATCTATCGGCTGTATTCATACATTTTTTAAGTGAAACTTCTTTGCTGAGGGGGCGAGAATTTTCAAGTCTTACGAGAATTCGGATTGGGTGAGTAGAGTACGAAGTGGAGAGTACGGCGCAGATAATTTCGCCAATGGCAAAGATCTTGGGAAAGTGTGACGTCACAGTTTCGAAAGATGTACAAGTTATGCTCATCGACAGCGCCTACCCTTGGTTTATGAGGGTGAGGATAGTATACCCGGAATGAATGGACTTGATAGTTTCAAAGAATTTGGCATTTTATCATGAAATAATCATTATATAAAGTATATTTGAGATACAAATGTTTATTCTCTCTCTATATGTTTTATTAAGGCATTATAATGATGTATGAGAGAGAGAATTAATAATAGTATTTTATATATTAATAGTACCATTTTGAATCTATACAAAATTCACACGGAGTAAAAGAACTTACTCATGTTATTCTGCCGCATCAGCCAATTTGAAATTATCTTAAGAATTATCTTGTGGCGACACATTTTACCACGGTCTTTGCCACGCTCAACTCTCGGTTTTCCTATACACATACTATATGTATGCCGTGTCTATGTGTATATATGGTTTAAGATGGGAAAGATAGAGACGTAGTTCAAAGTGTTTGCCATACATTGTCCTTTGCGTCGAAAATTTTGATCGTTCATTACTAGACTGCAAGAAGGTTCGGTTCTGTCGCGCGTCGTTTCTACGCGTATGATTTTTCATGAATTATGTAGCATTTCAAGGGAAGCATCAAATGTTCACTTCTCCGTTCATGTAATATGAATAAATATGTTAATAGTTGATGACATTTCAATACAAATAAATACGCGAAGTGACGATAATATTGGACGCGACACTGAAATGGTCCTCTCGATTTCGAAATCGTAATATTTATTTAAATAGTATAAAAGCGCAGATAATTTCTAATATGATTTCGTATGTATGCGCGTCAGAATATAAATTATGCACATGTACAATATCAACATTTTATGTATGAAAACGCAATGAATAAATAAAGAAAATGTCATAAAGAACAGTGTATATTTATTGCATCACCTACTTTTCCCGAATGCCTGGCACGACGCTGAGTTGTACTACTGAAATTCTGGATACCTCTTTCGATATCATGTTCTCCTAATACAAAGTTCAATTTTCGAGATTTTTGAAAATTTTGGCAATTTCCGATCGTCTGACTTGCCGTTGAGTTGTACTACTGAAAATCGGATACCTCCTTCGATATCATGTTCTCCTAATACAAAGTTAAATTTTCGAGATTTTCGAAAATTTTCGCAATTTTTCGACCGTCTGACTTGCCGTTGAGTTACACTACTGAATTTTCAAAATTTTTCGAGCGGCTGGCTTGACGTTGACTTGTACTACTGAAAATCCGGATACCTCCTTCGACATCATGTTCTCCTAATACAAAGTAAAATTTTCGAGATTTTCGAAAATTTTCGCAATTTTTCGACCGTCTGACTTGTCGCTTAGTTGCACTACTAAATTTTCGAAAATTTTCGAGCGGCTGGCTTGACGTTGACTTGTACTACTGAAAATCCGGATACCTCCTTCGACATCATGTTCTCCTAATACAAAGTTAAATTTTCGAGATTTTCGAAAATTTTCGCAATTTTTCGACCGTCTGACTTGTCGTTGAGTTGTACCACTGAATTTCGAAATTTTTCGAGCGGCTGGCTTGACGTTGACTTGTACTACTGAAAATTCGGATACCTCCTTCGACATCATGTTCTCCTAATACAAAGTTAAATTTTCGAGAATTTCGAAAATTTTCGAAGATGTTAATCTAATTCTACTATCGTATATTCATGTACTGGGTAGGGAAGAAAAAACACATTAATTGTTGCAACGAATACTTTTTATTATTCATTAAAAGATTACAATATTAAATGTGTATCGTGACGAGATGAAAGGACAGTGTCTAGCAGGATTGCGATGACGTAAGTACGAATGTCCATGTGAATACGAATGTAAGTAACTGCTGCTAAGACAGCGGCAGCCAATTTTTATTTGAATCAGTCTAATCCTCGTGAAAGTTTGCATCAGAGACGAGTGTAACTTACTGCATACTGAAATGCTAGGAACAGAAAGGAACATTATTAGCACACGATGGTTACATAGACATTGGGTAAAGTGATAGAACAATAGTAGCTCAAGGCTCAAAGCGATATTATTCGCGTTGATACAAAAATTAAACGGAGAAGTAAACAAAAATCACGAGAGGTTTAGTGGTACGTGTTGCTAATGGGGCCTACAGCTATTAATGTTTTTTATTTTGTGTGTGTCTCTCCAAGAGCCACACAAACAATTTCCCGATTTGTTAATTGCAGTATATTATTATCATTATTAAGTCTACGTCCTACGCGGTGCTTCCTACCGCAAAAATAAGAAAATTTTCAAAAAGCTCAACTCATAGCATATACGGTATACCTAACCACATGACGTATGGAGTCTTTTGAATTTAAAAAAAAATACACATACAAATTCTATTGCTGAAAATAGTCTAAAATGACTCCAATTACCTTAAAACGTGAAGATCTGTTAAAAAATCGATTCTCGATTTTCGGAATCATTACAACGTGAAGTTAATAAACAACTGAACCACTATAGTGGCGTACTGTTGATGAAGATAACATTGAGGGAAGCTATTATAAGGAAGCTGGGAGGTTAAATACGATGTAGTTCGAAATTGATGTGCGAAATTGTCTTATACATTAACAATTCTTTTCGTGAGCGTACTTTCTGCGGTAGTACTCGAAAAATTCTTGAATCGAGAAACTCTGACGATATACAATTTCGAAAATTCTGGTCCCCAGCAATTGGCGGCTTAATGAAGTTTTTGCGCTTGGCGCAGCAGTTAATGGGGAGCGTAAATTCGAAGTTCGGTGGAACAATGTAACAGTGCATGACAAAAGGACCGCGTTTTAGGACAAATAAAATTACAGGAATTAATCAAGGAAAGTTGTTTGGGAGGCGTCCACGTCCCCGCTTGGAACTGGGCGTTCAGTCGTCGAAAAGTTTGCCCGGGGCCCGGGGTTCCGGTCGCGTTCAAGCGAGAGGACCTCGTTCCGCCGAAAACGGAAAGAAAAGTCAACTGTCCTGCGGCAGAACGCGGTCTAATTAAACCGGCATTATTGTTAGCCGCTACTGGCGGCGGGTAAACACTTAAAACAGTTCCGCGAAATTAAGAATCGGGTTACGAATAGCATCCTCGCACCACACCTCGAATTAACGACAATCAAATCGTTGCAATCGTTCACCCCTTCATGAACTTTGTTGAACGAACATTCGCTATCGTTGTACCTGCAGGTATACCTCGCCGAGCATAATATCGAATTCTAACATAATTGTATTTAATTGTGTTTGATGATTATCTCGTTCGTAGGGTAGTTTATAACAAGAAGTATAGATGATATCGTCGCAAAGATTCGATCAGAATAAAATTAAAGCAATCGTGCTAGTTTGGTTAAACTTTCAACGTTTCGATCCCAATATGGATCCTTTTCAAGAAAGAAGAAACAACTGCGTCTGTAAATTTTTAAAAGAGTTTTCAATATGAAAGTATATACTGAAAAACAGATTTAAATACAAAATTCAAAGTAACGGTAATGAATTACCAACCTGCTTTATGAAAAAATTAGAGACAGGAATATATGTATAAGCACATGTTGTTTCAGTGCCGGTACACAAATTACTGTGGTACAAACAGGAGGTTAATAGAGAAAGAAAACAAAATAATTGTATTTAGCTGGAATAAATAAATAATCCTGCGGTTCTTTTGGGAATTTAACGTCAGATAAGACAAACATGGGAAGAACCATCATTTTTTCCTGCAAAATAAAAAGTTTCGTGTACAGCCTGGGGATGAACAATGCCGGGTAAAACACTGGGTACGGAAATGTCCGGATCGTCGTGCCTCGATTTTCATTTTACCAGGAATCCGATGGCGGGGTCAGGGATGAAAGTTGATGAAAGTTGCGCGGGAAATTCGAGGATAAAGAATTCAATATCGAGATGAAGGTGGCGCTATCAGCCCGAGGATTAGCTGTCTGTGGGAGTCTATTTTTCATCGAAAGTTCGCGGAACTGCATTCTCCTGTTCGCCTTGTATTTCCCTTTCTGCCGGGAACTTCGTGGGCGTTTCTTAGCATCGCTCTATTAATTAATAATTCACAGGCCATTTTGGCTCGTCCGCTCCCCCTCCTCGTCCCCCTTCCTCCTCTATATTTTTCTCTCTCTCCCTCTGGCCAAGTCCGATCAATATTTTCCGCGCGCGCGAAACTTCTGACGCCGGCCTGTAAATTTTCTTTTATAGCTTCTAAATTTTCCCCGGCCGAGGCATATCGTTCGCTTCGCAAGATCGGCGAAACGAAGAAGCAGAAGCGAGCGCTCGCCGATGCAAGTTTTCTGTCTCGGTTCGCGGCACGTCGGCGAAGAAAAAGAGTACAATCCGGTTAGAGCGAGACGTCCATCTTCCTTCGAAAGTTTCCGTAATTAATTGGACACAAAGTAGTCTTGGGAATTCCTCGAACTCGGTTAATTTAATCGGCCGGATGCTGCGTCGACATTGTTCGCCGGCTCGATCGAAATCGTGCACGTCCAGGCGCGAATTATCCTGATCCTCGAACCCTGGACATCCTGGCGATTTACGAATCCTGCGACATCTCGGAAAATTCTCGGCTGAATTAACGAACAGGATTATTCAGAGTCACATCAGCGGTCTCTATAAAATCCCGCACAATATGTCGGCATCCGAGCTTTCTAAACAAGCTGGAAAATTCGGTAAAATGTCGGAGAGTTTCGGGTAGCCAGGCGCAGCTGCTTACGTTTCAAATTGAACTCGTTGCCGTCGGTGTTCCCGCGTCCATATGATGCCTGTTACTGGCCAATCGAGCAAGAGAGAGAGAGAGGGGTGGGAGGGAGAGAGGCAGAGGGTCGAATGCATTACTGGACTACAGGAGCAATTACCTTAGTTAATTAACGAATTTACAACTGCGACAGCGACGGTGTGTAAATCGGCGTGTTCTACGCGCGCACGGCACTCGCGAGTGCCGGATCGACGCCGATATCGTTATCACGCGGGACGTGTAAGCTTCGAAAGCTCGTTCCCGTTGTTTGTACACAGCTTTTCGAATCGCTCGTAATTCCAGCTGTTACTATTAATTGCCTCTCTACCGCGCGCACTTTTCCATTTTGTTTTTTTTTCCGAACCGTTGTTTCTGTCCTTTTCCTTTTTCGGACCAACGCGCGAGGCGGATTTTGAAACTCTTTCCTTTGCGAGGATGTGCAGTTTCTGCGACTCTTCCGATTATATTCCGTTTGGTTCCGGTGCTGTTTTTGAAACAGAGAATATCGAAAATGGTTTTAATGCTTGCGATCCTGCTTTGGTTCCTACATGGTAAGTTTCCTTTAAAAAGAGTTTCTTTCTCGGCCAAACAAAAATCTAATTCTTCGCACGAACCAAATTCCATGTTGTTTTTAGTCTCTTTTGTTTTAGTTCCTAGTTTCTGTTTTTCCGGAGACGGAATTTAATTGACGCAGCAACAAATTAGTCGCAGAAACAATTCGCTTGTTGTAGAAAATCAGACAAACGATATATCGACGAGAACTTCTGTAATTAAAGGAAACGGCTTACGCGGGCATCCGTAATTCCGGGCCGTCACACACCATGTAAAATCATCCATTCAATGATATTGTCATTTAGGAGGTGGTCGGACCCGGGTACGAGGCGCCCGATGAATGACGTTGATTAATTAGACCGCGGTAATTAATTTGAAACTCGACAACCTAAACGGCGCGAACGACTTGAGACGTAATCCGCGGACGTTGTACGAGCTTCCACCGCTCCGGCTTCCGAAGTATTTCATTTTCGCGCGGTTATCTGTCGTTTGTAATCGCGAAATTTAACCAACGAGGGATAAGGTTCGATCACACAGGACAATATTGCCAGTGAAACTTTAATTAACTATGGAATTTTTCAACGCCCTCGTGCTTTCCAGAAATAGTGGCGTTATTATTATATTTCAGTTGAATGATTGCTAGATTGCGGATTTTTGCGGAATATATAAAAGTTTCTGCATGTTTTCGTAGAAACCGGGGCCAAATTTTATTCAATATTTAATTACTTTAATGAGACCCTGAAGGGATTTTAAAAATCATATAATATTTTTACTTTTCTTTTAGTTTTATATCAGTATTGCATAAAATTCGCAATATAATTCATTACGATCATTTGGGATTCTCTCTTATTTCATTTAAATTTGAATATGTAATTACGGTGTTGTTGAAAAATTAACTTAATTTTCTCTTTCTTGGAAAAAAATGGGTAAATACACTGCTCAGTTTAATATTTAAATAATTATGCTTAATACTCTTGGTTAATGTTCGTTCATTTCCATTGCACGCTTTAATTCCGCCAATCCGGATTTATTCACTATCTCGTATTTTAAACAAATATACCAGTTTCCAACGAAATTAGAGGAAAATAAAAATTTTCACAGGATCTGGAACATGAAATGCCTGAATTATTGAACGAACAAATATTTCATTCTTCATTTAATAATTTTTAATACTTTTCGACCTCGATCGTATAATTTTCGGTCTTTCAATCTAACTTACGATTAATAAAAAAATTTCACGACATTTTTGGTGTTTTACCGGGAAAGTTTTATCGGAATTAGCGATTGACACTCCGCGGTCGGACCCCCGTAAGAGGTCCTCAACAAGTTCTCGCGAAAAGTTCCGTCGAAATCAGAACAGCGTGAAGTTTAAAATTATTTCGAATGTTATCCAACCCGTGATGGTTTGGGAAGCTCGAAAGTCTCGGGAGCGCCGCAAATCTTGGAAGCTCTGAATGTATTACCAAACTTCTTGTTGCCTGACAGTCTCAAAAATTTCGTAAATCCAGATGATCCTGAAACTTACGTCCTCTTGTCCTGGGTACAAGGCTGAAAGGAACGGGGAACCTTTTACCTGAATCTCCCCGAGCGAAAATTAAATTCAAATTACCATAAAAATCTCCGACAAAATTTCAACACAATCCTCATTTTTTCACATTACTGAACGAACTCGTAAATTCCCATTACCCCTGACGCAGTCCGTGAACTTTATAGTTGCTCGAAAGATCCAGGAATCTTTATCTATTGTTTCTTCAGTTACTTAAACTTTTAAAAATATTTATTGTTTCATTAAAAATGGCCTTCATAATTTCAGTACATTTGAAATGAGTCATCTTGATTCGCTTGTTGGTTCTAAATAGTATTAAACAAGAAATTATGACATAAGGGAAGTAATGAGAAGAAGATAGATAGGTTTACAAGAAAATTTGTAATAAATGTTTTAAGGGTTGAAGTTCAGGATACACGGAGGTGTCCCAGCGAAGTGATTGATTTTATCTCACGTCTGTAATTCTCATTTTTCCATCGAGAGATCAGAGTTCGCTGGTTGCAAGTAAAGAGTGGGAGAGAGAGAGCGAGAGAGATAGAATGGGAGAGAAATGATAATAAAAAGAAAGGGTCGGAAATGGGCCGAGGCATTCCGGAAACGCACTCGGAATGTATGCAAATACGACGTCGGAAGGATTACTTACGTTAAAGCACGGAAAGCTGAGAGACCTATTTCCATAAAATTCCCGATCCCTTCCGGATCAATCTCGATATGCATGAAATATTCAAAAACAAAATGATTACACCTTAAAAGCGTCGATGCAAGTGGAAGTATCGGAAGAAAAATAACGAGGGGTGGCCCCGACCGCCGGAAGTAGACGCGAAACAAAAGCATGAATATAAGATGGCTTGAAAGCACCGCGGGGGAAGAAAATATTTTCTCGAATAACATTTTACGAGGACGTTCAAGCACGATGACGATGTGGATCCTATACAGCCGGCGAATGTAATTTCTGGTAATAATTAATCATTGTTATTTCAGCCCTGCGCGATGAAACGCAGCCAACTGATAATGAATTTTCGGTCCTAGCTGTAGATTTTAGGAATTCATCGCAATTAAATTATATTAAAATAATCATCCAAGAATGTTAATTACAGCAATTGTAATTTCATTCTCCATTTAAAGTGTGAACTACTATGAACGATTATAAAATGATCAAACCACACGAGACTGCGTGAAATCAAGCCTGTGCGTATTCAAATAAAAATTGTATTTACTTAAATTAAAATAATCATCCAAGAATGTTAATTACAGTAATTGTAATTTCATTCTCCATTTAAAGTGTGAACTACTATGAACGATTATAAAATGATCAAACCACACGAGACTGTGTGAAATCAAGCCTGGGCGTATTCAAATAAATATTGCATTTACTTTACAAAAAATGGTTAATCCACAAGAAGCTACTACCTGAAAAAGCTGTAAATGCTTTCCGTTCATTTTCGCGGGAAACATTTCGCACCCACAGCTCTAGTAAAATTTAGCAAAATAGCTGGGAGCCCGGACGGAGCTCGGTGAAAACGAGATTAGCATGTAATTTCTATTTTCGCAGATTCCAGCTAATCAAATTGCAAGGCAACGAGTAGATTAAGGTCGGACGGTTGACAAGCAAGGAAAGGCGTTGAACAATCTTTTTTCTCGGGAGCTGGTCTGGAATCGGATATCGTTGGATCCCTCGATTCCAGGGGAACTCTCGTTTTCACGGGACGGGGAGAGAAAGAGATTTATCGGCTTCGTGAGAACACGGAAAGTGTCGCAACCGATCAACGAGCTTCTGGTTCGCACGAGGAAGGGTCGAGAGACTTTTCTGAACCGTGGAACTCATCGATCTGCCGATTGTCTCTCTCTCTCTCTCTGTCTCGTCCGAGACGTGGTTATCTGAAGATTGCTGTTTGCGTTGCGCCGGAAAGAGACCGGCTGTCAAAATAAATTAATCGGGGATATTAATGAGAAAAGAAAGAAGCCGGGCCCCGAGAAATTTATTAGCCGGCGAGATAATTTAATTAACGCCCCACCTGGCTCCGAGTGCCTCCACCTGCTGGAACGGTTTATTTATTACGCAAACAATTATCCAACTTTATGGAATTTCCCAAAAACAATCAGAGGTATCGAACGCTTCATCTTTTTCTTGCCTGCTTCGATTAAAAAGTGGCTCAACTTATTATTGCCGTTGATAAATGGAATCGAAGAGACTTTTAAAAAATCCAAATATAAAATAATTGAAAAAAAACCGCCAGTAACCATTTTATCGTTTTATCCAACTTTATGGAATTTCCCAAAAACAATCAAAAAGTGGCTCAACTTATTATTACCACTGATAAATGGGATCGAAAGAGACTTTAAAAAAATTCAAATATAAAATAATTGAAATAAAGCCGCCAGTAACCATTTTATCGTTTTATCCAACTTTATGGAATTTCCCAAAAACAATCAAAGGTATCGAACGCTTCATCTTTTTCTTGCCTGCTTCGATTAAAAAGTGGCTCAACTTATTATTGCCGTTGATAAATGGAATCGAAAGAGACTTTTAAAAAATCCAAATATAAAGTAATTGAAATAAATCCGGCAGTAACCATTTTATCTTTCTATCCAACTTTATGGAATTTCCCAAAAACAATCAAAGGTATCGAACGCTTCATCTTTTTCTTGCCTGCTTCGATTAAAAAGTGGCTCAACTTATTATTGCCATTGATAAATGGGATCAAAAGAGAATTAAAAAAAAGATTCTCACCTATGAAATCAGTTAAACGAACTCAATGGACCTTGTAAAACCAAAAACGTGGACGTCTGGTTGGTTGGTCCAAAGAAAATGGAGAGTCAGAGTACGGGCCGCAAAAATCGTCTTGACAGAGGGGTCCATTGGCAGCGTCGACGCCGCGCCAGCTCCAATTAAGATGTTTTTCATCGTGCGACGGACATCGGCGGGTATCTAGGCGTTGGCGTCGCAACGCCTCGGCCTACGGAGGGCTGAATTCATATGCATACATGAATACATTTCGCCGTGCCGGCCCAATCAACTATCCCCTCCGTGCCCGTGGATCTTTTGTCCGTGTGGCGCGGGACGCCGCGCCGCGCAGGCCGGTTTTTTAGAACGTGAAAAATCTACACGCTAATGAACCTCTCTCTCTCTCCCTCTTTAATCCACACCCGGGACTGTAATTAGGCTTTTTCCTTTCCCCCGTGGAATTTCGCTGTTTTCCGTGGGAAGGAAACTGCTCGTCGCGTCACACAGGGGTGCTAAGGGGTGGCGAGCGACACCCTTGATGGATGGGGATATTTATACGAGGTGTCACTCGGTCGCAATCGGTCGTTTCGATGGTAACACGCCACCGGAATATACCCAGCCGTGGAATCATACGTTGGTTTTTTTCGTGTTTCGAACCAACGCGCAACGGTATACACACAGTATCGGAGACAGTTCCGTAGAAAATCATGTCTAGCTCCGGGGAATGTCGAGTTATGGTAATTGCGCCGTTTCAAACTTTCTTTCTCCGTTATTAGTTTTTCCTGGAATCCCTCGCGCTTGTTAGCCCGCCCTTGTTCCTCTTGCTTCTTTCGATGATCGATCGTTCTCCTCCCGATAATTATGCGCAATTTGTCTGTAATTTTCGGAACGAGCGTGATCGCAGGAATTCGAGATCTAGTCCGAGAAAATTAAAATACTGTTTTCGAGATGCTTGTAATTGGGTCTCCGATGGAGGAACAAGCGATAGCTTCATAGATTTTCGCTCTTAGCATACTCATAAATATTTTTAATTTATTCATAAATCTGTAGATAATATAGCATGCACGAGCAACATTCTCTGAAAAAAACTCTATGTCTGGTAGAGGAAGGATATAGTTATGGTTCGTTTTCTGCCAGATTCCTCTGCAAACACACCAGTATAATACAATATCTCGAAACTTTTCTATGTGCTTTTAAAATTGAACCTTATCGATAACCAGACAGAAGACAATATTCCTCTGGATGAGATGGCTACGAATATCTCGAGAGAAAGAAAATACATTCCTTTAAAGCAGATATAACCAGCTGTGGTTCTGTTTTCGATACTGGCGCCTGGAGAATACGTGCTCTCTGTTTATTGACAGAAGAAACTCTGCCGGCTGACATAACATAAAACCTGAGAGAGGTAATGATCTATGAACAACCCTAATAAAAATCTTACATACTGGAAAGTGCACACACGGAATCTGACTACATTATTGTAATGTATTCTTTCTTTACATTCGGGTTCAATCTGATTATATTGAACTCACCTGTTGTAACACTTTACATTTGCTTGCGATTTGATCGTTAACCTAACTGCTCTCGAAAATTCTCGAGTCCCACTTGTACCTATCTTTCGAACGAAATACTCCACTGTGGTTAGATTTGAAGACGTTCCGCATTCAGCTCGTTTAGGTTCGTTTTAAGTATGCTTCCTCGAGTGGCAGCAGGTCGATTTCTGGTATCGCGGTTCGGCCTCGTGTTCAAGCGATGGCAATTCATCAAGCGGGGTGCAACGTTAACTCGATATTTAGAAGTTCGGTCGCTGGCTGAAGAGAGAATTTCATTTTCGAGGCAGGCTCGACCCTCTCTTAGCTCGGCTCCCCGCTATAATTGCATAATTAGCGTCTGGCTGACCGGCGGTTCTGCAAAACGGGGTTGGCTCCCGGAGCCTGCGCCTTCAGGAGCTGCCGAGGGGGTGGGAAAACGGGGGTTTGACCAAGCTCGGGGCCTGGGGGTAATGGAATAACGGAGGCCAGATGGAATGATTACTTTCTTATCACCCGAAGGCAGGTAGACTATTATGGCATTCATCAGCCGCTACCTGAGTAAGTCGGAAAAGGGTGGGGGTTTGGGCAGGTGGTTCGAGGGTAGTTTGGAGGGGTTGTGTGAACGCGGTTCGAGGTGAGAGGGTGAAAGGCGGTAGATAACAGGAGAAAGGGTGATAACTGGAGAGCCTTACTCGGTGTATAACCAGTTACGGAGCTACTCGGAGGGGGTGTAACAACCCCATTATTGAAACTTCAAGCGCGGAGCAATCATTCTGCAATTAGCAAAAGTGATTAAGTGTAGAAGCCAACACGGCTTCTGTCTTTCTCTCCCTGTTTCGCTTCGTCTTTCTCACCACGTTCTCACCCCTCGGACTTCCGCTGTTCCTCCGCGTCGCAGCAGCGTTTCGAACGCTTCTCGCGATCCTTCGCGTACTCGCTATCTCCGGGGGTGCCCGCTACCCTTAACCTATTAAAAATTTTACGGCAGTTATAATATGCATCAAACCAACGCTCGTCCTCCTCTCGATACTCAGTGCAGAAACCGGTTTGTCAGCCGGCCCATTTCACCGACACCTGTTTTAATTATCCACCTGTGTTCCTCGCGGGACTCTATCCAGGGACGCCTAATAATTCATAATGAGCGGACAACCGGGATAAAAGGAAAGTGGATACACACCCCGGACTCTCCTCTAGACCCATCCTCGTTAACCGACGTAATTACAGGTTACCCAGCGGCAGGAATAATTGTCGAGACTTTTTTTTCGCCTCTCGCTGTTTGTTTCTCTTTCCCTCTTTCTAGTTGGTTAGGGGCTGGACGGCTCCATGCCCCTCTTCATCCTTCTCTATCTTCTTTGTTGCGGACCCTGGCTCTCAACCCCCTCTTTCCTCTCTCTCTTTCTCTCTCGTCCTCTCCTCCGACCGCCTTTGCTTCAACTGCCCCGCCAGATTCCGCTCCCGATAAGAAGAACGCTTAAGACGATAGGATGGGATTAATCGAGATTGGATCAGCCCGGCCCGGATTTTTCTCGATAAAAACAATTAATCGGCGGATGGAGCGCTTGAAAAATACGGGGCTTCCGAGCGGATGGGCTGAGATATCCGGGCTTTTAGATTTCAAGAGCTGCCGGGGACGCGCGAAGATTGAAATATTCGGAACTCGTTCGCGGGGGGATGTTGGGGGGTAGGGAGGTTTTTGGGGTTGTTTGGATACAAATGGCAACTATATACTCCGATTCAGCTACTGGGTTTGGGAATATCATTGGGAGACGTCTTTAATGTTCCCAGTCTCATTTTTATAATTGAGCAAAAAGCTTGGGTCGAGTTTCATCCCTTACAATTTAATGTAATGAAGTCTTCAATCGTACACTAGTTAAAATAAAAAATTTTCTGGCTAAGAAACGTGGTCGTTAAAGATTTGTGAAGAAAAGAATATTACGAATACCATTGAAATTAAAACACAGACTACTACAGTAACGTCAACAAGGATAAATCAGAAACGTTTTACAATAAATTTTCTGGAAGCAACAATAATAGTTTTCGGCAAACGCTCTCGTTGGAAAATAGCATGTCCGCTCTCTGAAATTAATTCAAAACACGATGAGTTTTGGGAGGCCAAACTAGCCTGTAGAGTCAACATTACTATTGCAGATTACTTTGCTGCTCTATCATGCAACCCAGTTCGTTTCCTCTAGTTATTTACCCCCGTATAAATATGTACATTGCGGAAATGGTGAACACGGCGCAGTGTTACCCACTTAATAATAACTTTACATTCTACCCGCGTTGAAATCACAGCTTTTGCGTACAAAAGAATTAATGTTTCTTGCAACATCCTTCAACGCGATCTCTGCTCGCCTGCTCTGAACAAACCGTGCTATTAATTTATTTAAAACTTGTACATTATTCTACGTGTATCAACGATTGCCTTAAAAACATTTCGAATGAGAAGAACCGCGGAACGACGCACGTTTTTATTTTCCTTATTAGCAACCACGTCGCTAATGAGTCGGTCGAGATCCACTTAGCACAGTTCACGTTGCTCAAAGGAATATAATTTCCCGGTTGGCGCCCGTACAACATTCGAGTATCGATGGACGACAGTTTCACGTGTCGTTGAAAGAAACACAGAGGCGAGAGAGCGTGGGCGTTAACGACACGCAGGCACGCGAGTGTAATTAAAAATTAGCGCGTCCGATAAAGGGTGCGTATACGAGGTCAATGCCGTATCCACACGTCCGCATTCTTCTTCGCATGCACGTCGCGTGCTTGCCACGCACACCCACACTGCACCGGCTCTTTATTGTCACAATATCGACGCAATTAACCTCATTCATCCCTCGAATCTCGCCCCGGAGCGCGACACACTCTGGAACGGGCTGGCCTGCCTTTGTGATCGGTTCCCTCGGTTTTTCCCTCGTTCCCTTTGAAACACCCGACGGAAAAAAATACGCCGTTGCCACCGCGCCGAGCCGACGGAAATATTTTTTATTACGTTCTCTGTTTTTTATCCTACTCGTTTACGCTTCTTTTTTTTTGTTTTTTTTTTTGGCCGCTCTCGCCGTTTTTCGACCCCTCACAACTTGCGGCCTCGTAAATTTTCACCAAGATAACGAACGATCTGTTGAACGCGTTGCTGTGTATTAACGGGTAGATAGCGGCTGTTAACACCGGCAAGGGGGAAATTAATGAAGCCGGAGGTTCGACGGGGTTATTAACGCTCACCAGGCATCGATTTTATTGGCTAATTCTTGCCCCGCCTCGATTTTTCGGCGTCCGCATTTTCGATGCCGCTGTGCTAGCGATACTCGATCCGATCCATCTGTTTCCATTTGCTGCAAATATTTCAAGAGCGGCAGTCGCAATAATTTTAACAGTTAATTGACCATACGAGCCAGAATATTGTATTAATGTAATAATGGTTTTATTGATTCATTCATTTTTCAGTGATTAGCGAGGCCCTCGTACCCTGTTGTTTGTTTTCATTCATTTTAATTAGGTGTTTATATTGTTTATTTGTGTGTTTGTATATATTTGTATTATATTGCATATATATTAAAAATTAAATAATATCGATCGTAAATTGCTTTAAGCATAAATTAATGATATCAATTGTTACTCAAAACACTATTTGCAAATTAGCACAATATTATTTCTCAACGTTTTATCTGCATTTAGATCCTTTTCAAGAGAATCACATTAACATTGCGTCTGTAATTAATAATTAAATGCATATCTATATTGTGAAATCGTAGAAACAGGAAAAGAAACAACAGTATAAAACAGAAGGAATCGTTACTCACTCGCTTAGCGTTGCAAAATAATTATTTATTAACTCGCGTAAGCATTTGTTCGGCAGCGTAAATTACCGAATCCACGTGATCTACACCGAGCGCAAAGGTGGGAAAGGCTGCGGGTTCGAACAGCATGTTCGTTTTATCGAGAGACGTTGGATTCCCGGATCGGTATATGGGATATTTCCTTCGGTCGATTGTTTCCAGGGTGCTTGAACGGAATATCGGGGATTGTTTCGCGGCAGATGAAGACGAGAGAGGGCGCATTATGGAATACTTGAGTAGAAAACCACGCGCGGAGGTAGGGGCGGGGGGAGGGGGAGTTATATGGATCGTTCCTAACACGGGTCTCTTTGTGTACAACGTCGCGTGCCGTCACGGTGGCAAATTTCCGTGCTGACGTGCCTGGCACGTCGGTTATGCGAGTTGTTTATACGAGCAATAATTTATTACTTACCCCCCTCCCCCCATCCCCACCCTTTGCTAGGACGCAGGGATCGTTAATATCGTGGACGTCAGATGGGGAACACGGAGAATGCGACGGAATTGTATCGTGTTTAAGCGAAAGGATGCTCCCGGCGCATCGGAAAGTATTTCAATAATCTTCCCCATCGGTGTGCATCGTTTCATATTTATCAACGTGTGCGCAGAACGTCGGAAAGTTTATTCCTGTTACGCCACTCGCAGGATTCTCGACCATTCGCGCTCTGAGCGACTTCATAGATCTTCTGAAAAGTAACTCTTAAATATTGATGAAGAAACGGTTTCGAAAACCAGAATAGCCCCTTAACACGTTGAGCGCCACGTCAGCCATCGGTGGCTGACGTTAGACACTGACATTAGACCATTAGTCCTGTAATCAACCAAAATTAAGTAAACTTTAAATAAATTTTCTATAATTCCATAAAACAGTGTAAATTTTATAGTTCTATATCATGTTACACGCTGTCAGCCATCTAGCTGACACTAGACACTGACATTAGACCATTAGTCCTGTAATGAATGAAAATTAAGTAAATTTTAAATATACTTTCTGTAATTCCATAAAACAGTGTAATTTTTATAGTTCAGTATCATGTTACACGCTGTCAGACATTGGTAGCTGACACTAGACACTGACATTAGACCATTAGTCCTGTAATGAATCAAAATTAAGTAAATTTTAAATAAATTTTATGTAATTCCATAAAGCAATGTAAATTTTGTAGTTCTATATCATGTTACACGCTGTCAGCCAGCGGTGGTCGACGCGACCTAAACGGAAAGTCTAGTGTCAGCCACCGATGGTTGCCGTGGCGCTCAACGTGGTAAGCTTGTCCACAACGACGACTCGAAATAGCGATCGCTTATATAAAAACCTAAAACGCACTTCTGCACTTTAATACGTAAGAAATGGAGAGCCTATTAAAATCACGTTTCTCTTCGGCAGCGGGGGAAAAGGGAAACAATTTTCCCACTATCGGTGTCCTAGCACGAATCCCTCGGAAAAGTCCGCGAAGTTCGGCAGGAAACCGCGTGCAAGACTATTCCCGGAAGACCGGCGGCTCTCCTTTCCCCGACGAATCGTCTTGTCGTCTGTCAGCCGTTTGGAAATTTGAAATTTCTATAATTTCAACTTTTCCGGCTGGCCGCCGCGCCGCGCCGCACCGAGTCGCGCCGGTTCCAGCCCCAACCTTGGCTCACGTCAACTTTTATTCGGTAAAAGGGGTTTCGAACTCGTTTCAACCCCGGCGATGGGGACCAGCACACCCTCCCTCACCCTCTCTCATCCTCTCCGGTCGCGTTTCCGGCGTCCCTCTGAGAAATTTAACTTTCTTCGCGGCGCGAACGCTGGAATCGATACCAAGAATGCTCTCCGACCACCGAGCCCTTCTTCCTCGTGAATTTATACTGGGTGTTTGGAAAGAGAAGGGTCGAAACCCTTTAACCTGTTCGACCGGAGATATTTTTGTTTGAATCTACCTTCTTTTTCTTTTTGAACTCGATGTCACAAGTGTGGTCTAGTATTCGTATTTAATTCCGTCAATTGCACACAACTTGTGAAATAAAAATGGTTAAGTTATTATAGATCTTGTAGTTTCAATTATCTTTGTTATTAGAGTTGGCGTCTATCGAAAGTGCAAAATATACATCGAAATCTACAAATCCTTCCAATGATCCGAAACAAAATATTAATATGTATGTTTTTGCTCGGTTTTCAGGTTCTTCGTTTTGGGGTCTGATAAATCCTGAATGGTCTCTGTGCACCAAAGGGAGGAGACAGAGTCCCATCAACATCCAACCAGACAAGCTTCTCTTCGACCGCCACTTGAGACCCGTGTCGGTCGACAAACACAAGGTAATTTATCGAGTGTTTCTTTTTTATTTTCCTCCGTCTCCAGCTACGGAGTCTACCTTCACAATGGAAACAAAGAGGCGTTGAATGGCGGGATTATGATTAAAAAAGACAATGGCGAGATCCGCGGGAAAACTATGTAACGCGCTTTCATGCAGCCAATCAATACCCCGAATATCAGAAAGGTTATTAGACTATTGGTCAACAAAAATCACTCTGAAAATACTACACAGTTTTAAACAATTTTTCCACTGAAAACAAATATCACGGTCCTTTAGTTAATAAACTATCCAAGAAAGTTTCTACGAATATATGAACAATTTTTATTGTATTTTATTGTGTTGTATATTGAAATTTCGAAAACATAGTTGCTCGTTATTGCGTAGATCGATGACGATTCGTCGAAATCGATAAACCCTCCTCTGTAGCGGGGCGAGCGGGTGGTTCGGGAGGGATGAATAAATGTTTACTTAATGGAAGATTAGTGTTTCTGCAGCCTTAGGGGTATTACCAGATGGGCGGGGAAGGTGCGGAGAGAGCGCGGGACGAACGTTAAATAGGAAGACTGGTAATTAATGGATTTATTATCGAATTAACGAACTCGGCCGGTGAAAAATGGACAGAGAGAAAGTGGAGAGTGGTCCACGGTGAATTCGAAATCCATTACTAGACGGCGACAGCTCTGGGAATACCCTTGGCGGAGCTACTCGTTGCCGAGTTGAATGCGCTTTTCCCGATAGAAAGTCTCCGGCGAAATAAATCATCCGAAAAATGTTAATTTCCACTTTAACGTCCCGACTCCCGCGACGTCGAAAGTGACGATACTTTTCCACGAATTCTCCCACCCCGTTCCTCTATTTCTCTCTATCGCCGCCCCTTCGATTCGAGTTATTTCCCGTCGAGCGAGTCGCTCGTAAAGATTTCGACTCCAAGCTGTTTTATTTGTGCGTTGATCAATCAAGAACGCTCTTGTTCTTTGTCATCCTACGACTAGGTTTACATTCAGGACTATACAAAAAATCTACTCTTTGAAAAACTGGGCTTCAATCGATGGTACTTCGAAAAATACGGCCGTAGATTTTTGTTTTTATAAAAAAGAGTTAGTTAGACTGTTTCGAAAGTTTTTTAGGAATGGATGATGCTCGCGTAATTCATGCGGTCACGCAGCCGATCTCGAACGTTTCGATAAAGAATCGATCGAATGCGGTGCAATGATTTCAACAAAAATTCGTTCGCGTTCGTTTACGCAGGCCCTTGAACAGGCACGCGATGAGCATCGGCGCGGCAGCAATTAGCACGAGTCCCGCGCGTGCAATAATGAACGTCGCGTCGCGGTCGGAGAGCACAGAAAGTAATGGAAAAAAGATGGATCATTGATTTCAATTCGTAGCCCGGCGTTAACAAACGGGACCATCGGGGATCGATTTCCCCGTCGGACTAGGCTTCCCACACCAGTTCTCATCGGCACCGTCCGGTTTTCGTTCGGCGTTTTATCGAGCCGGGTTGCGTGGAAATTAACGCGGTGCTCGCCGATTTACGCGTCGCCATTTTCCCGGGGTGAGAAATTGATGCGCGTCGACGCGCCGCACCGCGCGTAAATATTGTAAATCTCGTCGATGCGACATTGCAAACAGTAATGTCCACCCCTCCGTTCTCCAATAGCACGTCTCCTCGGCGCTTGATTAATCGTCGAAGGATAATTAATAGCAGTTAAGTCTAACGGCGGCAGTTTTATCCGAAGCGAATTTTAATATTGTTGACTCGCGCGTCTATGAGATGTGCGCTCTCGCGTTTCCAACCCCTCTCTCCCCTCTCCCGGCCCGCCCTGTAGCCGGTGAATATTCATCGAAGAAGATTGGAGTTCCACTTTTCAGGCACTCGGCCGGTGTATTTGCCGGGATCCTTGGAACGGTTTAGTTCTATCTGCCTCCAGACGGCCGGGCAATTTGTTTGACGGTTCAACAACGATCGCCGAGACTGAAATGATAATTTTCCGAAGGCTCGTCGGTGCTCGGCAAAAGCAGCCGGTCCGCAAATATTTAGTCTACCGTTCGCCGTGTTTTTCTTTCATACGGGATTGATGATTAAACCGACGAACGACAAACGTCGAATCGATGGAGAAATGTTCTTTATAAATAATATACTATTCTTCTCTGAATTAAAACTCTTCTGCGTTTCCGCGCGAACAAATACACATTTCAGAAACGATTCCCGGTATCAGTTTTGTTCGCAAAGCGACGAAGCAGTATTATTAGCACGAAATAGAATGAAATTGTTTCGATGGTGTAGAAAAAAAACAGCGCATCGGTTTAATGGAATAGCGGACCGTGCGTTTCCGACAATTTAAAGAAGTTCCTTGTGCAGGAGAGCCAGCCGGATAATCCTATAGGTTAGATGTCTCTGAATATTCCTAGACTCGCGTCGAAACGTATCGGCGGCCATTCCGGCAAGAACACACGGCACTCCGGCGATTTACATAAAACAATTTCCGTAGCTGCACTTTCGCGTCCGCGGCTCTCGAACAAACGTAAAATTCTAGTGGCGCCGCGTTATGTCACGCGAGTACGCGATAAGAACACGCGTGTGTGCTTCATCCCCCCTGATGGTACGTTCCGAATAACGTCGTTTCATGAGTGCAGCCCTAATTGCGTCGTGGAGGAAGAATACATTATGTCTAACATCGATCTTGTCCCGTAGAGAAAGTATTTCCAATTGTTTCCGCTCTCGGAACTGTTATACACCTTTGCCTCGCGAGAGTCTTCGACATATACGATACAACATTAACACTAGAAAGACTGAAACTTAGTATGTACCTATATTACCCCAAAGCGGTCAAAATGACTGCATTGTGAAAGAATAACTAATGTGCAAAGAAATTTGTTTAAAATTAATTTTTAATATTTCTTGTACAGTATTTTATGCATATATGTCCCAAAAGTCTGAGCCATAAAAGTCCCTGGTCTATCCCCACTACTGCGGGGTATACCCCCTTGAGGTGCTGCGAAGCTCGAGAGGCCTCGGTCGCCGAGAAATATGATATCATGCGGCTCGGGTGTCTCTGTGAGACCGCCTAATCAGAATTTCCAACTTCCTTATTTTTCATTATTTTTTGATGGAACTTCAAGTTCCATATTTGTGGCATTTTTCTGATTAAAATCATACCAAATATGATATAATTCCGATGATATTTACTTGTATAATAGACAATTAAAGTAAGTGGCGCGAAGAAGGATAGCGTATGGGGAAGAAAGAGACGCAGAGAGTCGGAGTCGGCGGAACAGTTCAAAGGCTCGCGCGTGCTTACAATGCAATACCAAGGGATAACTTTTTTTATTATTATTTATTTTTTATGGGACTTTTTTTAATAGATTTGTGACATTTTTTCTGATTAAAATGATACCAAACACGATATAATTCGGATCATATACAGGTGTACGGACATATAAGAGTCAGGGACATATTGGGACAACAATTGTCTATTACACAAGTAAATATCATCGGAATTATATCATATTTGGTATGATTTTAATCAGAAAAATGCCACAAATATGGAACTTGAAGTTCCATAAAAAAATAATGAAAAATAAGGAAGTTGGAAATTCCGATCACATTGTGTTTACACTTGGGTGTTTATCTCGGCGACCAAGGCTTCTCGAGCTCGGCTGTCCTTCTCTACGTTCGGCAAAACTCAAAGAATAGTGTCCCTGATGCATATATGTCCCTCGGCAGACCAGTGCTAGGGACTTATATCCATAAAATACTGTATTAGGCGTAAATACATCTGACGCGAAAGGGGTATATAGATGCTCTGTTTGTGCTAATTATATCCGGAATTGGTAATTGATCGGTAACGTTGGATGTGACTGCAGAGTGGTAAAACGAGATTCCAGAAGACCGCGGAAGCACGAGTCGGAAAAATCCATCGGACGCGTTGGGGTTTTATCCCAACGGTCGCGTCTCTGTAATTCCTGTAACGGAAACGAAGAAGGTGGCGTCGGGCACAAAGTCGATAACTCGGTAAAGCCGGTAGTTGCTTTGATCAGTGTATGTAGTAATGATTTCGTCGTACACGTACGCGTAACCGACGCTCGCAACACAATCGTGGACGCCAGTAGAGTGGGGCGTAAGAAAGACAATCGCATCGCATAGAGAGATAAACTAGATTCCTATTTTCGATAAACTACGAAGCAGCTGCAGTGATACGCGAGCAAACAGCTCGGCCGCGTGACGCCGCGACGAAATAAACATTGAATACTCGCCTCGAGATTAACGCAAGCCATTATTCGGAGCGATAAGGGAATAGTTTCGTCGTCGTAAATCGGCACCATCTCCTCCTCCTTTGCCAGGCACAGTCGGCACAGCTCGTTCACGTGGATAATCACGTTGCTGGGGCTGTCGCCCTTTTTTCGGCTGTACGTTTTCATTCCCACCTTTTTAACACTTGTCGCGGGTTTATTTAGCCGTTCGCGTCGGAGAAACACTTATGAGAGCCTCGAGAACGGGACTCGGTCACTCACAACGGAATCTATAATGGCGGCGGCGGTTGGCCAATGGCAAACGCGTGGCGCTGCTGTTCGGTAAAGATGGGGATTGGGAGTCGTGTCGGAAAGAGACAGACATTTTAGCGGGAACGGGACGGACGAAACGGTTTTAGGGTCTTCATCATCGCAAAGTCGGTAAGGCCGGGCACTATTATTGATTTTCCATTCTTCCCAACGGCGGGAAATGGATTTCCAACTGCTGCCATTGCGGCATTTTCGAATCTCCACGAGTTCGGACTCGAGTTTATTGGCGATTATTTCGTGAAAGCCGAGCAGGCTTTCCGATTCGATTAATCGAAGTTAGAAATGAAAGACGATTTTCACTGGGTTTATCGTTCCTGTACCATTATTCGTAGAAATAACGTGTTTTAATCGTGTCTATTTGGCGACCATTGTAATACATATATCGTTAAACGTATATCGACTGTTCAGACAGATATTGTCATCGTGCAAGAATGCTAGCAATAATTCCTCTAATGATTATCTACATTTATAAATAGTAGAAGCTATAATATAAATGTTTCTCGGAAAGTATATATTCTTTATATGTATATTAATGCCGACGCGACTGTATCACACGTTTAGTTACCTGTATTAGTAATGTCACACTAACTTGTTGGTTATCTTACTCTTTTGGTAAGATACTGCATGTCGAACGTACTTAGTACTTAAACGATACCTTCGATCTCTGTTATTATTAGACAGCGGATCTGACAAATTTATGACAAAAATGAGTGGGTGTAACTTAAAATAGTAAAAACTTTAGAAGAATTTCAAATTACTTAAATTTCTTTTTCACTCTGGTTTTGTTGGAATTTAGGTAGAAAATTTTTATTTTGCACAAAGATCCACTGTCTATTTATCGCAATGAAAATTGAATATACAATATTTGATCATTACATTGACAATCGACAGTATATTTCCAATTCAAATAACACTTTTAAAATTATCGTGTGTACATTTATCATGTGCATAAATTATATTAAACGTGTTACATTTGACCACTATTGTTTCAGATGTAAATTAACTTCAAGTTAAAGGTAGGCCTGACAATAAGTTAAATCTAAATTGAATTTACGTTAGGTCTGGGTCAGGCCCGAGATAGATTTGGATGAAGTGAGTAATTTCAGATGGAATAAGAGCGACAACTCCTCAGTAGAAGAAGATGACCAGCCTTAGTGGCCGCCTGTTGCGCAAGAATTAAAGAGCGACGAACGTTTAATGAAGCGTTAGAACAAAATGTATTTGAAAAAAATGTATTTAAAAAAACAAGACACTTCTGTATTTTCCTTTACCCTCCAAAAGAAAAATGTTGGGACAAGCAATTTTAATTTAAATAAACAACGGTAATCTGTTAAACAAATCATATACGAAAATTGTTCGATCTTATTTCTGTATGATTCGCTAGTGTTCCCGTTCTATTTAGAAACATCCCGGAAACTATAATTTAGTCTGCCTTCCAGAATTTGAT
>CM052327.1:4274091-4286218 GCA_028455615.1 Lasioglossum zephyrum | reverse complement strand
AAAGACTATCTTATTCGTAAAACGTTTATTTCTAAAAATAAGTTATACAGTATTTTATGCATATATGTCCCAAAAGTCTGAGCCATAAAAGTCCCTGGTCTATCCCCACTACTGCGGGGTATGCCCCCTTGAGGGGCCTCGAAGCTCGAGAGGCCTCGGTCGCCGAGAAGTATGATATCATGCGGCTCGGGTGTCTCTGTGAGACCGCCTAATCAGAATTTCCAACTTCCTTATTTTTCATTATTTTTTTATGGAACTTCAAGTTCCATATTTGTGGCATTTTTCTGATTATTAATCATACCAAATATGATATAATTCCGATGACATTTACTTGTATAATAGACAATTAAAGTAAGTGGCGCGAAGAAGGATAGCGTATGGGGAAGAAAGAGACGCATAGAGTCGGAGTCGGCGGAACAGTTCAAAGGCTCGCGTGTGCTCACAATGCAATACCAAGGGGTAACTTTTTTTATTATTACTTATTTTTTATGGGACTTTTTTTTAATAGATTTGTGACATTTTTTCTGATTAAAATGATACCAAACACGATATAATTCGGATCATATACAGGTGTACGGACACATAAGAGTCAGGGACATATTGGGACAACAATTGTCTATTACACAAGTAAATACCATCGGAATTATATCATATTTGGTATGATTTTAATCAGAAAAATGCCACAAATATGGAACTTGAAGTTCCATAAAAAAATAATGAAAAATAAGGAAGTTGGAAATTCCGATCACATTGTGTTTACACTTGGGTGTTTATCTCGGCGACCAAGGCTTCTCGAGCTCGGCTGTCCTTCTCTACGTTCGGCAAAACTCAAAGAATAGTGTCCCTGATGCATATATGTCCCTCGGCAGACCAGTGCTAGGGACTTATATCCATAAAATACTGTATTATTTACAGTCATATAACAAGTTATTAGTAAGTTCGCGGTCCTCCCACTCTATCAAAGCGTATCGATTACAGTAAGTGATTACAGTAAAGATTCGAATAACAAATCACGTACAAGTGACGGTAATCAAAAAATATATGAACTGTTATGCGAATTCGGAGCCGATCTGGTCATATAAGAATTTTACTCAATTCAATAATAAAAGTCATTTGATTATTTAAAATTTCCCAAGTAGTCAAAATGACTGCTTTAGGGCAATACACAGGTATAATCTATAATCTCTATAATGAACAGAGGATAAAATTCATCCGACATATTTTCAGAGCTGGATTTCAATTGCCATTAGATATAGGTTGTTTAATAACTGAACCTAATATTAAGGCGTGTTTATATATGATAACGTTTCTAAACGCTTGTAATCTACGTGCCTAAAGGTTTTATTTTAATAATGTTTCCTTTTTGTTTAACTTCCCTAATGTTCTTGTTTTTTTAATATACGCTGTATTACAATGTGATGTATACTATGTTCTAATAAATCTCATATGAGATTTCCTTAAATAAAAAAACACACATATATATACCGGAAATGAAAGAGGGGGGAGGCAACTACAATGATTAATAAACGCATTTATATGTTGTACAAAAAGTCACAAAATTCTAAGAAGCTGTGTTATTATATACACAACTGTTTTTCTCATTGAAATTGAAAAGCAGTCAAAATGACTTCCTTAGGCAATCTAGTGTTAAAATATCTGACGTTCAAAGATTTATTACATCTTTGTTTCATTTTATTCGCATCTAAAAATTTACAAAAATTTATTCGTAGAATAAATGAATTCTACGAGATATTACGCGAAAAGAAGCAACAGACAATATTTTACTTTTCATTGTGTGCACCTGGCTCGCGAAAGATGAAGAGAATTTGAAAAATATATTACGCGAATGACAAAGCTGATAGTCAGAAAACCCGTGAAAGGCGCGTGTCAATAAAATATTTACAACGTCCCAGCGTTTTGTGCATCTCGCTGCCGTAAATACCGGAGAATATGAGATTACAATTTACAAAACCTGGCGAATATAACGTTGAAACTCATCGAATCTCTCCCTTTAAAAGCAAATATACTGAAAATTGGATGGTATTTAATGGTGAGGTAATAAAATATCCCTCGTGTATCAAACGCTTTATGAGCGCGACGACTCCACTTTTAATTATGATGTCGATATTATCATGTGATTGATAAACCATTGCCGCTGACGGGAAGCCCGGAGAATTTTATTCATTTCATAAAATCTGGTCTCCAATGAAATTGCCTGGTTAAATATAACCAGGATCAATTTGCGGCGATTGTTTTTTTTTATACGTTTTCAACAAATTTTTACGCTTCCACGAAGTTACGAGTGACGTATTAACTAGTATTTTCAGCGATTTCATTTATGCCAAAAGTGTGGTACATCAAAATTTAACAGTTAACGCGAAACAATTTTTCGTTTTCATGAAAATCCGCATTCTAATTATCAGATTTTACGTACGAAATCAACTACGTTTCCAAGACGCTATTGTTACTCGAGGGGTTAATAAGAACGTCATTTCCACGTGACTAGAAACCGATATCGCTTCGGAACGCAGCGATCCGAGAGAAAACCATAATCTTTTTGCACAGGCATTCAGGTAAACTTCCTAGTGAACGATGGCCAACGGCGATCGCGACTTCCGTTCACGTGTTGGCGATCAGAGTGAACAGGTGTGGGGTCCACGTGATCCGTTTCTATCGCTTCAGGATCCGCGTTCTGGCGTCCCAAAGCAACAAACGACGCTTTAGCCTTTGAGGCGGGTTTCGCGCGTCTTTTGCGAAAACGGAACACAAAGCGCACGTGTCCCGGCGTGGCGTCGCGTCGCCGGACTCGCAAAAAGCTCCGTCCGTTCCGCGTGCTTGCCACGAAGAAACACTCAGCCACGTTTCTCCAAAAGTTTCTTTGAACGGCTCGTGGCGAAGAAAAAAGGGAACGCCACCGGAACAAGAAGCTTCGCGAGATTGTCGTTTCGAACGCTATGCTCTTTTGCTTCGGCTCGCCTCGTCGCGCCGGTGTCGAGTTTCCGGTGTAACTTTGAGCTCTCTTGAAATTCTATTCACCGATGAAACGAGTTCGCAACGGACGTTTGCGGATTCTTTATTATGCAATTTAGCGAATTCGTGAGGACCCTTTTGATACGTAGACTGACCACAGCAACCGATAAATATGTTACGTCGTGATGATCGAAGGACGTATTTCGCACGATTATTTATTATTACCCGCCAAATTAATATTGTGCAATATTTTTTAAAAACGTGGTATTTTTTAAAATTTATTTTTATTTAAATAATTATTTTCTGTTTTTTTTTAGTCTTGTGTTAATACTTGTATCACTCTTTGTTAATACTTTGTATACTCACTAAGCTTACTGTAAATTTCACTTGATAAACAAAGCGATGATGTACTACCGATCGTCGCGCGGCGACGTACTATCATATACTGAGCTCCGTCGTGGTGAAGTGGGTCCGTGGAGTGGGGATGAGTCAGAGTGCGCACGCATAGTAGAGAGCGTTGTCGCACGGAGTGGGGATCGCTGAACGCTATAGCGTTTCGCGGGGAGATGAAAAATTTTAAAAATTTGTTTTTGGATAATGCATTGTCATTCAGTTCTGAGCCATGTCTCTAGCTTATGTGAGGAAGTTAGTTTAAAATCAATTGCAAAATTTGTCACCGAACAGACAGTCAAACAAACAAGAAAGCGAGATAATAAAAACGTGGTAAAATATACATCTGAAAATGTCTAGAATGGTCGCCGGAGGACCCTAATTGACTGAATCTTCGAGGAAGATTTTTAGTCACGAACGTACCATAAATATTGTTCGAAAGAAACCACGTGTCCTGATCCTGCGCGACGGAACAATTATGTTCCTAATTACATCAATGTAGATATCATGATTAGACTATAGTATTTTATAGAAACTAAAAATTCTCTGTATCAATTGCAAGATGCTTCATTCGCGTTTAATTCGTGTGGGTTCCGGTAGAGGAAACGCGGAAGAAGCGGAGATTGTAAAGGGAAGCGGGTCGCTCGATGAAATAATGTCGGGACAAAGGGTCGCACACTCAAGCGATTAAACAATCCCGCTGGTTCCGTTTTCGCGGTGACTCGATTGTCACGTTTCGAAAGTTAGGCGTCGGCTGTCGGCGCTCGAAACGAGGCGGAACCGTGTCATTTTTCGAGTTTATCAAATAATACCCGAGGCCGTGAAGTAGCTTTCGTGCAAACACTCGACGCCGAGGTTGAGCCGTGGCTTCGCGAGGCTCGTTTACATTTCCGCCCTTTTCTTTGCTACCCCTCGTCTCGACTCTTTCATTTCTGCCTACCACTTCGTCATTCGCTGTTAAGAATACTCCTCTCCTCCCCTCTCTCTCTCTCTCTCTCTCACCTCTCTAGCAATCTACTTTCTGCTCTCCATTCCGCGATACATCCGAAAGAGAGGGCTTTTGTTTCTTCTCGTTGCCGGCTCGAGTTTGTTGCAATAAAACCACTTGTTAAGGATTCTCCAAGACGAAAACTCACGGATACGATCTCGAACACCCATACACACAAACACACAGTTTTAAACGGCGCGAGCTTTCTGGGACATCTGCGAGAGAGAAAGTTTTTGAAACGTCTCGAATGAATAAGGAGCAAGGTCCTGCCCCGGTGATTTATTAGCGTGGAACTTCTCACTGAGCTTTTCGCGCGAATTTTTTAGCGATAAATAATAGCCCGTGGATTCAATGCTCGCGCCGTATGCAGATTACATTTTCGTTAATCGATTCGATCGCGTGTAATTGCCATGCGGGCTTCAGTTTGATGAAGAGGAACTGACATTGAAATCGACAATCCGAGAAAATGTTAAAACTGACGGGACAGAGTTTCGTACAATTTTATTACGGTTCATGCTAGTTTGAACAATTCCGAAAATTCCACGAAACAGATTCCACCTAATATCGTCGTACTCGGTATTACTCGTTCAACGAGAGTTGGCACGAGAAACTCGTAGGTACCACGTGGTCTCCCACTACGCGCTATACAAAAGGCATGGAACCTTGCGTCAAGAGTGGGGATTCGCCGTTCCCCCGGCACCCCACTGACGAAATTCTGTGCCAACTCTCGCTGAACGAATAATATCTAACAGAACCGAGAATTCCAGAGAAGGAAAGCGAGGTCGCTGGCACAAAGAGGATCGTCAGCTTAAACATCGTGGGTGTTTCGAAGGGGTGGGGGCAAGGGGGAGAGGCGTGTGAGATGGGTAAAAAAGAATCCAATTCCGATCGGTCGATTGTCCGCCGATTCGTACAGTGCGAATTCCGTAGTCGTCGGCAAAAGTAAGCCGCGGGCAAAATCCCGGCTAGAAAAAGCCAGCGGACCGTCGTCAGAGCTGTGACCGCGGCCCGGAAACCGCAGTGACGTCACATCTGGTTCCCGCGCTGCTTAAACAGTGCCGTTCGGTCCATTCCGCATCCCCTCGTAGCCCCGCAGCCCCGCGGCCCAGCCGCGCCGGCAAAACCGTGCGGAATCGGAGGTGGCTCGTGAATTTATACGACGTTTAACCCGGTTTAAACTTTGGCACTTAAATTAAACAATAGAACGAACCGCGCCACCGACTCCCAGAGTCGAACGTACGTCTTCGAGGCTTCCTGCATCCCCGCACCCTCTCCGCAGACGTTCCCTAGTGGTTCCGCACCCCGTACCGACACCGAACGCTCGAGATTCGATAAAACCTCCTCAACGGTAGAAGTTTTACCAAACGTGAACACGTGTTTCGTCGACGTACTGTTCGCCGAAGCAACAATCCGTCGTAATTATTATTGATCCGAACAATAGCTCGGACATAGCGATCGGAACGTTGGCAGAAAGCGCATCCGTTGCATTGGAAATCGGGGCCTAACCCGCTAGTGGTTGATAGTATGGAGGAAACCGTGTGACGGTGGCTAACCGGTACAAGTTTTTGGCGGCAATAATGTGTGTAAGATAGGAGGAAAAGAAAGGAAACGTTTCGTCTTAGACCCACTAGAGGACTCAAGAATGCTATCTAGCCGGTCCTGCCTTAGGCACTAGGATAGTGATGGGCACCATCGACTGAAACTATCGACTAAATTGATAGTAGCCAACTACTATATTTTCATTTGACTGATTTTTTAACTGTTGAAAAAGTTTATTGGCTTAAATAAGAAGACTTTATTTATTTAAAGCAAACAAAGTTACAAAGTGGATTAAAACGGTGATCTTAATGGGAATGAAGAAAAAGGGAGAAACTGTGTTGAAATAAGATAAAGCTAATGCTGTAGCGTCGAGGGCTGGTTCGTCCCTGGAAAAACCTCCGGTCCCTATTCTCAAGTAGGGGTGCCGTAAACCACTTGGGCCTGGCAACGAAATCTCTGCGACTCCGGCTGGAGTTGTACTATGGCCTGTTTCTGTATATTGTATAACATTATCGTTGGATTCCAACATAAACTATCGACTAAATTCGATTAACTGAATCGGTCGCCGAGCTATTGGCTGAATTTTAACGGGCGGGAGTTTTGAATAGATTTTATAAGATTTACTATAAAATACATTAATTCATTAGCGATATCGAATAATTCGTTCAATAAGCATGTGTATGTAGCATAAATAACAATTATTATAATGGAAATGTTATACAATTATTAAATAACAATACTTACATATTGCTCTTATGGGAATAAAGTTTTAATCACAACCTAAATAAAAAGTAGTATTTTATAATTATATCTGTCAATAACAGATATCTTTCTAAAAAGTTCATTAACATTTTGCCTTTATATTGCATTATTACTAAAGGATAAATAATAATTTGTGAGAGATGAGACGTATAAACGTAATCATAGATTATAAAACAAAATTTCAGTCGACTGGAAAACTATCGACTAAATATTCGATAGTATGTAGCAACTAAATAGTAATTAGCCGATAGTTGAATTTAATCGATGGTGCCCATCACTTCGCTGGGATGTCGGAAGGTGGTTGAGGACTGTATACATTTGGATCAGTGACGGATCAGATAGTAGCGAGAAAGGTCTTTGACTATCTGTCCATTTTCTGACGAGGGTAGGAATTAGCCGCCACGAGTTTTTGTCGGAGAACACTCGAGGATGTTCCCTTTGGCTGTTGCGAAGGGCTGAGAACCGGGGATGGTTTGCAGCTTGGTGGAACTGTACAATGAAGAGTCCCGTTTGAAAGCGGCGAAATGCATCCGATGAGAGCTCGCCTCGTGAGAACGCGGCTACTTGGGCCACCGGAAAGATTGACTCGGGGCCGCGAGAAGAGAGAAAACCCGGCCGGATAAGGGCGAGGGGTGAAACAGGCGAAGAAGAACGCGGGAAGAGAGGCAGAGCAAACGATCCCCCGGGTGCGCGTTTAAACCTTTTCACGGGCATTTCCGCGGAAGGCACTTTGTGTCCTGTCCCGACAAATTCGAACTATGCCCGCGTTTCTTTTCGCCCGGTCTGGCCGCAGCCCGCCTCGAAACACTCTGCATAAAGATGAAACGGCGTGCCCCTCGAAATTGCTAAAGAATCTCTCACCCCGAGGCCCTCGGGACTCGCGTCAACTTTTTCTCGATCACGCAACGACAGAATAGAGAACAATTGACGGAGGTTAAGAGGCAAGGGGCACCACGTGACATACCTATTCTAGGATATTTATCAGTGTTACCAACGTTTGCACGGAGAAAGTTTATTTTTGTGGTAACACTGATAAACATACATATGTATCAGTCTAACGCTTCAATTTTGCTATGATTCTAGGTTTTTTTTGTTTTTATATTAATGTCTTTATTGCTATTAGTAGATCCGAGTGGTCTCAAGCCCCATATATTTTTGTTGTTACGATTCCACGTTGACAGTCCTGACTAGGCGCCATCTGGTCTAACTAGCTGAACTAAAATTGGCTCTAGACTTGCTTTAGACTCTGGCATCATGAATGGAATATGGGGAAATTGAATGCAATCATGGGCTGTCGTTTTTTACCTTATACGAGCATATTTTGAGCTGCACAAGGGTTCATTTGATAATTTGATTCATTTGAAAAATAAGTCCAAAGTAGAGCAAACATGGAGAAAACACCAGCAGATTCCGATGTATTTTTCTGTCACAAATAGACATTTTTCACTGATATGATGGGGCACAGCGTGGTGCAGTTAACCTTCCTCTATCAAATGAACTCTTGTGCAGCTCAAAATATGCTCGTATAAGGTAAAAAAACGACAGCCCGCAAACCCATATTTCGATACAAAATCTAGTAAGATTCTAGTTAGTTGCTAGTTATGTCACGTGGTGCTCTTTGCCTCTTAAGATATTTTCCACGAAGAAAAAATAAGTGGATAATTGTGAGAATTCGGATGCATCGGCAGGTCAGAACACTACAAGCACAAGTTTACGGGTAGGGGAACATAATCACCGTTCGATTACGTAATCACCGTGGGCGATCATCAACAGACCAACCAACTAATACTGCCTCTAAGCGAACTTGCGCGCGCAGCATTGTTTGGTGATTAATATTTTATTCGGCCGGTTCCGGCGGCCGTGTTCGAATAGGAACGGCCGTGCTCCTTGTAACCGGTTTCTATCCACGGAACAATAGGCTACGCTGGCTAACTAACTACCGTTTCTGTTTATACAGCGGTTACAGCGATTTATAGGCAACAGTTTATCGAAACGCACGGCTTCAATTACTTCGATGGACAAAGAACACCCGGAGAATTTCATTGACCCGTGACTCGTCACGTTACTTATTTCTGTTTCTATGACAAAGAGAATTTGTAGCTAAGCTCTCCTGAAATCGCAGAGAGGTGTACCTTAAATTGTCTGGATAATGTAAAGTAGAAATACTCGTATGGAATCAACACGTGTTTCACTGTTTCAATGAATTTAAAAATTCTTCTTTTTCACAAAGCAAGTGGGTAAAAGTTTTCCTCAATCTAGCTTAGCATGTAGTATAATATTAAAACATATAATAATTTACAGACGCAATTATTTCTTGAAAATAATGTGAAATAATGTGAAATAAGATCGGAACGTTGAAGTTAATGTGGTAATTTGTAAAAGTGCTTTTAAATAACAAATTGATCGAACCAGTGCTCCTATAGCATTAATATATTTGTTATTAACAAATGTATAAATAAAACAGCTTTTATAAGAGCTTTTATAAGAAACTTGTTTTATAGAGAAGACTTTGAAATTTATCTACAAAAGCTACAAATTTTAAGCTCGTTTACCTTTGTTCCTGCAGTACATTTATAATTTTTAGACCAGACCGTGTCTAACCGAGAAGCATAGATAATATTTTCTTTCGGTACAAAGTTCCCCGTGGATTGTTTAGTGAATATTTAGTGTAATGGTAAATTTAAATTCAAACGAGTTACAGCGAGCATGGAAGGTCTGCGTAAGCTTGGATAAACATTCGGTAGAACAGGGCTGCGTATTGTCAGACGTAAGAAGGATCAGCCGTGGCCGTGTGTTCCACGTGAACGAGTAGAATGGAATTGTGCACGGTTGGACGAACGCGAAGTAGAGTGTACCGGTGTATGGTCAGACGGAAAAGAAATTCTGTATACGACTCTCAAGAAAATTGAAATTAACGATACGAGCTCTGCGAAAATAATTCAGAGATAATTCGTGTACAAATTATGTAATCGTTGAATGCATCAATTGTGTTGTCGCTAAGAAATTCAGAAGTAATTTGTATAATTAGTCGTGCGAACGGGTTAATAATATCAGAGATACGATATATCTTGTAGTCGTTGAATGTACGTATCGCTTGTAGCATTATTAGGAAATTCAACAGAGGTCTTTATCAGAAGCTCGTCGCGTAATTGCGACGAGCAATTCTTCGTTCAGGGCGACTATATTCGCCCCAGAATGGCAAATTATCCGTGGATTATTAATGAGTCAACTCTCGCGTGTCCGCGGAATTAATGCGCTGTTTTGAATATTAATTTCTAAGGAAGCATCGCGATGCGAGGCCAAATGGATCTAGCCTGACGTATCCCGGTAATGTAACTATTAATCTTGCCTGGTTTATACGCGCGTGTAACCGGGGACCGCAGGACAAAGGACAAAACCTTGATGCTACTAACTTGTCTCCTCGCATTTTGCTTGCACCACCGTTTCTACTCTTGTGCCTTTGGTCGACTGTGATAACGAGGGTTGTTTCCACGCTCGATCGCATACATCACTGACTTTTAATCCGGTCAATTTGTTGCTACCGCCGCTCGCACAATAACAACTCTATCAAACGCCTATTCTATTAAAAAGTAAAGCATTTCTAATTGTTTTGTGAATAATTCACCGTTTTTAGATTAAGATGAAACATTGATTCCTTCAATCACGTATAGATTACAATTATTTTATAAAACAACGAACACAAATTGCAGAGCTGACTAACAAGCTGGAAGTTATTCTATGTGGTCTGTGTCTGACCAGTTACAGTTCTATTCTACTGAGTTTCAGACTCGCGTTTCAACGAGTTATTCAACAACTATACGAAAGTTCGTCTACTTTAATTGGTTTACAATGGCAATTCCACCGTAATTATGGTAACATTCGACCCTTAAACACAATTTAAGTAAATACAACTTTAGTCACGTAGAAACATTACGCACAGCTTCATAGATGTTTTCAAACACGATTGTTAGTGTTATTGCAATATGTAGTACGCCCTCGTAATCCACGAATCAACTCGAGTTTACGAAGTTTCGGAAAACTCATGAATATTTCCTTACAATTATCATCGTAATTTCTATTCAGAACCTACGTTCGCTAACCCCAAGAAAACATAGTTCCCGAAAAATTGAACTTCCGCGAGAGTTCATAGCAAACTTACTATTATTACAATTTCTATTTGCGAACTCCGACCAACTCTAAGAAAAAGTACCAATCTTTGGAAAATTTCATTTGAAACTTCATCTGCGGTCTTCTTATTACTACTGTTTCCTTGACGTTATCAGGTTCTACCTGGTGAACATATTAAAAGACAATTCCAGTTCGCAAATATATTCAGTCGACCTTACTTTGTCATTCGAATTCGGATCAACATAAGAAATTAGAATTTTGCTGGAATCAAACCCCTAAGCATATTCGAAAATCTCCAGTGTACAGTTTCCTTAGGAAAGATTCGGACAAATGGTTGCACATTTAGCGCGTTACGAGAAGACAGTCGAGGCTCGAAGGAATCTTTCGGTCGAGCGGGTACACATGAGATCAAGCGTACGCCATTACGCAATCACGATCAGGATCGATTAAGCACACAGTGCTCTAAAGCAATCGGCTCTCTTTCGACTTAAGTGGCTCTCATCAGGCTCTTTACGGGCGGGTACCTAATGCATTACACATAACTCGGCAATCCGCAGAGCGCGGATCTACAATATTTGCTGTTCGTTCGGCAGCGGAAGTAGTCTACGTCGATAAACATTTGCCGTTGGGCTGGCCTCGGCGTTCGCGACGTTCAAATCCCTTGATTCCACGGGCGGAGACAAACAATCCCGACGTCACATTCGATTCTTTTCGGGCCGGGGAACCCAATTGCGAGTTAGCAAAGCGGGGAATCTCTTTCCCCCCAGCCGACTTTGTCGAGCGGGGTGAAGAGAGAAGCTTCCGGTCGCGTCGATCGCGCGAAACTTTCCTTTGATCGGGCCGAAAGTTCCTCGGGAACAGGCAGTCCCCGAAAAGAAACTTGCCAGTCGCATTAATCACCACCGCGCCGATGAACTTCGCGAGGAAAATTTCCTGCGAGATGGCGCGGCGGCTCTCTGCTACCCGCTCGTACCCACTCGTACCGGTTCGCGGACCCAACCCATACCGCCAGAATCCTCGGCGAATTCCCGACTCCTGCGGGAACCAGCCGCCAGAATCCGTGATGACGATTGTTCGCCCCGAAAACGACTTCCTCCAGGGGGATGATCCCACCCCCGACTGAACTTTGAGCTCCGCCGAAAGAACGACGCCCTTTGTACGGAGATTCTGTCTCGCGGAAACTGCCTCGCGAGTCTTCTTCCGGCTGAGTCATTGATCCGAGTTCGGAGCTCTGCCGGTCCTTCAGAGGAAAAAAGGAGCAGGATATTGCGGCTGAGAGATAGAACGCATCGCAAAATACATCATCGCACAGTGGCACGTTTCTATAAAATAAATGGAATTAATTAAAAA
>CM052327.1:4260991-4273991 GCA_028455615.1 Lasioglossum zephyrum | reverse complement strand
AACATTGCCTTCCGGTATTTCTCAGTGTTTGTTTTATATGTTTTTTTTCTCTTTTTGTTACGATACATTGTTGTCAAGATACATTTATAAATAATTGCACATTTGCTGTTTGTGTAAAATTGATCGAACCTTGCGCCGAAATCATAAATTCATATTCACTTTCCGATCGAGAAGGAAACAACACTATTCAATAATAGTAATAATAATAATAATTACACTGTGGATATCGTGCGTTTATGCCAACAAGTGCTCAATGAAATGGGAAACTCTGTTCGTTGCAACACAGGTGGACAATTTTTATTTTCGCGTTAAGACCCTAGCTTCCCAGCAAGATAAATTAGGAGATCTCATGACGACCACCGGAATGACTATCGTCGAGCCAGATTGGCGATTCGCAGCGGCGTGCGACACGTGGCAAAAACCAGTAGAAACAAGCCCAATGGGCAATCCAATTGCGCTTGCCTCGAACAGATGGTATATCGAACTTAGCCCAGTGTGCAGGGGGTTGAAACAGCCACGGATGAAATAGAAACGTTGGGTTAATGGGTCGGTGGGACGTTGGGATAGAGTCGAGAATAAGTCGGCGGCAAGAAATGAACGAGGACAGCTGAACCGAAAGAGAAAGAGAAGGAAAAAAAGAGGAAATCTATTGCAAAATAATAAGTCATCTCCGGGCGACTTTTGCCGACGCGCCTCTCTCTCTCTCTGGCTTCTCCCCGAGGTTACCTCATTATTTCTAACTGATGACGCCATAATTCAGCTTCTCGCGACGTACAAGAAAATGGACTTCCCGGCCTCGTCTTGCACTCTGGTGCGCGCGACACGGCACACAGTGTCTGGCCTTGCTATTCCGTCCAATTAAATGCCTAATCAATTATCCGCCGGGGACGAGTTCACGCCCTTTCTTGCTCGTAGCTCCCGAAACACGCTCGCCGGAGCTACGAGCCTCGTTTCCGAGGCCCAAGATGGAATTATTGCGGTATCGAGACCGCCGGGACTGTCTTCGGGAACCGTATTTTCCGAGCAGGCGGCTGCTTTTTCGCTACAGATTCATTTTATAATAGCCAACTCGATGAAACGCTACCAACATTCAACAATTGTTCGGTTATCGAGCGAGGAAGAGCGCGAGCAGGAGAATAAGGTTCGTTTTATTGTTTAGGAGACATAATGGATTAAAACGATCTCCGGAGATCGTCGATACGTAAATTCCTGTCTCGTCCGCGGCGATATTTCTTTCCTAGGGCCGACAGTCCATTTTCATATTCAGGCGTTTCGTTTCGATGCTTGGGCTCCGGGTCTTTCTCGGACAAATTCCATTTACAGCGACGATTCTTTGGATTCGTGGCACGTCTGCCTGAAATTTTCATGCCTCTCGCTGCCATGTAACGAGCACGGAAATCACAACACAACAATCTGTTCCCTCTGTCTCTCTGTTTCTTTCGCTTTCTAGCGAGAGAAGCGAGCGAATCGTTTGTCTGAGACACGACTAATACTAACTCCGAGTTTATGGTTTGAATCTAAGTTACCGGCGCGATAAAAGTAGCAGTTTTAGAGTCGGCGAGCACAAATTGCCACGGTTACCGACTTTATAACCGGCGCGGCGCGGCGTCTGCATCGAGCCGCAGTCGATGCAATTATTCCGTACACAAATAGCTAACCCATTGTTTATTTATTTCGTTACTAGCTGACCCGACAGACGTTATCCTGTCCAAATTTCTTGAATTTGTGAAAAGCTATTGGAAATGTGTAAACAAAGTAAAAATGAGATAAAGAAACCTATTTCTGAATGATCATTGCATCTATTGGATATACAATTTAATAAGGAGTACATTCAGAAGTACCCCATCGTGAAAAAATTGTACCGTGTGAAAAATTATGATTTTTATAGTTTGTCCGAATTTTCCGACTTTCCTTTGTAATTGTCTCGAATTTTTTTCCTGAAAACTTTTCCAGAACCATAACGAAAAAACAATAAAAGAATTACGAGTATCCATCGTTCGAATTGTTAGTTATAGTCTTGAGTTCATACAAAAATTCCATAGAAAAAAGCAGTTTAATTTTTTCCCGAATTTTCCAGTTTTTCCGGCCAACTATTCCAATTTTTCTTTCCCGAAAAATTCCTTTACTACGAACATTTTCTTTTTTAAATTAGCCAAATCGGTCCCCAGCCGTTCTCAAGTGATGCGCTCACCAACGAACAACATTTAATTTTTATTTATATAGAAGATTTATTTGTATACATATATTGAATGTTATAAATTTGCAAGCTCGAAACTGTAAACTAATGAAATTTGAAGAACAAATGTAGTCGTGTTATCCGTTTTCAGATGCGAATTTTTTCGGGTCCACTGATTCCCAACTAAACGAAAATAACGATTCGCCGCATGAAATTTCATCGAGTTCGGCGATTCATTCCGGCGTATTTCTATGAGGCGCTAATTAGAGGCTTAGCGGAAGGAAAAGGCCGTAAATGAGAACCGCAGAATCCAAGGTAGAGTCATAGGGGAGGTAATTTAGGAATGGGGCGAAATTTCGTAAAGCCTTGACCGTGCACAGACTCATTTCCTAGACTTACGGGCCGGATGCGAGATTAACGCTTTGTACTGTGGAACGCTATCATAAGGCTGTTTTACTGACTTTCATAGAACGTATTTTTACAGTCAATATAGTCGCTTATAGGGAGAATGAATTTCTGCCGAAAATTGCCATTTTAACATTGGAACATACATACGTAATTAGAAATTTCGGATTTTTTAAAAATAAGAATAGGATTGAAGAGTTAAAACTATTTTGCATAAATATCAAGGAAAATAACTTCGAAGATTCTAAACGAACGTAGAGGGAAATTTTGTGAAAGAGCCAATCGAGATACGTCTTCGAAGGAAAAAGTCTCTCGAACGGGATCGATCGGAGGAAGCTCGTCGACGATAATTTAATCGCCTATTAATTGTTGGTAAAGTACGTAACCGTAATCAGGACGGACTTTTATACGGCGGGCTGTAATTTAATGGACGGCTGCGGATTGAAATTTTGCCGGGAATAACGTTGATTTAAACGAAAATGATTTGCTCGGACGCGTAATACAGGATAATTACGTTTCTTGCCCGACTTAATAATGCTACGTCATTTTAGTTATACATACCGCGCATCGTGTTTTGCATTTCTGCTTATCGTTCCGCCGACGTTCCTTTCAATTTACCCGACTCGATGAACCATTTGCGGAAAGATGAATAAACGCGAGCGAAAAGAATTGCGAACTGACTCGCGTACGACAAACTATAAGATTTGTTATTCCCTTTGCTGTATACACTTTATTCGAATTTAAACAAAAATTTCACCCTTAACTATAATAAAATTATATAACTCACAATTATGCCGTTCTTGTTCTCAAGATACACGCCATCGAAGTATATAAAAAACGGCGCGCCAAATATTTTCCCAGGCTCCATATCGCACACAAAGAACATTAAAATCGGCGGCCTAACTTTCATTGCAAAAAATGGATTTCGATCAAAATAATTGAATTCTTTCCACCGCGCTGCTCGAATCATTTATTTCGCGAAATTGTTCGTATATTGCACGAAAGGTATTCCGTTTTTTTACTCACCGTAGCGCCGATTGGAGCTGGTCCTTCGATTATTATTTTTTCCGCGGTAGAATGTCCGTCGGGCCGTGTAATAAAAGTGTAGGAATCTACGAACAGCGGGGAATTTCGCCGGCGAACTTTTACGTCGCAATGATTTAAATACACATATGTTTGAAATGCTACGATCAATTTCGTTCGCAGATTTCCGGAAACTTGCACAACACTGGTCAGTTTCTGGTATTCAGAGCGGACCGGGAGGCGAAGGTTCGAGTTAATATAACGGGCGGACCTTTAGCGTACAACTATCAATTCGAAGAGATCTATATTCACTATGGTCTGGACAATGATCACGGCTCGGAGCATCGGATTAATAACTACGCTTTTCCTGCCGAGGTAAGTACAAACATCAATTCCAATTTCTGTGTCTTTAAAAGTTGTCATTAGTTATTAGACAGCGGATTTTTATGTAGGTATAAGTTGTTTCCAATTCAGGAACTTCATTACATTCTAAATAAAAAAAATTCAAAGCTGTTATAAATGCATAAAATCCGCAGTCTTATTACCATTATTATATATTATTATTACGGAAACAATGTAAATAGTTATAATTATATATTAAGTATAAGATAGAACCAGTATTTGAAATCTATTTATGCAATGGAGAAATATATGTGAAGAAAGTATACTTTCTTTAGGTTCGAATATGCCGCGCTTCTCATGCTCCGCGCGTCTTTAATTCAATTACCGATAGATAGAGCGACGATTAGCAGGAGAATTGAAGAGAGAGAGATAACGATTACGCAACAGAGTAAACGTACAAAAATACAAAAATAAAATTAATAAATAAAATTAGTAGTGTAGGCAGAGAAGTGAGATTAGTGAACTTTAATTGTCGTCCCTTTGCTTCTCTAGATAAGGTTGTAAATAGTGTAAATAATAAATGTTTGTTTGTTCTTCTCGATCGTAAATTGTTGTTAACCAATATTTCCTAATGATCTCGGCGCCCAGGTTCGATCTGTTATAATTTTATTAGTGATAGACATGTTGAAGTTTCTATTAGCTATATTTCTAATGAATTTTGGAAATCTATTGCAAGATCTGCATTTTAATAAGTATAATTTCCTATTGCTTACCCTTGCAATTGACAAATTTATGTTGGACCATTCCGATTTGGATTATAAACTGTTAGGACACTAAAGGAATGGTCCAACATAAATTTGTCAATTGCAAGGTTAAGCAATAGAAAATTATACTTATTAAAATACAGATCTTGCAGTAGATTTCCAAAATTCATTAGAAATATAGCTAATAGAAACTTCAACATGTCTATCACTAATAAAATTATAACAGATCGAACCTGGGCGCCGAGATCATTAGGAAATATTGGTTAGTGTAAATAATTGTTGTCAAATGACGAATAAAGGCAAAGTTCTCTTTGTTTACAGAGAAACACATTTTCGTTTACTACCACCCTAAACAATAATAATTATCTTATATATATATATATACTAACAATGTTTGTCACACGAAAGAATAAATTCCCTACTCTTTTTAGAAAATGCGAGAATAACAACAAATTCGAAGAAACCGTGTCAGAGCGTGTGCGTCGGGTTTTTTAAAAAAATATATTACAAGAAACACGGTCACAAAGGGCGCGAGTTATATGCGACATGCAAATTTCATCATTGCGGGAATGCCACGGGAAATTTTCGGAGGTTTGTATCCAGCTGCGGGGATTTAATATCGTTGATCCTCGGTCTGACGAAGCCCGCTAGAATTCACTTACGAAATTGAAAAAGTGATTTCGTGTCGCTTAGATAACGAAACGAATTCTATTGCCGTGGCGCGTCGAAATTCCGCTGCGGTGGCGGTGTTCGCGAACAGAAAATGAACGAGCAGAAAACGAAGAAGGAAATCGAAATAAATGAAAAATAAAAATGCTGGACAACATTAGCCATGGCGCCACGCGTCGTTTTCTCGAATACTTTGAAGTTATATATTCCGGTTCGATGAATCTTTTACGAGTCCAATAGCCCCGTCGTTCATTCGCGTTGAATATCAGTCCCGATGACTGCCGTCATCAATTATGAATCAACCGCAGCCTCTCGTATCGATACGCAAATCGTATTTCGTCTTTTTTTTCAGCTGGCGCAGGGGAAAAAATAGGTCGTGTATCGCGTCGCTTATATGTATGTATACCTCGCTCCTCCCCGACCAGAAAAGTAAATTTAATCTACTGTTAGTTTCATTTTTCGAAAGCGGAGAGCCTCGGCCAAAGTGCGCCGACAAAGACAGCTCGGATTTTCTATCTTTCTATTTTTCACCTTTTACCATATTGACTTTTAAAGTTCATTTTGTCGGATAGGCGTCGAGAAAGATCGCAAAATAAATTTCTGTTATCGAAACATTTTAAATTCATCGTATACGAGGTATTTTTTAATATCCTTTATTTGAATGGCTTGCAAAATATTATTTCGAGGATTATTCACTGCGAACAAAGTGAAAGTAAATATTAAAGTTTTATAGATTTGTTCTACGCAGCGAGGATTGTATTTTCCTGGTTTGTCCGATCATTAGCGGACGGATAACTACGTGCAGTTGATTTTTAATTCAATCGCCGTTGGAAATTTATTTACAGTTCAGTTCGAGTATATTCTGAATCTTTCAATAGAAGTTATTTTAAATACACGCGCTAATACATTTCCAAGCATCGGGGCTAATGTATTTTATAATTGATGCATTGAGTAATGACGTTCTGATCCTCAATTTATCGACCTGGAATTGAATTAAATTCGTTTAAGTAATCATGTTCATTGCATCATATTATTTATTTCGAAGTTCTGCTACCCAGTGTTATATTCCAACGTGACAGATTTCGGTAGTGTCGGTCAATCGTTGAAGACAGCTGCCATTACATGCATTATCGCAGCTGATTAAAATATAAACTTTTCGAAATGAATTTATAAAAAACTAGCTGACCCGACAGACGTTGTCCTGTTCAAATTTGAATAAATAATAATTTTTGCTGTTTGCCCGAATTTTCCGACTTTCCTTTGTAATTGTCTCGAATTTTTTTCCTGAAAATTTTTCCAGGACCGTAAAGAACAAAACAAAAAAAGAATTACGCATATTCGTCGTTCGTATTGTGAGTTATGGTATTGAATTCATACAAAAGTCCCATAGAAGAAAGCACTTCCATTTCTCCCAAATTTTCTATTTTTTCCGGGCAACTTTTCCAATTTTTCTTTCCCTAAAAATCTTATTCGGACTACAACGAACATTTACAAAAAAAAATTAGCCAAATCGGTCCAGCCGTTCTCACATGATGTCGTGACCAACGAACAGCATTTAATTTTTATTACATAGATAGAGCGAATTTTCCGAGCAACTTTCGGGAAAGAGATCGTTTGAGAGATACTTTGAGAATTTCCGGTCTCGCGCGCGCGCAAGGGGGCAGTATGTTTTAATAGATTCATTAAGCTCCGTAGTTCGAGCTGAAGAAGTAGCATAGTGTCGAAACAAAATTACCGAACGGCGATAAGCGCAGCTAGCCTAACGAGGCTGGGCGCCCATGCCCGGCCAGTCCGACATCGCCGTTAATCGAAATTAATCACAAGCCGGTTTCGTAACGAGACAAATTAAACATTCGTTAAACGCGACGCGACGATGACCCAATTAACTGCGGCCTGTTCGTCCTCCCGGACGAGCGGTAGACGAATCTCCTCTCAACATACGACCCAATTTTTTCACGGACGTCGACGGACCGCGAAAGAATGTCGCGCAGTCCCGGTTATTCGCGACGATTTCAATTTTAATTAGTCAAGAGCTATAAGGTCGCTTCGCAAGAATTTCACCTGTTCGACGACCATTAATACTTAATCTGCCATCATCGAACGCAAAGCCGCTAGAATTGTGCGCGATCAAGATGATTTTAATTCCAGCAAACTTCCAACGGCAAACCAGTTTCGGCCGCGAAGGGTTAACGCGAGCCTACTAACGCCACGGTGCATTTCCTTGATACTTCCGGTACGAGCGCTACAACTATCTAGCCAACATCGCATCGCGTGAAAAGAACGAAGCAGGAAAGAGAGAGAAAGAAAGAGCTAGTGATGGAATGAGCTAAAGATCGAGTGAGCTAGAGAATGAGTGAGCTAAAGCTACTGTAAAAGAGAGTGAGAGAGAGAGCTAGGGATAGAGGAAAACAGGGAGAAAGAAGTAAAGAAAGAAAGAAAGAGAGAGGAGTTGCCTCGGCGGCTTCTAAGCGAGAATCATTATTTTCTCCCGTCGCGCGTCGCCTCGGTTGCATCGACGCGGCTGAAATCGATTCGAGGTTAATCGAGCACATAATTCAGCGGCGACGCGCGGCCGAGCCGTACGTGTTTGCGCGGCCGAAATCCGCAGCCGCACGCGAGCAGGTGCGAGGCGCGACGTGCTGCAATCAGCGGCCGTGCTTGCGGCCCGGCAGCTGCATCCATTTTCGCCCAGTGTTCTTCTTTCACTGGCGTGTCCTACCCCCGCATCCACCACCTTCCTCCTCATCCTCCTCCCGCTATACACGCCGTCCGGGTTCCCACCCTTTTTCCCCGGCGTTTTTAGGTGTATCAGCCCGTGGCCCGTCTAGGTGTAACTCTCCACCCCCTCTCTCTCTTTCTCTCTCGTACTCTCTAGCTGACGAATGAACTCGCGAATAGCCGCGCCGGAATGATAAATCCCGAATGCTCGTTGTCCGCGCTAGTGGATCCCGGTATATCACGCCTGGATGCTCGTCTCCTGGACAGTGTTCGCCAGGGATCAATTCAACGTGTACTTACGATTCCCTGGCAATTCCTGTAACAATGTTTCATTCTTTGCGGCAAGGGATCGAGAGTGTTTCAGTAGAACAAGTCAACTAGTTCAACCGTAACGTGGTTTTCAGTAGTGGAAGTCCACGAGGTCAACTATAACGCACTTTCCAGTAGTACAAGTCATTAGGTTCAACGATGACGTGTTTTTCAGTAGTACAAGTAAACGGTTCATCCGTAACGTGGGTTTCGTTAGGACAATTCAGCTGCTTTAACTACAACTTTATTTCCGGTAGTGCAACTCGGTGACTCCACCTGCAATATGATTTTATATAGTACAATTCAACGACTTCGACTAAAGCATGATTTTCAGTAGTACAAGTAAACGAGTTCATCCGTAACGTGGGTTTCGTTAGGACAATTCAGCTGCTTCAACTACAACTTTATTTTCGGTAGTACAACTCGATGACTCCACCTGCAATTTGATTTTCAGTAGTACATTTCAACGACTTCGACTAAAGCATGATTTTCAGTAGAACATGTCAACTAGTTCAACCATAACATGGTTTTCAGTAGTGGAAGTACACGAGAGGTCAACTATACCGCACTTTCCAGTAGTACAAGTCATTAGGTTCAACGATGACGTGGTTTTCAGTAGTACAAGTAAACGGTTCATCCGTAACGTGGGTTTCGTTAGGACAATTCAGCTGCTTTAACTACAACTTTATTTTCGGTAGTGCCATTCGATGACTCCACCTGCAATTTGATTTTATATAGTACAATTCAACGACTTCGACTATAGCTTGATTTTCAGTAGTACCAGTCAACTAGTTCAACCGTAACGTGGATTTCGTTAGGACAATTGAGCTGCTTCAACTATAGCTTTATTTTCAGTAGTGCAATTCGATGACTCCACCTGCAATTCGATTTTCAATAGTACAATTCAACGACTTCGATTAAAGCTTGATTTTCAGTAGTACAAGTCAACGTAAAGCACCTAGAATAACAGATCAATGACATACAAACAGCATGCATAAATGATACGACCTCGATGTTGTGAATCAATATGGTGTACGCAACCAACAATAAGTTAAGAAGCTCGTAGTAGTACAGGTGAATGTGCGTCGCGGTTGTAAAAAAAGGGATCACGTCGAAACAATTAGTTTCGAATTATCGAGTAGCTGTCGCAATAATCACAGGCGTCGTTTCTAGTCGCGCGAACAAGCATCGTCCATTTTCAGTGGTGGAAGTGAATAATTCCGGTGGAACAGATCAATCATATAACCGGCACGGCACGTTTCATCCGACATGAATAAATATTGCGCCATTAATTTTCTAACTGTATACATCATTGTTCGCAGTCAGTGTTAATATTCCCCGGCAGAGCGCGGAGTTAATAAATATTGAACCGTGAACGATTCGAGCATCGCGAGCCAATCCGAAATCGCTAACTAGAAGTGTGGAAATACAAACGGCAAATATGAGAGGAACGTGGTCGGGCATAATCGTAGAACGGCGCGGCGCGGTTATCTTGAACGACCATTTTTGTCGTGTCGGTCGTACCTTTTTTTCCCCCTTTCTTTCGCGCCGTCTTACGTGTAATATATCACACCGGCCAATTTTATGCACGAAATTGATTCAGATTATCCGGTCCGGGTATTACGTGGCGAAAGCTTGCACGGAATTTTGCTGTTAATCATTCCCGTCGTTAATTTTCCTACCGGCGGCTTCATTTCGACGAAAAAATATTGGACCTCTCCTTGCAGTCGGTTGCAAAAGTCTCTATGCACCTTTTCAGTCTCCAAAAAATCAATCCTTACGCCAGTTTCATCGATTTATACTTCTAAATTATTCACACATTTAGTTACCAATAGGAAAGTTCTCATTTCATGTACAATCGTGTAAAACGTTCTGTAATATTGTAAGTAAAATTTGACACGAAAGTTATGTAAAAATTAAGTTGAAAAATTTGAAATACTAGTTAAAAAATCAATCCTTACGCCAGTTTAATCGGTTTATCCTTCTAAATTATTCACACATTTAGTTACCAATAGGAAAGTTCTCATTTCCTGTACAATCGTGTAAAACGTTCTGTAATATATATTGTAAGTAAAATTTGAAACTAAAGTTACGTAAAAATTAAATTGATAAACTTGAAATATTAGTTATGATTTCATATTTGAAAATTTCAAGTTTTACTGCATACATAGTAATCGTGCAAACAGGTACGATTTTAGCAAATGAACGCATCGATATTCGTAGAATAATCGGAAGCTTTCCATTCTCGTTTGAAATATTTAAAATTTCCACTACACCACAACTTTCGTGAGCGATTGTCCGTCCGTCCCTGTTTCTCGCTGTGACAAATCGAGCCACTTTTTAACGAGTCTTCCGCCAATAAATCAATGCGTTGATGAGAGACGATCATCCGAATTGATGATGCACGCGGTCGATACATCGACTGTCGTGTTGCTTGTACTCGAACGCCACGGTTTTTACGTCGGACACGCACCAACACGAGCTTTTTGCCCGAAGTATCCAGTAACCGCACTGGCAAATTTTCTGTCGATACATTCACCGACTAATTAAACAAAATTCAACAAAAGAATTTATTACCGATGCTGTCGAATCTTGTGTTCTACAATTTTTCGTTTATCGCACAACGAAAACTCTGAGGTTTTCGCGCGATACTCGCGTGTCCTTAATACAATACATTTAATAAAGGAATGATTTAAGAACGCCGGCAAATATTTCGAGTTTCCAGCTAATTTAATCTCGGTCTAAGTGGGCCACTATGCGTGTTCATAAGTGGAGTTTCGAAGCGTTCGTCAAGGGCAAAGTAATTCCACAGAAAGTTCGTTCCCTCGTTCGAATTATTTATTTAGCCGCACGCACAAGGCAATCGCGATAATTACGGTGGAAGTTTTCATGTAATCGATACCGAATGAATTAGTGACGAGGTTCTTACGAATGCAACGAACGGCTGAAACCTGCGCCAGATAATTAACGTAGACGACATATCCGTTCGCAGAGCGGTGGATCACGGGCCCGGTGCTCCGTCGCCGCTTAATTGGAAATAAAACTTTAATCCGCGCAAGGATCGCATTGATTCCCTGCGTAAACTGTCCCGTAATTTCCATTTTTATTTGACCCGTTCCGGCATGCATATCTGCCCGCAAATCGAACGCCGTTCGAATTCGAAAGAGAGAGAAAAAAAGCCGGAGAGACGGAACCGTGCCCGCCGAATATTCTCGCTTCCCAAACCCGTCGACGCGACGCGCCGGTGTAATAGAAATTTAAAAGCGAGCCTTTCTTTCGTGTCGAATATTTCTTCGCTCCGGTGAAATTCGCGATTGGATCTAGTTCCATCTGCATCACCTGAAATTACCGATAGCGGGGCTGTTAAATAATTACAAAAATGCAAAAACAACCTCCAATATTTTCTCCTCGGCTGCGTCTCAATCAGTCCACTCGTCTCATCGAGCAGCGTTTTAGTGAATAAATGATACCCCACGGAGAACGTAGTAGAAGCTAGCTCACGAAGACGACGGACCTAATCCATAGTCTCGGTTCCCTTTTGCCATCCGTCTCCGCAGGAAGCCAAGAGATGGATAGAGAAAGAAGGCGATTGCCTTGGGGAGGGTTGTGTGCGGGGATGGTAAGCAAAAGGGATGGTGAGGGTCACGAAGACAGGGAGAGAGAGAAAGAGAGTGTGTGTGTAAGAGAGAGAGAGGAGAGTCGAAGGGTCTGTTTGAAAGCTCTACGCGGAGGACAAGGGGATTCCCAGAGCCACGGTGCTCGAGCGAGTCTGAACCATTACCGGCATGTTTGAGCGACGAGCCGCTTTGATGCCGAAAGCCTACTCGAGAAGGAGCTGATGGAGTGGCTCGAGTGCTCCTCGAATGGCCCATCCTTGTCCCCGCACCTGAACCGGATGTCCACACAGGCCTGTCGGAGTAGTTCACAAATTTATGGGCTGCACGGCTAAATTGGGCTCGCCTCGCACCTCGCATTATTGCCCATTAATTATTGATCATACCGCGCTGGTTAGCCGATGTCTCAGCGATGATGCTTCGTCCGTCCCTCGATCAATCGGATCCAAATCGTTGGATCGTTCGGAGAAAAAATATAGTAATTGTATTCATTCGTTTCGGCGAAGAATAGTGTATCTTACAATTAGAATTGATTTTGCGGCGCACGGTTCGATCAATTTCTACACACTAGCAATTTTGTAAGCAAACCCAACCGTGTCTCAGCGATGATGCTCCGCCCCTCGATCAATCGGATCCAAATCGTTTGATCGTTCGGAGAAAAAATATGGTAATTGTATTCATTCGTTTCGGCGAAGAATAGTGTATCTTACAATTAGAATTAATTTTTCGGCGCATGGTTCGATCAATTTCTACACACTAGCAATTTTGTAAGCAAACCCAAACGTGTCGATTCTGATGTGAATCATGGTGCTTAAGGCCACGTTTGTTATTAAAAATGTTTAATAGTGTAGGAATTAAGTCGTAACTAGAAATAACACGTCCGTAAACACAATAGCTTAACGTTTAATTCCAATTATCTTGAATACAATTAATTAAATTGTCTCATTTAAATCTCCGTCTGAGATCAAACACGTCTTTTC
>CM052327.1:4236901-4260891 GCA_028455615.1 Lasioglossum zephyrum | reverse complement strand
CGGTTCGATCAATTTCTACACACTAGCAATTTTGTAAGCAAACCCAACCGTGTCTCAGCGATGATGCTCCGTCCCTCGATCAATCGGATCCAAATCGTTTGATCGTTCGGAGAAAAAATATAGTAATTGTATTCATTCGCTTCGGCGAAGAATAGTGTATCTTACAATTAGAATTGATATTGCGGCGCACGGTTCGATCAATTTCTACACACTAGCAATTTTGTAAGCAAACCCAACCGTGTCTCAGCGATGATGCTCCGCCCCTCGATCAATCGGATCCAAATCGTTTGATCGTTCGGAGAAAAAATATGGTAATTGTATTCATTCGTTTCGGCGAAGAATAGTGTATCTTACAATTAGAATTGATTTTGCGGCGCACGGTTCGATCAATTTCTACACACTAGCAATTTTGTAAGCAAACCCAAACGTGTTGATTCTGATGTGAATCATGGTGCTTGAGGCCACGTTTGATATTAAAAATGTTTAATAGTGTAGGAATTAAGTCGTAACTAGAAACAACACGTCCGTAAACACAATAGCTGAACGTTTAATTCCAATTATCTTGAATACAATTAATTAAATTGTCTCATTTAAATCTCCGTCTGAGATCAAACACGTCTTTTCTATTCAATACGTTGAACCAGAATAATGAATAACGCAAAATAAATCAATAAGTAACTAATATCGAGTCGTCGCGTCGTTACGGTTATTATCGACACGACAATCGATGGAATTCTCACAGCTCGGAGATAACTTCTCCCTACAATAGTAAGGAAAAGAAAGGTGGTGTTTCGTCCCAGTGTATCTTACAGTCGGTTGCCGAAGTATACACAGATATAAACATATGTGTATCTATGTACTATTTCTAGGTTATCGAAGTGATTGGTAACAGACGGAAATTTGATTATGTGCCAATCAGACGATCGGTTCAAAGATGAGAAAAAGACTACGGTAATTAGAGTGATTAGCAGCGGCGAGAACGCCACGGTAGATTTTGAACGATGAACGATACCGTGTGATCGATAATGTTTCGTGGTAACGAGGGACAATCTTGTCGAGGTGTTGCTCGTGCTTGGCAGTGCGGCACAAACAGTTCGTATTGGGAACAGAAATTGGTTTTGGTTAATTGCTCTTGAATGAAAGTGGAGATTAACATTGACAGACGCCGTTCGCGCGTGATAATTGGCTTGCTAGCTTCGTAGGGAAGCATGTATGCTGCGAGTACTATGAAAAACACTTGCGATTAGAGAGGAATGGGACTGTGTGGACTGAACGTTCGTTAGATTATCTCGAGACTCTGAAAATTTCTAATTAACTACCTACATCACCTAACCCACTTAAATTAACCAAATAGCTGCATTCAGTACCGAAATTACAATGTACTTAACCCTTTTAGTGCCAGGCGAAAAATACGTGCCTATGCGAGAATAACCGGCCGAATTTCACGGTTTTACTAGGGTTTGGAAAAATCCTCATAGAAACCAAACAAGAAACATTATTTACATGATTCAGCAGTTGCATAAAATTAAACTTCAGCTGCCCTTAAGTTTGGAAATGTTGGTTGCCCGACCAAATATTGGGGCCTGTCTTTTAATCCATAAGTTTTTGAAAAAATGTCAACTGAGTATTTGATTTTGTGTTGTACAGACTGGAAAGGTGTGAATGTGTAAAATATGTACTGTGTTCGGTTATCATATTTTCATTATAATTTCTTGTAATTTCAATATCCTACTATTGTAATTTTTGATTTGTATTCTTCATCATGTTAAAAAATTATTTATATGATTCAAAAATCAGTATATTAAGGACGAAATAGAGAACAAAACAATGACACTAGTTTTTCTATGTTCATTGAAAATTATATAAATAACAAAGGTATAAAAGATCATAAAGAAAGTAAATAATAATAATAATAATAATTAGACCATTTATAACGAATTATAAATTTATTTTGAGACTGAGTTCTCCCGCAATACGAATAGTAAAGCGCTATAAGGCGCGGACCGATATATCGGCTCTGACACTAAAAGGGTTAAAGGAAAAATTAATAAATTTTCACTCCGAGGAACGCGTCCGAAAATCAATCGTTTAATGATCGTATCGAAGACGATCCGAAAATCCACGAATGGGAAGATGATGGAAAGGGCTCGTACCTGTTTCGATAATTGGATCACGTCTGGATGGAATCGTTCGTTCTAATTCGTAATCGTGACCAAAATCGATCGGCGGTGGCCGGTTCTAGTTTTATGGCCGGTCGAATGAAATTAATTCACCGCGATATTAGATGCACGCCGAATTTCGCGTGAGCGGTCGGCATCAAACCGAATTTCGTTTGCGTTATACCGCCGCTGCGCCGCGCCGTCTAATTTAACGATCCCATTCTTTTACGAGGTTTGATCTGGTGCGGTTCGTATAGCTTGCGGTATGTAAATAACATTTATGGGGAATCACGTACCGCGTATGCCCGCGTTTCCAGCTGGCATCGAGGGATACAAAAACCGGTCGCAGTTCGACGTGACCGCAGTCGACGATCAAAGATCCAGCACTAAACTATTAAACGATTTTGCGTGGTCTACCTGACAAAGTTTATGCCATTTTCTCCGGCCGACCGATAGATTTTCCGGCGGCCATTATCCGGCGAATTAGCTTTAACCTTTTATCGTGGATCGATCGATTAAACACAGATGAAAAAATAAATTTTTAAAAATACCACGTTTTTGAAAACGGACTAAAAAGTATAAAATAATTTTTCCTAGTGCCATACAGATTCCTAACCTCGTACAGATAGTCCTGAAAATTTGTGATTGTGAATTTTGAATAGCTGTGAAAATACTTGTGGGATTTCAATCGAAAAGCGTGGAGCGCATGCGATAGATAATTGATGCTTTTTGCGCTCCACGTTTTTCGGTTGAAATCCCACAAGTATTTTCACAGCTATTCAAAATTCACAATCACAAATTTTCAGGACTATCTGTACGAGGTTAGGAATCTGTATGGCACTAGGAAAAATTATTTTATACTTTTTAGTCCGTTTTTAAAAACGTAGTACTTTTAAAGATTTATTTTTATTTAAATAATTATTCTCTGCTTTTTAGTCTTGTGTTAACACTTATATCACTTTTTATTAACACTCTGTATACTCACTAAGCTTACTGTAAATTTCACTTGGCAAACAAAGCGATGATGTACTACCGATTGTCGCGCGGCGACGTACTATCGTATACTGAGCTCCGTCGCGCGTTGGGGCGAAATGGGTCCGTGGAGTGGGGACGAGTCAGAGTGCGCACGCATAGTAAAGTAGAGAGGGTTGTCGAGCGAAGTGGGGATTGCTAAACGCGATGATGTAAGAAAAGGTAAATATTTAATTGTTATTTTCTCCGAAACGGTAAGACTTAGAAAAAATTTTTTTTTAATATTGCATTATCAACCACTTCTGAGCCATGTATCCAATTTCAAATCTCTAGCTCATCAGGAAGTTAGTTTAAAATCAATTGCAAAATTTGCCACCGAACAGACAGACAGACAAACAAACAAACAAGGAAGCGAGCTAATAAAAACGTGGTAATAAAAACGTGGTAAATATTACCAAACTAAAACGAAGCAATGGAAAAACACAATCGAAGGAAATTTTGTCAGTTTTTTGTGTGCACTGTGTCGGATTTTTTTCGACAGTGTTTGCAAGTATTTTCGGAGGTAGGCCGTCGGGACGTCGTCGACAACGGTTTTCGTACGAAAATGGATTTCAATTCGGATTTTCACGTCGCAGGGGGATGAATGTATATCGGGTGTACCTTGGACGAAATGCGAGAGGACTCGGTCGAATTCGAAAGTCGGTTCTTTCGGGCACGCAAGTAGGTCAAAGAACTTGAGCCAGGCCGGCTGTGTGTATGGTCGGGCGCGAATGAAAAGCTTCCACGGCTATTCTCGAGGAAATTCCATCAGACACACGAAATCCACGGCTCAAGATGCTACGAGGGGAACGCGAGTTCGTCTTGGATTCTACTCCTTTGAAGCTGTCTGGTCGAATGTAGTATCGTCCTCTTTCATCGAATTAAATCATACGATGTGCTTCACAATGCAGACCGAGCCTGTATCCAGCAATCCGGAATCCTACGAGGATTAAACAATTTTTAGACCGTATCCAAGTATTCGACAAATTTCGAAATCATTCGTGCAAAGTCTTAATATTTTAGAAGTAATCATTTATCATTATCCACGGGATAATAGGTACACTGCGAGTAACAAAAGGGACTTTGAATTAAAATCTATCTTGTTCGGATTGGCACGGGTCCAAGAGAAAACCGGTTTTCTAAAGTCCTTTCATCGCTATGTTTCACTGTTGGAAGCAGAGAGGGCGAAAGTTTCAAAAACTGTCTCGTTTTCTTCGGACTAAGGACTAAAATCGGGGCTAAATGAAGTTTACCCTGCGAACAACAAAATTGTGGAAGCGATCGTCTTGCATTTTTACTAAATTCTAATCTATCCTCAACAGTAGAGTATCATACTCGGTAACGGTTTGATTTCCGATCAGATCATTTCTCCATTGGAATCACAACGAAGGAAGAAGTTATGTCAGCGGAACGTACGGGTAGTTAGCAGTGTTCCGGAGTCGGTCGGCAAAATCTAGGATGTCCAATCGATCGGTTAATTCTAGCACTAGTCAAAATAGATCAATAGCTATGGAAATCAGTGCTGTAGGATCCTGAGGACCCTTTTGATGGGCGCAGGTATTCGTGAGAATCCTGGTATGCCTCCTAATGGTCAAACAGCGAGCGAAGGCATTCGAGTACTGTTATTATGGCACCAGGGAGGACACAAATTAACAAGCATACTTGCTTTAATTTCAGCCCAAAGTTAGCCCAGGCTGTGTGACCAATCGCTTGAAATCATTAAAATGTTGCCTGAACGCATTCAGATCCCGAAATTCCCTTCCTCTGCCGTTCAAACAGTCCATACCATCGTTGCAGTTCACTCGTTTCGCTACCATTCAACATTCGTTGTAATAATATTTCAATATAAATCAGTAAATAAATGCAGAAACTCTGTTCGACACTGTTTAAGGAGAGGTAACGGTTTTCCTTTATTTCGATCGACAATTGTTGATAAATCTTTGAATGTTATTTTTTGTTATATATATGTTTTTCTTCTAGTTCAGACTGACTTTTTATTAAAGATTTATACCATTCATGAGAATCTTTAATAGCGATGTTTAGCAATTTTTTCATATTGTCGATCGAAATAAAGGAAAACCGTTACAATGGAAGGCGAAACAATCACAACAAATAAATGTTTTTATGTGTCGGTGACAAGGGAATTTAGCCTTGAAAGTATGAAGGTTCTCAAACAATGGTATTCGATTAATTCAGCAAGAGCAAAGATAAGTAACAGGAAATTATTTCTTCTAAAATGTAGGTCAAATAATATTGTTCCAGACTTTATAAGGAATAGAGTAACTAACAAATGTAACATGATTATTACTTCGCATTGGTCTTGCAATAAGTTATTGAATTTAAATAATAGATATATGAAAAAATTGCTAAACATCGCTATTAAAGATTCTCATGAATGGTATAAATTTTTAATAAAAAGTCAGTCTGAACAAGAAGAAAAATATATTTTTAAAAAACATGAATGATCGTACCAGCGCGCCAATAACATTCAAAGATTTGTTTAAGGAGAGGTATAGAATTCCTGCGTAAACAATTTTATTATTACAGAATTCTAGTAATACAGATTAAAAATTTGTGATTTCGGCCCAAGGTTCGATCATTAAAAACAACAGCAAGTTTGTAAATTTATTTAACTCAAGGTTTCGATCCCTGTGTGGATCTTTTTCAAGAGTAAAATTATTATTTAGTAAAGATTAATTTTTTCAGACGCAGAAATCTAGCTCTTGAAAAAGATCCACACAGGGATCGAAACGTTGAGTTAAATTAATTTGCAAACTTGCTGTTGTTTTTAATGATCAAACCGTGCACCGAAATCACAAATTTTTTTTATTCTAGTAATACATTTGAAGATTTCAAAAACCGACATCTTAGTTTATCGATTAAATTAATCACAGCGGATAGCGGATTAATATTAGTAATTAACAAAACATCGTTCCGAAGCCTGCAGAACGATTGATCGTTTTTAAGGGACGATCTAGAACTAAATTACTACAATTGAGCGGAATAGTGAAACGCGTTGTGAATTAATGTTACGAGCGATATACGAACCAGCAATTTCAGAACGCGCGATCCTAATTCGCGAACACGATTTTGCAGTAACAATTTCAGCAATTTCTAGTCATCCAGAGATTTTCCATACGTACCGTTTATCGATGATCGATTTCGGACTTCTTTGCAACCCGGTGATTCCGATCGCATATCCGGTGACAATCGGACGACTCTTATATTATTGGCGGCGTACATGACGGAAAGATTAAACCGTGAAGTTGAATTACAGAGAGGCGCAGCATTGAAATCAGAATACTCTCGATAGCACGCTCGCGCACGATAATGCATATTGCGATGATAAATTGCTCCCGCACATTTATACACGCGTGTCGGTATGCGCGTACACATCGAATGCCTTTCTACAAACCGTTGATTACTCGACAAACCATTCGGTGCGGCGCGCGGCGTTGGGCATCATGGTCGCGCGATGCTCATTACTCGCGAGTAGATTGGGAAGTATTGCGCGTAATTTATGCGTGATAGTAGATCGAGCGTTCCGGATTTCGAGACCCGCCATTTGCTTGCTAAAATTTTTCCTCCACTTTTTTGCCTGCTGTTTTATCGCGGCTGTTAACCGTGCGAGCATCCCAGTTTTTTAAATTAATTACGAGCGGACCGTGCAGTTTTATGCAAATCCAAATTTTCCTCGATTGTACCTTGGACATCGGGATTTAGCAGCAATTAGGTCATATAATAAGATCATTTTTGGGAAATATTTCACAAGACAATTTCGTCCATTTTTTTTCTCTTCGTAAACTATGTAGAACTTGCTTAAAAAATTTCATACAAAAATCGTAACAATATCGAAAGAAGTTATTTACTCAAACTTACTAACGAAATGTACTGCGGATTTTTCTACTTAACAAATTTCCCAACGCATTCGTTCGATGTTTTTAAAACTATTAAACAAACCGACTTGGTTTGTCTCAAACAAAAGTGAAAAAACAATAATAAGATCATTTTTGGGAAATATTTGATAATACAATTTCGTCCATTTTTTCTTCTCTTACTTCGTAAACTATGTAGAACTTAAAGTTTAATACAAAAATTGTAACAATATCGAAAGAAGTCATTTACTAAAACTTACCGACGAAATGCACTGCGGATATTTCTACTTAAAAAATTTCCCAGCGCATCCGTTCCACGTTTTCAAAACTATTAAACAAACCGACTTGGTTGTCGCAGACAAAGGTGAAAAAACAAATCCGAGCGTTCTCCAGTTGATAGCCTTTTAACACTGACCGGAAATAAGAGTGGCACTCCTGACAACAGACAATCGCAACGCGACGAGAGTCGTTCAACTATAAACGACCACTACAATTACGGAAACGCGCGGGCCGGTTTCTCTCTATCTCTGTCACTCGTGTTCTCTTTCTCGCTCTCTTTCTCTCTCTCTCTCTCTCCCACATACACACATTTTCCCCGACTGGTTAACGCTCAACGCGGAATAATTAAGCAAATTTGCGCCGCCATTTCGGATTTAACTTCTTCCAGCGGGCGCGTGCGAAATTCCAGTTTTACATGGTCCCGGCGTTCCAGCAAGAATTACGGAGCCAGAAATGTTGCATCTACCAGAGCTGTAAGAACTCCCGTGTTCAATCTCGACTTTAGTTATCCGAAAAATGTGAACCTTGAAACGGACCAAACGCTATAACAGTTAGAATTTTTGGGATAATTGTAATTGCAAACCGTCCTTCATTTTCCCAACTTAAATATTCCCTGAACTTATGAAATTCACATTAAAAAATCAGAATTCAAAGTTCGCACTGCCAGAAACAATACTGTCCAGTTTGAACTAGTTCGACTTATTCGAACTCTACTTACACTCTTTAGTATCAGCCTCGGATCGACGACGTTCGTCTCGCGATCGACCGAATAACAGTTCTGTGCACCATCTTCGGAGGATTAACCTGTTTTTGCGACAGACTCTCTTTTTCGGCAAGATTCGTCGCGTGATCGATCGATCGATGTTAGCCTGTGTTTTTGTAAAAATGGCTGTTAGCTCGAACACGAGTGCTTAAAAGGAATGAAATTGGGGCGAGGACAATTCGACCTTTCGTTAATCGAACATTTGCCACAGATGTAATACTAAAGATTTGGCAAATGTATATAAATGGAAACCTAAATTATATCAGAAGTCGATAGAATTTCCAATCTTCATTACAAAGGAAAGTCTTCCCGTTTCGATAAAAACGTGTTTTTGATAAATGATAAATGTGTTGGAAGAATGTGAAGACAGATAACAAAATAATTCAACAGAGGAATCAATATTTCCTCGTTTCTATGTGGTCGTTTCGGGCCGCGGATTAAATTCGCACAGGGTGCGAGAGCGAAGCATCACGAGTATCGAGAAACTTATCCAATTAACGTTGCGGCTATTTTTTCCGAAATAAAATTATGCTCGACGGAACTCCGTGCGAACAAGGAAATCCCAATGGGCACACCTACACGGCCATCTACATATTAATGTACACGCACCTCGACGCCCGACTCTCATTGTCGCGTCTCCGGTAGATGCATAGGTGCACTCGCGCCGCCGCCGCGCTAGTGCACGGTGCACGGTGCACGGTGCACGGTGCACGGCGCACACTGCACTCGTGCGTTAATATAGCTGCTAGCCGTAGAGGGTGGCGCGGGATTACAGCTGTATATCTATCACTCGCTGGAATACAGCATTGTGCCAGAAATCCTGATGGCATGCCCATAGGCCGCAAGGAACGTCGTGACGCGCTGCCTACGACGCTCGAATTATCCTTCAAACACCGCGAGCTTCCTGGCGGAGGCTGATGGCTTTTCGCCATGCAACACGCCCCGTAGCCTGCCATCAATATTTATTACCTCAGATTGTTTAAACATGTTGATGACACTGACGTGCCGATTAAGATTATTATTGAATATAGAAACTGGATCAATTTTATAAATATTATTGGGTCTATAACTTAAAAATCGGAATTTGACATTAGATGCCAACACTTGTGTATGCGCTGTAGCAAATCATTAACATACATGTAATTTTGAAGCTCTTTTCATAACCTGCAAAATCAGTCAATAGTGTTTGATTTGTTTGTGCGCACCATATTTTTGCAATCATGGAAAATTTTGAAAATTGGCGAAAGAAACAGCATTCGCGGGAACTTTTTCTGAATCACTTTTTTGCAAAGAAAACTGCAGTCGAAAGTCGTCGTTTGCTCGTGGAAATGTATGGCGAACATGCTCTTGCGAAAACACGGTGTTTCAAGTGGTTTCGACGTTTTAAAAGTGGTGATTTTGACATCAAAGACAAAGAGCGGAGTGGACAGTCGAAAAAGTTTGAAGATGAAGAATTGGAAGCGTTACTCGATCAAAACTCGTGTCAAACACAAGAAGAGAATCAATCACCGAAAACAACTGATTCGTTTAAAGAGAGCATTGAAGGAAAAACGGCCAGAATGGGAGATCAGACACGAGACATTGATTTTCCAACACAACAATGCTCGGCCACATGTTGCTAAACCCGTTAAAAACTATTTGGAAAATAGCGGATGGGAAGTTCTGCCCCACTCGCTATATAGTCCAGACTTGGCGCCTTCTGACTACCATTTGTTTCGGTCGATGCAGAATGCACTTTCCGGAATACGCTTCACTTCAGTCCAAGGCATCAAAAATTGGTTCGATTCGTTCTTTGATTCAAAAGATGGCCGTTTTTTTTTGGGATGGCATCCACAAATTGCCAGAAAGATGGGGAAATGTTGTAACTTCCGATGGACAATACTTTGAATAACAGAATTATACAAGACTTTCTTTAATAAATGTTTAAATTTCCTAAAAAAAACTCCGATTTTTAAATTATAGACCCAATATAAATTCTTATTTCGTTGAATATTTATTCCATAACGACGAATAACATTTTACTCGTACTCTTGTTCGTTTTTTGTAATCCCAATAAAATGTTGGTTCGTTCCCTTCGTGCAGGAAGCGCAAAAGCGACAGGGGTTTACAGTGTGCCCGAAAGGGCAGAGTCCACAAACGTGGTGTCAAACAGCCCCAGGGCAGGAGGGTTAAAGTTCGATCGAAGGAGCCGACGGTGTCCCGTCGAGCGGGTGCGAATCACCTGTTTTTCCGTAGTGCAGGTTTGGGGCAACATCGATCGAATCGGGCACGGTCCGCCAGCAGGCTGACATCGAGATTCGTTATCGTCTCGGAACAAGATTTCGCCGGGGCATCGGAGGTAAGCCGGGGGTTGTCTGAAATTCGCCACGTCTCGGAAATTCAGGATTCAGGCTGGGTACGTGAAGTGCAGACTCGGTGGGGTGGTTCATCCTCTCCCGCCCTCAAATCACACCTCCCCAACCCCCGCGTGCACCTACTCTTCCGAGTATCTTCGCCCGATGAACCATCCGATCTTCTCGCGCCATTCCCGGCCTACAGCCCTTGTGCTTTATCCGCTACTTTGCCCTCCACTAGAGCATAATCACCGGGGCTGAAACACCGCTGGAAATCCGCAAGCACAGCCCCCGCCGCGGAATGCATTAAGGACCGCTTGAAACACTTCCCTTGATCACTTTGAAAGGAAAAGTGTCCGGCGAAATTACGAGTGTGCGCGACGCTACCACCGCGATCCATATGCCACCCTTATCCTCGAATCTTCTCGGTCAGCAGATGTACAAACTATGATGCGATCTAGGAAAATCGAATTTCAAGGTTGTTGTGATGTTAAAAAATTTAGAGACACAGAAGTGACGACTATTAAAATGAAACGAAAGTATAAAAGAATAAATTGACCGCAGTTTAACTCAATTTTAGTAATTGAAATTTTTACGAGTGTAAGGAACGCCCCACGATCCACATGCCACCCTTATCCTCGAACCTTCTCGGTCAGCAGACCTAGAAACTATGATTCGATTGAGGAAAATGGAATTTCAAGGTTGTTGTGATATCTTCAAATTTGAAGACACAGAAGTGACGATTAAGAAAATTACACGAAAGTATAAAAGAATAAATTGACCGCAGTTTAACCCAATTTTGGTAATTGAAAATTATACGAGTGTACGCAACGCCACCACCGCGATCGACATGCCACCATTATCCTCGACCCTTCTCGATCAGCAGATGTAGAAGCTATGATTTGATCGAGGAAAATGGAATTTCAAGGTTGTTGTGATACTATAAAATTTGAAGACACAGAAGTGATGATTAAGAAAATTACACGAAAGTATAAAAGAATAAATTGACCGCAGTTTAAACCAATTTTGGTAATTGAAAATTTTACGAGTGTACGGAACGCCACCCTTATCCTCGACTCTTCTCGGTCAGCAGACCTAGAAACTATGATTCGATCGAGGAAAATGGAATGTCAAGGTTGTTGTGATATAAAAATAGGAGACACAGAAGTGACGATTAAGAAAATTACACGAAAGTATAAAAGAATAAATTGACCTCATTTTAACCCAATTTTGGTAATTGAAAATTTTACGATTTCCAAGAAGACGCTTACATATCGTAGAAAGTGTGGGTTTCTTGCGCGTCCCGACGCATAAAGCGAACTTTTTCGTTCACCGTGACGTTTTATTTGGCGCTCGGAGTGGTTCGTTAAAATTTGATTGTTCATTATTAGCACCGGTGCAAAATTACGCGGTGCTCGATATCAATAAATTAGCCGCGCCGCAGGACGTTCTAAATTGCATTTACTATTTCCCTGCAGGGCATTAAACATAAAACGACTTTCGTAATCGCAGTTGTACTAGGATTCGATTACACGGCTACCTAACATTTAATTAAATCCACACACTTTTCGGGGTCTATGGTTTCCGGTGCCATTCCACAGTGATGGAAAATTATAAAATTCAATTTATACCCCGGCGGGGAGACTATTTTCACCGTGTGATTTAATCGACGTCCGCTAAAATGTTCTCCACTGAACAATCGGTTGTAACAAAATATCAGCTGGAACGATATAATCCGACGGCGAGCGGCAAGCAAGAGCGCGAACACATTTTTAAAACGTTGTTTATGTTAGCTCGCGTTAAAATTATAACGAACTGCTACGAAATAATATCCAACCCTTCGACTGTTCATAAACTGCAATTAATTATAGATTATATATAAGATTAATATATAACATTATATATAATCTTTAGCGTAATAGCTATCAAACCTGAAATAAATAAAATAACAAACAAGGGCTCGATTTCTCGACGCTTCACCGCGAGAAGCAAAACAGCAAACGCAGATTCAAGTTGAATACAAGGTAGCCAGTTATTGGCACAAGGACTAACAGTGAACACGAGGGCTAGCAACCCCTTAGGGCGCACCCTGCACTTAATTTTCCATCCATCTCCTCGCGATTCGGCTGACAGCGACTTCGACCAGCGTAAGCTAGCAGAAGTCCGCATTTCCTTCGCGCGGAGAAAAACGGAAGGATAATTCCGTGGGGGTTGACGGAGGCCTCGACGTCGCCTTGAAGGGTTAGGGGTGAAAAGGGGTAGGAACACAGTCCGTGTAGGATGCGGGGAATCTTCCAAGTAGCGTCGGAGTCCTACTTTGATCAGGCGCAGTGGATTTACGCTCATCCTCGGCAATCTGCCGTGTCTATCTCTCTCTTTCTGACTCTACCACCCTGGCCACTCTCGGTTACACCCTCTTCGTTGCACCTGTTCAACGTCGCGTTGCAACAGCTCTCGCGACGACGTCTTTGAACCACGACTCGTCGCATCGTAGGCATTTCAACAAGCCTGAAGCATTGGCGAAAGTGCCCTGGCAATGCCGTTACCGGTGAAAAGAGAGGAAGAGAGAGAGAGAGACTTCGTCATCGAACGGATCCTAGGTCGAAAGTTATCTTGTCGTTCTCCTATGCCTTTTATTTTAACGTGGTTAAACGGAGACGTCAACTCTACCCCTCATTTGTCAAAGTTTCTCCACCAGATAAACACTAGTGGAACTAGTTCTTTAAAATGCAATAATCACTGTTTGAATGTCTATCATAATGTAGTTGCTATTTCCAGAGTGTCAAAGCTTTGTTTGTCGACACGTTCCTTCGTTTTATTCCGACGTGATTTGTTTATTCGATTTCTTCGAAAAAGGTTCGTTTCGCCACACTACATTCGGTCCACGGCTTATTTAAAAATTCTAACCGAGTACCTGAGTTACCGGATTGCGCTGGCGAAACACGAAATAAGAACGAAAGACGAATTGCTTCGCTTTGAAGATGCGAGATATACAGAGGCTAGTTGGAATTTATGACGACGAATGCGGCCGGGTGCTTTCGAAGGGGATAGAGGCGAATCGAAAGGATTTAGGGAAACGTGAATGCGACGATAAGTTCCATGAATTCGTGAATGTATCTTGCATAGTCGCCGAATGTCCGACTTTTGCGGAAAGCCTCAATTATCGCTGAGCTCCGGATCTTTGTGCAAAATAAAAATTGTCTGCGTCAGTCGCAATGCATAGAACCTACATAGACATTTATTTTCCTAACAATTCTCTAGAGGTAATATTAATATAACAGCTTCTGTAATTTTTCTATATAAATATTTTTATTCTCTCATATCTCCTTATTGTTTTAATAAACGCGTAAAATATGCAATCTATTTATCGCTATCGTTTTAGGTAACACTTGCAAAATAAACGAGATGAAAAACGAAAATTTACCAGAACAGAGGTGAAGTTTATTACTCGATCGGAAAGTGAATATGAATTTATGATTTCGGCGCAAGGTCCGATCAATTTTACACAAACAGCAAATGTGCAATTATTTATAAATGTATAATATGGAAAGAATTATAAAGAATTATAATATGGCAAATAAATGGCTGTGTTTTTAATTTTATTTGCCATATTATAATTCTTTTGCATTATTTTTAGACGCAATATATGTTCTTTATGAAAATAGTCCACATAGGGATCGAAGCGTCAAGATACATTTATAAATAATTGCACATTTGCTGTTTGTGTAAAATTGATCGAACCTTGCGCCGAAATCATAAATTCATATTACCAGAATAGAACGTGAAAAGCTGTTTAACGATTATTCACTGAATCTAAATAAAATTTAAATTGATAACAAATAATCTAAAGTGTATGAAAATTATAATAACGTTTCAGGGTGGTTGTTGATTTCTACCAACGTACTCGTGCCTTTCTTTTTCTATTTTTTCATCAGATTTCAAGCACAAGATTCTCATGCCCACGTTCGCGTAAAGAAATTCTATGGAGGAAAAAACAACAAGCGTGGAGTTTTCGTTTTACGAGGGAAAAAAATACGGTTTCAAGAGTGCATAGAAGAATCCTTATCGATCCTCCTTACCTATAGGACGCGAACCAGGCAAAGCTTCGTGTCTTCGTTTTATCGAAATAAAGTTCTTAATAAGGGATCGCGGTATATTGCATAAAAAATAACGACCGACGGAATGTCCTCGAAGAATTTTCATTATTATCGACGTAAAAGACAATGAACCGATCGTGGAACCTCACATTAATGTACATGCACGCGTGGATTTTTATTTAGTTACTAGCGATCACGTAAAATTTAATATTCCATCCGATTCCGGGCACGTTGTTTATTAAAACATGCCAACAATTTTTATATTGGATTAGATTGAAATTAAAATCAGGCCCTTTTTACAGGGTATTGCAAAGCTACGAGCTTTCGAAGTTTCATTGACTATACAAATTGGAATTCGTAAAAATTCCTTTTTTTAAATCTGCCTACATACGTAGATGAATTGTTGGCGCATTTTAGGTGCCTTTAAAACCATAGCCATTGTAGACAAATGTTTCCGTAGTAATAATATAATGTTAAGTTATATGCAGAGGTGAAGCAAAAAGCGTTTTCTTAAATCAACCAAGATTAAATTTCCGTGGAATCGGAGGATCCGTGACGATAGAAACGCAAGCTGGAAGCATGCTAGTAGTACCCGCGTCTCAAGAATTAACTGGCATGATCTACGGGATGATCGGGGCCATTGAGCACGGGCCCCTTTCAAATCTGTCGACGATTAATTCATTCGAAAGCGGCAACACGCACGAAACGATGCCGGCGGGGGAGCACAATTTCGGGAAGACGATCCGCCGGGTATTATATATCGTCGTGCACAAAGCGTCCGCCCCCTTTTCACCCTTCTGGTTCACCCCCCTGATTTCCACTCGCTCCTCTCCGGTCGGTGGCCGGAATTCGTTCGTGCGAAGACGAAATTTGTCGACGTAATTACGCGGCGGGAAATACGAGCATGACGGGGGCGACGCGATTACACGTAGAAATAATTCCAGGCTATGTCTGATGTTCTGTTGCAGATACAAGTGTTCGGCTTCAACGCGGAATTGTATCACAACATGAGCGAGGCGCGGCACAAGAGTCAGGGCCTGGTCGCGATCTCGTTAATGGTCCAGGTAAGCCAACGAAATTGCTTTTCCACCTGCGCCAAGTATTTCAGGGCTACTTTCCAGCCCTTTGAGTTGTTACGATTGCACGTTCCAACCGCGAGAACCGGTTGCGGTTCTCTGCAACTTTGTACAGTCGCCTGCGGAAGTGATCCAGCGAACAAGCTTTGCCGAACATGTCAGTTTTCATCGGGGGAAATTCTTGCGTCGATGCATGCAGCAAAATTTGATAATATACAGAGTACACAGTTGTAATTTATTGAATAATTTTGCGCGGGTTAACGTGGCTCGAATTCAGTTGAGTTCTTGATGTCTCTGCAGCTTCGTTTGATCGTGCTGAAGGCTACTGTACTTTAGAGAGCAATTCTGAATAGTCTTTCGACGACTCCGACTTCGAGGTTGAATAATTATTTCTTGTTTCGAACGGTACGAAATGCTCTTTAAGATTTCGTGTATTTATACGGCTGTTTTGGATGGCGAACCATGCAAAAGGAAGTTTTCAATGGAAATTGCTTCGGTGGAAGATAACGATTCGCTTTTCGAACCGAAACCATTTTAGTCGTCTGGTAAATACGGTTTTAGATAGAATTTATCGAAATGTAAAGAAAATGTAATTTCTTTAATTTAAATCGAGCACGCTTTGCATGCATCAGTGCACTCTTTGAACTCTTCCCACATTTGAGATAGATAGAGAGAGGAGAAAGAGTAAAAGAATGCAGACAGCTCATGTGCATAAAATTAATAAAGTTAGTTAAGTAAAGTTAGTGTAAATAAAGAGAGTGTACAGTAGACTCTAATTGTCGTTTCTTTATTTACAAGTGAGTTTGTAAATAGTTGTAAAAAGTGTAAATTAATAAATTTTCAATAAAACATAATTTTTATTTATAGAGAAACAAATTTAGGCTTTGTTTAATTATTAGCACAGGATAGAATAATATCATTATAAAAATATAAATATAATAGAATAGCAAGAATATTATAACGTACGTTTCAAATCACTTAACGGAATTCCTATGTTTTCCCATGATGTTTCTCTTTATTTTCGTTTCACGGTCGCGCGTTTTAACAGGCTCCATGCGCCACCCGACTAAAAGACCGTGAAGGCGAGGAAACCGGAAGACGCCGAACGGACGCCACCTTCGGAACTTGGAAATTTATTCCGAAAGTAAACACCGTGCACCGTTACAAAACCTATTGCATGTTTTATGAAGGCGAAATCTCTGTCGCGTGACGTCGATGGTTTTTCACCTGTTCCGGGCGCCCCGGTTTTTCGCCGCGGTTTGTTTGTTTCGCATCGTTAATTTCGCAGCCCGCGGAGAGTGATTTTGGTTAATGATTCGGAAACGATCAAGGAAGACGCTTACTCCGACAAAAGACGCCCTTCTACGCTCGGCGCACATTCGTTTTTGCGTCGTTAGTGGCTCGAAAACTGTTTTCAGACCGAGGACTATATTATTCTTTCTAATCTCTATTCAAGCTCGCGTATCCTTTTCTAAAATGTTTCAAATTACGCATGCCTTTTATTAGATTTTCTTTCCGCAGCAAACTGTTTTAAGAATCTCGAAGCAATTTTAAAGGCAGCTATTTTCTAAAGCGATTAGTTAACCCTTCGGGTACATGTGACGACTCACTCTCGTCACGTACGTGTTATGTTTCTTTGATATATTCTATTTTATTTTGTAATAGAAATCTTGTTGAAAACTATGAAAATAATATCACTGCAATAATTGAAACCTTACGTTGTAAATGATTATTTGGTCCCCTAAGGGTTTCAAATTCATTTATCAATTCTCCCTCTTCGTTCGACTCTCCCTATAGCCTAATTTCAGCCTAATTTTCAGCGTGACCTACTGTTTATTACGGTGGGTTCCGAACTACCTTTTGCCAACACCACGTGAAAAGTACCCGTTAGTCACTTCCTGGGTTTTTACTAGGCGGTCCACCCATCCAATCCCATTCCACGTTTCACATTATTTAACTTCTGTGATCGAACGAAAACCGGTGTTTTCAATGGGACCACGGTCGTTGGCAATTGAAACCTTACACAAAATCTATTACTTTTACATTAATCTAAAAATCTTTAAATAAATCCGTACCGAAATAAATCTGAATCCAAAGGGTTAAAGCGTTGTTCGAAAAGAAAAATGGAGCTCTCAGCCAATCGGAAGCTTCTATCGCGGACCAACTTGACGGGGCAGCGACTATGTTTTCAAAACTGTTAAACAAACCGACTTGGTTCGTCGCAGACAAAGGTGAAAAAATAATAAGATATTTTTTGGGAAATATTTGATAATACAATTTCGTCCATTTTTTCTCTTACTTCGTAAACTATGTAGAACTTAAAATTTCATACAAAAATCGTAACAATATCGAAAGAAGTCATTTACTAAAACTTACTGACGAAATGCACTGCGGATACTTCTACTTAAAAAATTTCAATGTTTTCAAAACTATTAAACAAACCGACTCGGTTTGTCACAGAACAAAGGTGAAAAAAACAAATCCGAGCGTTCTCCAGTTGATAGCCTTCAACGGGACCACTGTCGTTGATAATTAAAACCTTACATAAAATCTAAAATTGTTACATTAATCCATATATAGATTATTATTATTATCCATATATATATATAATCCATATGCAAAAAATCTTCAAATAAATCGGTACCGAAATAAATCTGTATCCAAAGGGTTAAAGCGTTTTTCGAAGAGAAAAATGGAGCTCTCGGCCAATCGGAAGGTTGTTTCGCGGACCGACTTGACGGGGCAGCAACCAAAATTAGAGGATACGGCTCGCGCTGGCGCAGTGGAGACCGCGCCGCGGCACCGAACGAATTAATTAACAGGGCTCCGTGGCTGGAATAAATTAACAAACGAAGCTGCCGTGGTAAATTATCGAACCAATGGGGTCGTGCGTATCCGCTACGATAAATTAACGAATGCGAGAGCGCGGGTGGCGCCGGCCGCCCGGTAAAAGCCCGAACGAAGAATTCCGGATGATCCCAAAGCGGCCGCAATGCGCGTCGCGTCGCGCCGGTTCCTGTGGACCTTTAACAGGTGCTCGATCTCTCCTCGTTGCGGGGCGGATCGTAAAAGTGTGTCGCGGCGGAGGGCCTCTGTTGACGGCTGTAATTCAAACGGATTATACCCCCGGGATGTCTGAGGGATGAGATCCAAATGAGTTGGTAGCTCGCTGTCGCTGCTCGAACAATCTAGGACCTAAATGAGCTCCTGGTTATTTTCACGAGTCGCACCCTATGCTCCTTCACTGAGCACCCTCCGCACGTAATTTTTCTTTTTCTGCTCCCTGCTTCCGGCTGATTCGCGTTACTTCTTTAGTTAATTGCAAATCTCCAGTATTGTTACGACTACGTGGAAATTTAAATAATCGTCGCAACATTCACACGTTCCTTATCGATTACTTTCTTTCATCGTCTCCTGCAATACATTTTACTTCGTTGTCCTTTGTTCTTGTTTTCCCATAAAAAATATCGAATGCATCGGTGCTCAAAAATCGAGAAGAACTACGACCTATTGCATCCCAAGGGTTGGTATTGAATTATCGTCGAATTTTGTTTGTTCAAAGGAAAATATTCCCTGAAAGAGTTTTCGTTTCATTCGAGAGCAGAAATTCGGTTTCCGATGGTTTTGCGGATGAATTGAATTTCGTACAATTTTCGAGGATGTTGCGAGCACGTTCGATGGCCTAGTAGATTTTTATACTTAATTTGCACTCGATAAAATATTCTACTTCTTTCGGTTTGATTAAATCCGGCACGAGCGGTGGGAAGTGAAAAATGTTCTTGCTGTAAAAGAACAGTTTTTAAAATGGAATATAAATCAAATTCAGTTGTACGGCCGTCGATAGCTTCTGGACCCGCGGAGCGAAAGAGAGAAAGAGGGCTGCGCAGCTGTCGCTTTATTGAAATTTTTTAAAATTCGTAACAGATGAAAATTGAAAAGGAAATGGGACAAAATTGGTGCTTGAAATACGTCGACACATATCGCTGAAAAATAAAAGGAGCGCGGGGTCGCGTGTTTATGAAATTACGGGTCCACCTTTGACATCTTTGACGTGTTCGCGCGACCGTTCGCCGAGCGTCCGACTATTATTACGTTATAAACTCAGAAACCTAATAACCCGGATGAATTTTCTAGATTTTCGGGGGCGAAAAACGCGGAGCAGATCGATAGCCGGGTATCCTAATTTTCTGACCGCGCCTTCGCGATTTAATTTATTCCGAAGTTCTTGTCCAACAATTTGATCGGAAACTATAGGGAACTATGCGCGCGGCTCTGTTATCTTGAGCTAACAAGGCTTATGAAAACGCTCCCCGCGAGGAAGTTCATTGAAACGTAATCTTACGATCTAACAGTATACGAGTACGCAAATAGAGCATCGTACAACTATCGAAACCCGAGGGCAAATATTGTACAGCGAACGCGCAGACAATCGCCGAAAAATTCATATTATTTCCATTCGATATTACGATCGATGCTCGAGTTCGAGGAACATGCTGTTCCAAAAGCGCATGGGACGAAGACATTTAAAGGTATAAGGACATATGTAGAGAAGGAGAAAATCGAACAACGTTGAAACCGGTTGCGTACGATCAGCTAGTGGCCCGTTCCATCACGGAAACAGCGAAACTCTTGATCCGACGCGATGGCCAGATGAGCTTTTATTATTTATCGTTACTTTAGAGTTGCCGGCCGGTTTAGCCCAGGGGTTTTACGGTTACCTTTAATGGCGGCCAGTGTAGAAGTTTCGAAACGACTCTTCGCCTTCGCCTCTTTATGCTGGTGCACTTAGCAGCGGCGAACAACCCCTTTTCATGGGAAATCGATGGAAAACGTATTAAGGGTGTAGAATGTACAGGTGGGGGAGAGGTTAGCCGATACGTCCACGTTCTTGTGTCTTGTTACTCAAAAGACTCTCGTTTTCCGTCTGTTTCAGCTCGGAGAGACGCTGAATCCCGAGTTCCAGGTCATAACCAGCGCGTTCAACCACGTTACACACCGCGGTGAGTACCGATCGGATGGGTCCCGTTCAGTGTCGCCAGATTAACACTTGTCTCCCCACTACCTTCCCCTTCTACGACGCAATCCCCCCACGGCAATGTAGAACATGAATCAACTAATAGTCGGGAGTGAATAATGGTTTGATTGATTGTTAGTCACAGAAGGGTAGTCATTAGTTAAAACTTTTTAATTAGTTATTCATAGTTACATGGTACTAGTTGATCACAGCTGTGGGTAATCGTTAGTTATTGCTTATTAGTTTACTAGAACTAATGATAAATCTTCCCACTTTCTACCTTCCCCTTCTACGACGCAACCCCCCCACGGCAAAGTAGAGCATGAATCAACTAATAGTCGGGAGTGAATAATGGTTTGATTGATTGTTAGTCACAGAAGGGCAGTCATTAGTTAAAACTTTTTAATTAGTTATTCATAGTTACATGGTACTAGTTGATCACAGCTTTGGGTAATCCTAAGTTATTGCTTATTAGTTTATTAGAACTAATGATAAATCATAACTAATAAGCAATAACTAACTTAGAGCTGTGACTGGCTACTGCCATGTAGTTGTGAATAACTAATCGAAGGGTTTTGACTAATAAATGAAATTCTTCTCGATCGAAAATGTAATATAAAATAAGTAAGTTTGCAAATTAATTTAACTCAACGTTTCGATCCCTATATGGATCATCTTCAAGAGACATTTCTGCGTCTTTTTTGTTTCTGTTTTTAATATAAATGTTTTAATTTTCAGACGCAAAAATGTCTCTTGAAGATGATCCATACAGGGATCGAAACGTTGAGTTAAATTAATTTGCAAACTTGCTGTTGTTACTAATGATCAAACCTTGCGCCGAAATCACAAATTGGTTTTGACTAATGACTATTTTGCTATGACTAACAATCGGTCAAGATATTAGTCATTTTTAATTGTTAGTTGATTTGTGCCCTACTCTTCCTGCATGTGTTGCAATGTCACGTGACTAACGTGGGACTGGCAGAGAGAGGGTAACCGTTTCCCCTCCGTTCGGGTGAATTTTCTGAAACCGTACGAACGGTCTTTGTAAATTTTATTCATCTTCTAGGAATGAAGAATGTAACTGCAGAAACTCCGACTACTTCTGACAATCAAACAAATATGTACAAAAGTCGTAGAACGATCCGTGTTCGTAAGTAGGAAATTGATTCGGCTTTTAATCGAGCAGTTTGCGAACCACCAGCGAAAACGTTCGATGAAAATACAGGTTAACGAGGCTCGCGGTCGATAGTCGACCGTAATTTCGCGTTTAATGCGTGCGTCTTTCGGCATTTCCGGTGCCGCGGACTATCAATACACATTTACGCATTAGCACTGCCTCAGAATATCCTCGTGCGTTATAGGCTTTCAACTCGATACCGTTAACGTCTGCGCGATGGGATATTAATAGTTTCATTCACGCTGCGCGCACTATAATGATTACGATTTATCTTCCGCGTGCCTATTACGTGCTCTCGAGCCGGTGCGTTTCGCGTGTTCGCGGTTTCCGCCGGAAAGGGCCTAGCCGATTAAGATGGTCAATACTGCCCTTACAGGTTTATCAACGACTACCGTTAATATTCGAAAGATGACCAAGAAAGACTTCTCCGTGTAAAATTCTAACCCTCTATCTTCCAAATTAAAATTTTGAAAAAAATCTGACATATTTTGGATCCTAAGCCGCGTTTTGCAGAATTTTTTCAGACTGTTTTGTTGCTAATTTGTGGTCGTAAAAAAATGGATATGAGACCAGAAAATACACGAAGCATACAATCTAAATAAATAGTGGAGTTATCCAACAGGTACTCCAACGACATAAATTATCCAAACAAAATCCACAGCATCCAATCCCCTCATCAACCAAGAACACTATTCCTATTAACCCTTTGCACTTTAACTTTAACTTTAACTTGAGATATTTTAACTCAAAAATCAAACGTTTCTTCTGATCTAGAATATTTACACTCTCTATGAGTTTTTAAATTTGGTAGATATAACATTGGTATAATACCTCATACAATACTTAAATTCTCAAAAATTAAATTCTCGCTAATTACTGATATGTCACCTTTCAGTATAAATATGTTTTCCAAATTGCCTTCTAGCATCCCGTGTATAAGGCAGGGCCCGCTAGATAGCCTTACTGATGAGTCCTCTAACGGGTCTAGGACGAAACACCTCCTTCCTTTTCTTTTCCATTGTCATAAATGATCGAACCAGTGCGCCGCGAATAAATATTTATACTATCATTAAGATAAATTGCGATCGAGAACCAATTAATTAATTAACAATACTTAAATGTTTAGTAATTGGTTAGATACTGACATATCTAATAATGTAAACAATATTTTCAATAATAGGACAGAAATTTTTAGTGGCGCCTCAGAGGCACTCGAATGCTAATGGTTAAAAACCGCCTTGAAACAGCGGGATTCGCAGTAGGCTGCATTCAAAAACCTATTTCTAAGGTCTCAAAGTCCCCGGAACTGATCGCACGTCTTCACCTGCAACATTCATAGTGCATCTGAATGCAGGCCGGTGCACTAATTCGTGATTCGTCTGGCACGAGAAAAAAAACCAGCGAGTCGATGCAGTGTCGCGTGCACTGAAAGACTCGGGCGCAATTAGTGGGCCATCAAAAGGCCTGCGAAGAAGACATGCATGCTGCGGGGACGTTTAGGGAACGAAAAAGCTTGGTAGTTCTGGGCGGTAGTGGGAGAAAGGAACAACCGGGGCCCAGGGGGTTGGCAAGGGGTTGCGGAACGCGGGGTGGTTGGGATGAATACGCGGGTTCACGCACCAAATACCGTTTGCGGGCCGCTTCAGCAATCCTTTCCAGCGAAAGTTGGCCGTGCGGTCTGTCGCTGGGATAACCCCGGATAATAAATAAAATGGTGCCTCTTTGCCATGCTGCGGCGGAAGTGGGAGGGAGGTGGGGCGGTTGAGCTCGCGCGACTCGCTGACTCGAGAGGGTGAAAAGTCGAGGGTGGAAAAAAGAAGCAGCCTTAGGAGAGGAACGGGGAAGGAGGAGAGAGAGAGAGCGACAGGGAAAATGACTCTCTTAAGGTAACGAGTCACTTCGCCGCAGCGAGTATCCGTGCCAGGTTTTCTCGAAAGGGCGAGTTTATCTCGTCACGGGACTCGATATTGTGGGACGCCCTGGGGCAAAGTGTGGGTGGGACGAGTAAAAAGAATGAGCCGGGACGATTAAGTTTTTAATATACGCGACGACGATGTCGGCTATCTTGGGTTTCTCGGACGATCGTTGTTAAGATCAAGCGAATATCATTCAGTTAGGTTAATAATTTATTAACCCTCATCCACACACTACGTGGTACACGGGTACCTATTTCAAATTCATTCACATAATATTCAATATTTTT
>CM052327.1:4199917-4231323 GCA_028455615.1 Lasioglossum zephyrum | reverse complement strand
ACACGAATTTGACCGACAACGATTTTCACCTGCATGAATTTGACCGACCACGATTTTAGGTTACTTGACGGTCAAAATCGTTGTTGGTTAAAGGCGTTGCCGGCCAAAGTAGTCGTCGGTCAAATCTGGTGTCGGTGAAATGTCGGTGGAAACCGTGTCGGGGAAATTTGTGTCGGTAATGTCCATAAGGCTCCTCATAAGCTGATCACTAGACTGCGGATCTTTATGCAAAATAAAAACTTTATGCCTGAATTACAACAAACTGAACTGAAGTAGAAATTTATTTTCTTTCTTAATATGTTTAATAGGTAGGAAATAATATAACAGTTCCTTTTTCAATTCTTCTTATGTTTCACTGTTTTAAATTTCACCTACTTATTTTTGTTATAAATGCATCAAATCCGCTGCCTTCTGATCACCCATTGATTATCGTGAATCTGGATACTAACGGCTACTAACTAATTGGCTTAGCCAAAGTAGCTTTTCCCAGTGACTCGAATCCAAAATTAGAGTTACAATAATTAATTTCACGGCCTCAGAAATTTTCGAGCACAGCAGTGGACGGCGTCAGAGTGTCGCGAGCACAACGGTCACCAGATTTCGAATAAATATAACGGAATGTCTGAAGTTCGCAGCGTGCGTGTTACGTTGTAGTTATACAGATCCAATCAGAGCCATGTCACCAGCTTTCACCCCCGATTTCCTTTCTCGTTGAGCACGGGCACCCATCCCCGCTTTTTCCAAGCTGCCTGTTTCGCGACCCCAAGTTCAAAGAGTATCCCGGAATATCGAGTAATTTTGTCGCGTTCGGAATAACGTCGCTGAATATGCAACTCAACGTTCCGCGAACGGAATAAGAGGGATGCGATGGATTTTCGTCGTTTAACATGCAAATAAGCCACCAAGTCCTAATGATACGTGTTTCCTTTCGTTCCCGTTATCACTTATATTACAATTCTAACGAAAATACTGTTTTATCTGCGCAGATAACAAAGCGTCCCTCAGAGAGCTATCCTTGAAGAGTCTTCTACCAGACACGGACGGCTACATGACCTACGAAGGTAGCACTACTCACCCTGGCTGTTTTGAAACGGTGGTATGGTTGATCCTCAACAAACCCATCTACATCACCACGCGAGAGGTGAGTGATAATCTCTGTTAAACACCTGGACCATTTTTTGTTCTTTCTTTAGAATTAACGTTGAAGTGAATCTTTGCTTAATATAAATTCATTGGTAATAAGTAGACTCCGGATTTTACGCATTTATAAGAAAAATGAGCAAGTACAATTTAAAACAGTGAAAATATTAAAAGATTTTGAGAGTATTAATGTATTATTTTCATCGCATTAAAATTATTAATGAAGAATATAAATTTATATTTAGCTCCTGCATCTTGCAATTAATATACAAACTTTATATTCTGCATAAACATCCGGAGTCTAGTAATGAGGTTTAATTAAACAGTCGATGGCTTGACCCTTTGCTCTTCCATGTCCAATGATCCGCATTTATAAATAATCAGTTCAAATATGAATTATCGTTTGCTTCGAAATAGTTGCGCATTTAAAATCAGTATTGATCGAGGCACTGTCTATTGAACTGCATTTCGGAAAAGCCATTAGAAAATAATTGGAGGTTGTCAGGAAAAATATTCCAGAAAAATTCAAGGCGCAAGGGGTTAAGTATATTATTCGGGAAACCAATTAGTTGCCGGACGATTCTTGTATTTACCCGTTCGCCATTACTTAACAAGCTCTACTTTATGGTTAAATATTTAACGAGAGAACGGGATCGTTACAACGTAATCCTAATTCCATTTCTAGCTTTACGTACTAAGGAAACTAATGCAAGGTCCGGAGGACGCTCCGAAGGCACCCTTGGGAAACAATTCGAGGCCGCTGCAGGAACTTCATTACAGGACTATACGGACGAACATCGATTTCCGCAAGGTGAATTGCTCCTCTATTATCCCCACCGTTCGCTGGCGTGCCAATCTTTTGTGCCACAAATACGCCCGCAAGTTTTAGCGCCTCGAATTAAGATTTCCTGGTCTAGACGTCATTTTACAAGTCATTGCAAATTTTTTTGACGAAATTAAACGGATGTTCTTTATCAAGATATTTCCTATTATTTGGACTATATAATATAATCTTTTCAAGTCAAAATACACAAAATTGTAGAAGTTTCCTTGAAGAGTTCTATTAATATGAAATAAAAAAAGAAAATTGCGGTTTAATTAGTACGAATATAGTTATCGATATTAACAAAATTTTTTAATTTAGTCAAAATTATCAATTTATTGTTAAACCGATTGATACAAAGTTATCAACCAAAATTGTGCGATACGTACATTTTCGTATCATGAAGGGAAAAGTTGAACGATACACTTCCTTTCGAAACCGCTTCGCTTTCGTAAAACGTTTCAGCTCTAGAGAATTAGAATACCTTCTTTGAAGTCCCGCGGAATTTTCAGGAAAGTCGATTATCTTGAACAAAAAAGGAACCTGTATGATTCCCTTTTAAGCGGAAGGTGCAATTGCGCGCTGCGCCGCGCGTGCATCGGTGCATCTGCGACAAAGCGAGATCGCTGGATGATAAACTTTGTTGCACCGTTCAACTTTTCCCTCTAGCTTCAGCCGTGCAAGGTATTTCGTTGCAGTTGCGTGACTCGGTGTGCATTGGGTTGGTTACGCGAAGCATTTTTTCTGCAGATTCACGAGCAAACAGAAAATATAAGGGTGAACTGCAAACAACTGGGGAATTAACGGTAACCACGAGAAGCACACACGGGTGTTGCAGGGAATTTCAAAGTCTAGACGAATTTTTGATAAAATTTTCAATAAAACATTTCTAGTAGGTTGTTGAAAATACGACAAACGATAAATAATGGTTTTTCTTTTGTTTTTGACAGCGGGAGCACGCGAAGTGTCCGTCGATGGCGCAGGACATGCATTATAGAGGTAACCCAGGACATTATCCAGGCTTGATCAGCCCCAAAACATCTTACCTCCTCGCGAAGGGATCGTCTCGATGAGAATTTGAAAAGATGACTTTTTCTTTCCAGCCAACACGTGGCAGGACGATGGCCTCTCGCACAACAATGTCTGAACGGAGGCAACCACGTGGCCACGGTCGCAGACGTTTCTTTATTTCTAAACGAACGGTTCCGATTGTTGTGCATCTGTCACGGGACAAAAATCGGAAACTGAGAAATCGAACAGGAAAAGAAACAGAACGACGACGGAGGCTTGAGACAGAAAAAGCAAAAAAAGCAAGTAAAAAAAAAAGAAAACGAGAGGGGTCACGGTTCAGGGAACTCGATTCGTCCAATGGCAGCCGCTTTGCATAAACTAAACTAAATGATCAGCCATCTCTGATTTCTCGTTGCGCCGATCGCTCGACGGAAACGCGTTGCAAGCACGTGTTAAAAAGAGGGAATTGAAAATGCGGAGAACGTTGTCGAGGATGATCGATAGGCGAATTAATTGTAAATCGAAGAAGAATCGACGAAGGCTTGAACGTGTTTCGAGACCGATTTACGTTTGATCCCACGCGGCAGAATATGGCGGAGGAAGATTCACGAGCTGGCGGGGCACGGGTTCCGACAACGTTTCTCCGGACCAACCGATTGTCACCGGGATGATAAGTGTGTTCCCCAGCGACGGGAATTTGTATTTGCCGCGGGAATGCATTTAGGAAATCGTTCCCGTCATTCTTACGGTTTCGCCGCGATCCGTGGATGAAGTTGGAGCAAACGTACCGTTCAATGCAATTTTCGCGAGACGTTTCTGAATGTCGCGTCGCGTCGATGTGGCCAATTTTATATTTAACCCTTTTGCCCACGACAATCCCCGATACGAAGCTAACGCGCTGGTCGAATTCATATCCAACAAATTTTCCCCAAAAACATACAAACAAAAATTATTTTTTTTAACTTTACTTCTGATTCGTGCAATCGATGCAGAATAATTTTATTTTGCTTCAAAACACGCAGTCTATTGACGAATATTAATTTATTCAATAAGGTCTTTGCTTACTATGTAAAAAAATTCGAGCATTCAGTTGTTTCGTCTACCTACAATCAGCATAAATTTTATCCTGAATTTTATACACCGCAAAACAGTTTTCGATACCTCTGTCTTTCTCTTCATAACACTCGATCAAATGCTAATTTTGAAGCATTAAAATAAGGGGTTAAAAGGCGCTCTGATTTTATCGAGACACTTGTTGCATCGATGGGAGAAACGGAAAGGGTTAAATACGATTTAAGCCCCGAATTATAAAAGTAAGTTATCTGTAAGTGTGATTGAGTTTTCAGTGACCCGTTAACTGCTGCCAGACAAGCCTACCACTCGGCGACTGACAAAAACGCCGGGAAACTAAACCGCCAAATCTCGAGATATTTTGCACAAACATCGCACGCTAAGCGACCAATTGATTTTTCCTCTGCCAAAAAATTCACGATCTCTCCAGAGTACTTGAACTGGGTGGCAGTTAACGCGCGAAGGACACGTGGAAGTTGTAAACTATACCGTAACTTTACGAGAAAAATAAAAAAAATAAATAAATAAAAACGCCGTGTAAATCGGCGACTCGAGAACAGACTGACGAATTTGAACGAAACAAAACGGTGTCTGCCAGTCAATATATCCACTTCTAAAATACTCAACTTTTAAAAGTAAACGATACAAGAAAGAAGCAAAGTACCGTCTAACAAACAACAAAAATCGGCAGAGTTCTAGGTTCTAGGGACTCGTACGAGAAAGTGTTTCACTTTTCGAATAGCTTTATTTTGAGGATTTAAGGAAGCTACTTGATGTTAACGTAAAAACGATGTCATCCGAGAACGTTATAGAATCAGAATCACAGAAACAAAAACATTGTCGTCTACGCCACAGCATCGCACAAAACTGTCACGATATAGAGCGAAACTCATCGAAATCGCACCGCGACTCGTTCTCATCGTGGCTATTGCAAAACGATGTCGCGCAATCTGTCTCCGAGATCGCACAGAAAAATCACGTGGCCCTCGCCAGCGTCAAATCACACTCGTTCCGCTTCCAGAATGGATAAAGAAAATCCGCCCCCGCGTTCACCAGCAGAAGTAGAAGAAGAAGAAAAAGGGCAACGGCATCAGAAACGAGGGGAGGGGTAAATTGTCGAATTACTTGACAGATTTTTGTCAATTATTTTGTAGCCGATATACGTAAAGGAAAAACGCTGAATACACGACGAACGGTGACCCGTCGAGGCGAGTAATTAGAATGGGGAAAAAAAACTAAAGACCGGAGGAAAAGGAAACGTGAAGGGTCACGATCGAAAGAAAGAGACGATCGAATTCTACGAAACGATTCCAAGACGGAGCGAAAAGCGATTCAATCAGGGGAAAAAACAGCCGAGTATTTTAGGGGATGAAAGGGATCGGTGACGCGGAATAGTATAACAAAGAAAAATCGTGTGTGCTAGACCAACCGAATGCAACAAAATATTGGGGTTGTTTGTAGCTTAGCCGATGGACGAATAATCCAGCGCTTTTGTATATAAACACAAACACTACAGAACCGTAAAGGAACTACTACCGAATAGGCGTAAGCAGATTATAAGAGTACATCTAGGGAGAAACCGAGCAGAGTGTGTATAGAGACTAACGTTGTATCATACGAAAGTGAACGTTTAACAATTGTGGTTAATGAGTAACAATAATAATAAACGCAACGTTATATTGTACCACAGAGTGTTCATTCTTTTCAATGGACAGCTAACCCTCCTCTAAGAAAAAATAAAAACAGAACGAGATATGTACTATTTCCTGTTTCCACGACGAGTTCTGTCTGCATTTTTATGTTCACGCTAATCCAGAAACGATTTGGGGGAAATTTAAATGATTATTCGAAGAAACAGATGACCCCGAACTACGTCTATCTCGGGGACGAAGCCCGCGGGACAAGGGATCGGTCAAGTGTGATCGAAAAATCAGAGTACATTGACAAATTGTCCGAGTGAAATTGGGTCGTGCCGACACCCTAAAGTTCGGGCTTCGTCCTGAGACCGGGTCTCATCCTTCATTAATTATCCTCTCCGTCCCCGCCTAACCTAACCCTCGCGATAACTTTCGATGACGGTCTTCCGGGATTAAGGTAAGTGAATTTCACTCTGTGAATATCTCCTGAAAAAATGTTAACTCCTTCTAATAGACTTCTCAGTTTCTTTGCGCTGGAAACTTTGGTGATCTGTTTTCTTTTTATCCGGAATCGCTAGGGATCTCAGAAGGCATCATAAAAATTGTTTTAGATATTTTTTTTCATTCAAACACTAATTTTTGAAGAGTTGAAAGCAATGACGAGATGCGTTCCACATAGAAAGCAATCATAAATTTTTAAAAATAAATAAAGTGTCCCTCGGAAGATGCAATTGCGTAAAAATCGTTTCGATAAAAGAGTAGCATGAGATCGACTCCAAAAATGTGTCGGACTGAGAGATGGGGGGTAGGACCGGTCGATAAGTCTCTGGGTGGAACAATTAGCCGGGAACCGGAAGCGGCTAATTGACAGGCGAGAGATAAAACGTCGGGTATCCGATCGCGGAAACGTTCGAAGCGTTTCCACGGTTTCCGACCCCGTTAATACCTTGCGTCACTGCGTCAGACGTTGTCCACGTCCCGATAAGTCTGTCGGGGCCTGCCTGACGTTAACTATTCTCCCCGGATTCGTCCCGGTGCGGCGCGCAAATTGAATATTTGGCTGTTTCGTTTGTCACAACTGTCGGGGCAAACTCGGGCACAACGTGTTCAGAACCAGACGACGACGACGACGACGACGGCGCGGCAGCCCGACGTCATTCCTGCCGTTTCCAGGGCCATTTATCGCTGCGACAGAGACGTTTATACGGCCACCGTAATGTCGATTGACTTCCTGTTCCTACAGCGATGACAGTATTCCATTATATTGTTATGTATATCCGTTGGGCGGCTGATAACTAAGAATTTGATCAAGATGCATGCAGCTTGACGTTCGAAATCTATCGCGTGCTTGAGACGTAATTATAACATTTCTAGCTAACAGCGAATTTCAACGAAATAACTATGTAACGATATTGATATTCTCGGTCAAAATAGACAAATTGATATCGAAATTATAAAAGAAAGTATTATAAACAGACTGGAGTGAAATAAATATTTAATTTATTGTTAGTTATGTTTAATAGCTTAAAAAAACTAATATAGTATATTTAAATCTTTCTAATTTTTTTATCGTCTGAAATTAGACCTAACCTTTTTATCATAAATGCATAAAATCCGCAGTCACATTATAAATAATGTTGACTTATGTATGATATCATGCGCATATGGTGTAACTATCTGTAAGTATTGAAAAAATCGTAAAAATAATGAACAACATTAATACTAAATCTACCGATCATCAATAGTGACTAATGTGTATGATATTATAAAAACAGCAAGATTATATTTATTTATACTTTGTGCAATTTTTACTATAATATTTACTGGTGTCAAAAAATATTTTCAATTCCCCTGAAAACACCTGTACAATCTCAATCATTGTCAACTAAAATATCTAAAACGGTTCGGTTGACCCCTCATGGTAGGTTTAGTGTTAAAACAAGCTCATCGAGTCTCTAGCTAAAAAAAGCCAAAAGTGATTAAAAAATAATTAACCAACGCTGATGACTAAAAATTTGATTAAGACGGGTCGGGGACCTCGGCAGAACAATCCCCATTTTGTCAGCGACAACCGACTGTCTCGGGACCGTCACGCGTCGCGTTGAATCAACTGACACTGCGCAGGAGCAATTGGGAACCTGGCTTATTTATTGCGATCTATGTTTATGTCGACAGGCTGATGTGGCCCAGTCTCGTCATTGTTCCAAAAGAAAATAGACGTCGTGGTGGCGGCGTTACTAATTTCTTCTTTAGACTCATAAATGAAATATCAAGCGATGAGCTGAAAGTTGGCGCTGTGGGAGTTGGTGAATTTTTGACGAGGCTAATGGGCGGGAGTTGTTCCGGTAGTTTAAGAAAATTGTTTCGTTGTCGGTGTTGTTGAGATTGCTTTAGGAATCAATAATCAACAGTTTCCCCGCAAAAACTTTTGTAGATGCTCGGCAAATTTATCTTACACCTTAATTCGTAGAAACAATTTTCAGAAAAGTTAATCTCCAGAAAAATTCTCAAAGTCCACTGATTAGCGGGTCTAGGAAAGCGATCCGCTGAAACATCGGCATCGCTGCTCGACAAGTGATAAGCCTTGGATCTCGCGTCGGTAATTATGTCGATCTCAGCTGGCAGAAGAAAGAGTTTCGAAGCGGAAGAAGGGTGTGAGCGTAAGGTCGAGGATGTGCTGAGTGGCGAGGTCTCGTAGAAGGTAAAAGGATGAACGAGATATGCTTACGAAGCTTAAAGTCTTCGCTGCGAGACAGAGAAACGTAGTCTCGGTTCAAGGTATAGTATAGGATCGAATAGGGCGGGAAAAAGAGGCGAGATAAGAACCGAGGGATCGAGGAGAGCAAAGGGAGGGATCGAGAGGATCTTCGCACTCCTTTATGGAAATTAAGGATGTGATTTCGGTTCCCGCGAGAACAAGTTCCATCCGAGCTGCGAGCAAAGCGGCTCCCGCCATTCGACCGTGCCTTTGAGGCCTCTTGCTGCCTTTGCGGCTACCCATTTTTTATAGAGCACTCTCACCCACTGACTTGCCACGTCGATGAAATTGTAAATTGATTTCCGTGCCCCGTGGTGAGCTCGATGGAAATTCGATGCACGGCTGTGCTCCGGGGATATTCTCGCTCGGCGAAGCCACCGGCAACGTTAGCTGCATCGCTTACACTGTTACATTATGTGTAGAGATTCTACCACGCGTTTAGAAATATTACATGCCTTACGGAAATTCGTAGACGACTCGCGACAGAAAACATTCCAAATAAGTTTCATTAACTGATTACAGCGAATCACGGTGATATTCGGTCAATTTAAAGTGGTATGGTGCGAAACATGTGGTGCAAACCGCATCCCTAAAGTACGTGTACACACGAGATTGCATTCATAGTTGATCGTCTTCTACTATAATCAGAATTTTAATTCTAGTGAAATATTATAGATGTTTCGAAAACGTGGGGTATGATAGCAAGCTATGGAACATCCGCGACAAGAGGGTTTGTTAGGTTAGTTTAGGTGCATCGTTAAAATTGTTAGCTGCATCGCTTATACTGTTACATTATATGTAGAGATTCTACCACGCGTTTAGAAATATTACATGCCTTACGAAAATTCGTGGCTAACTCGACAGAAAACGTAAGCATTCCAAATAAGTTTCATTAACCGATTACAGCGAATCACGGCGATATTCGATCAATTTAAAGTGGTTTGGTGCGAAACATGTGGTGCAAACCGCATTCCTAAAGTACGTATACACACGAGGTTGCACACATCGTCGATCGTCTTCTACTGCAATGAGAATTTTAGTTCTAGTGAAATATTAGAGATGTTTCGAAAACGTGGGGTATGATAGCAAGCTATGGAACGTCCGCGACAAGAGGGTTTGTTAGGTTAGTTTAGGTGCATCGTTAGCATCGTTAGCTGTATTGCTTATACTGTTACATTATATGTCGAGATTCTACCACGCATTTTGAAATATTACATGCCTTACGGAAATTCGTGGCAGACTCGACAGAAAACGTAAGCATTCCAAATAAATTTTATTAACCGATTACAGCGAATCACTTAGGGTCAACACACGAGGTTGCACGCATCGTCGAACGTCTTCTACTGCAATGAGAATTTTAGTTCTAGTGAAATATTATAGATGGTTAGAAAACGTGGGGGTATTATAGCAAGCGATAGAACGTCCGCGACAAGAGGGTTGGTCCACGGTGGTGTCGGGGTGTATGAACAGCGGTTAAACTTATCGTCTTCGTCTTTTACACCCGATAGACGAGGTCTGATCTGCGCCGTAGGGAGTTCGATGGGGGATTTGAAGGGGGTGAGAACGATGGAGGAACAGGGGATCGCCGCCAGGGGGTTGAACGGAAGGGGCTCGCCGATCATGACTCCACAACGCGGCTAGGAATTATGGATACCATTATACGGGAAAGATTAGAGGTTCTCGTAATATTTTTATTACCTCATTTCACACGTACGGGGCCGCACACGGAGCCGATCGAGCACAAATTGTGCCGGAGCAGATCGTATCGGATAGTTCGGTACCACCTAGCTTCGAGGGGTAAACGTTCGAGTCCCATGGTCGAGACTGGGACAGACAAAAATCCAATTTTTCGTTGCCACGGCTAGAATTGACCGATTAACCAGGCAGCCTCGTTCATCATACCGGATTAGGCTTTTTCGAGGAGAGGTGTATATACAATATATTTTAAGAAATGATTAAATTTAACTCGTGTATGTATCTAATAAAGAGAGCGTTGAGAGACACTGGAAAAAGTGAAGAAGACAGAGTCGACTCAGTCCATGCGCAGTGATGAGCAGTTAGAAATGTGAATTAGAAACTATACATGTGAAAGTCACGTTGTATCAAGCATTTATAATATTCCAAATTATAATAAATAGTTAATTAGTTTATCGATCGTAATTTATCTGAAAGATATTATGAATTTTATTCTCGGCGCAAGGTTCGATCATTTTTCTACACAACAAATAGCTATATTGTAGGAATACTAAACGGGTATAATAGATATAATAAATAGTGTAGATATAATAAATAGTGTAGTAATTAACCAGCTGAGTGTATTACGGATTTCTACGATCCTACGTCAAATATTAACAATACAGGGTGTCTCAAAATTCCTTTAACATCCAGAAATGGGAGGTTCCTGAGATCGTTTGAGGCAACATTTTCTTTTGCAAAAATGGCATCCGCGGCTTTGTTAAAGAGTTATTAACGAAAAACACGGACCAATCTGAGCGCGACCTAGACGCATGTTGGCACAGTAGGCCAATTGACAGTTGGCGCGCCAGTCTGACTGTGCTAACACGCGTCTAGGCTGCGCTCTTTAATTTATTTTCTTTAATAACTTCTTAACAAAGCCGCGAATGCCATTTTTGCAAAGGAAAATGTTGCTTTAGATGATCTCAGGAACCTCCCGTTTCCGGATGTTGAAGGAATTTTGAGACAACCTGTATATACAAATTCCCGTGAAACTTTTCATAGAATAAATTTATAGAGTAACTAGAGTAAACTTTCAATATTGCTCCAAAGATTAAAAATTATCAAAAGATACAAAGTTACAGAATTGCGGTACAACCTGCCGGGTGAATAGATCGTCGTGAATCGATCACAAATCGCGCGCAATACCATAGACAAAGTGCCCACGGCAGCACAATGGTGGCTGTTTTTTTTTTGTCTTGCGTATCAATACAACAGTATGGTACAAGGAGTAGTTTAAGTCTTCGAGATCCGCACGAGGCTGCAATAGCCCCGGCGTGGCGTGGCGTGGCGTGGCGCGGCGTGTACACCCAGGATACCAAATCGTTTTCATTCAACGACGAGGAATCGGCTTACCCTGCCAACAATAGCTGCCTGGAAAACGATTTTCCAACGGCGCTGAAAGGGACCAAACTCCCATAACAGACTTACCACGTACATACGTACAATTCGACTACGGGGCTTGAAAAGCTTTGTTCCCCTCCCATTTCATTGACGGGGCCTCGTTTTAATACGTCTCGTGTCATCGCGCGGATCCCGAAGAAAGCGAACGGATAACGACGATGAATTCATTAGCACCTAGCCCGGAACGGATCGCTGGGGATGATCGGTAAATCGGCGACTGCATCTGGTCGACGAATTTCGGAACTAGCAATTGTTCCATTCGTAAATCGGTCTACGGTGGACCGGATCCACTGACAACGATTCTAACGCCTGCGGATTCGACCTTATTAACCGACACGGGAGCTTGATGAAGAATGATGAGACTCAACCCTATGCTTTGATGCTTAATATCAAAATACTGTGCTGCGCAGTGGTCGTCAATTTGCACAAATTCCTTCCAGAAAATATATGAATTGTTTCAGAATGAAATACTACATCATTTGAACAACAAAGTATTCATATATCAAAAGTTCTCAAGGTTCGGAATCCAGCTTAACCCTTCACTGCATGATTTTTGTAATCGAGATGAAAAAATTGAAAGAAGATCAATTTTTGTGTTTTATTTACGGGAAAAATATTTTTAAAAAATTAAAACAACATTTTCAACAAAATAAACATAGTAAGAAAACACATTCTTAGTTTACTATATACCAGATTTGTTAACTGTATCAGATATGATAGACTATGCAGCGAAGGGTTAATAAACTGTAGGTCTAAGTAAAATAATTTAAATAAATATAAAAACAAAAGAGATTCTAGTAACTGCGTTTTTTATTTCTGTGAGACGGGGCACAGAAAGAGTTGAATAATTTTTGGTTGGGTTTCTCGAACGAGTGGGCAAGGAGTTTAAAATATTCGTAGGAAAGATCTGATTCGTTGGTCGCAGTTTATCAGCATCGCGATCGTAAATCAGAGGTTAAGCAGCACCGTTCAGGCTTTCCAGTCACTGTTCAACGATCAGCAGTGAAACCCACTAATTTTTAGGAAAGTTAAACTCGACCAGGCCAGGAAATACGTCGGCCGGGTCGCTAAGGTACATACGTGTACGCGAGCCGACTGAAATATCACGGGCATGCAGTGCCGTGTTTGCGATATATTCTTCGCCGGGCCACTAAATTTCGCCGCGCGGCACCGCGATAACGCTGGAAAAAGGCTGTAGCAAGTGTTTGATAACGCTTAATTTGCGTATCGGACGTGGAGGAGTTGCAAGCCGCGTCGCGTTACGAATTAAACAGTGCGGCGCCGCGGCCGCGAGATACAACATCGCGGATAAACTGTAACCCGCGATGGATAACGACCCGCCGCGTCGTTTTAATTGTATTCCGCCCTGTCACTTTCGCTGCGTCGATACGGCGAGATGATACGAATTTAACAAATCAACGACGTATGTGTCGCGACTCGATCAAACTCATCTTTTTTCGATCAAACTTGGAAAGTAACGAATGCAAATGATCTGTGAACCGAGAGACCAGAGAACCGTTAAAACGGGCTTGATTAGACGCCATACCGGTCCCATGAGAATCGATTAAACTTCCATCAATATTAACAAAGTGCCGTATCCCCGAAAACGGGATGAGGTGTAACTTTTAATCTGTAATTCGTTGCGCTAAAGAGAAGTTCGATGTACTTTCCCAAAGGGATTATCCTGGTACCCGTAAAATAATCCAGGAAAATGCGTGCTCGTCTATCGGCCGAGTGCGAGAAAGTTTTAATGAGTTTTTGTTACGAACGAATAGATTGTATTACACGATGAAAAATACTTTATTCGATCGATCGTAATAATTGATAACACTCTCCAACAGTAAAAATGTTTTCATATAACTGTTGGCTGGATCTTATAAAATTTTTTGCGCTGATTCCGAATCTGACTTTAATTTTTTTCCTACACGCACATGACTTTGAGAAGAAAAACATTTTTCAACTTTAAACAATTATTGTGATGTTAATATAATAAATATTGAATTGTTCTTTGCAGCAAAAGATTCTGTAGACTTTCCTGAATGCAGTGATATCCGATAGTAATACATTATGAATGTTTAAACATGTTTAAACTATCATAAAAGGGAGAGACAACACTTTTGCACTAAATTTCGTTTAATTCAATTTTCCACTGGACCCTTATTTTTTCTGATACATTAAAAAATAGCAGCAAAAGCGGTGCAAAAGTGGTGCATCTGTCTTTAATGATTTATTACATATTTATTATCATTACATAATGTATCTTCTGATGTAAAGAACAATAAAATCTTTTATAACATCACAATATTTGTTCAAAGTCGAAAAATATGTTTTTTTTTCAAACTCAAATTTCTCAAAAACTGTGCGTCTAGGAGAAAAATTAAGACCAGATTCGCAATCAGCGCGAAAAACTCTATCAGAATTGCATAGTGAGAATCGAAAAGATTTTTGGTTCTTGGACCGTGTAATCAGCCCCATTCGGCGGGTTACTTCGTTAAAAGTTGTAGAACGGTCTCGATGAAATTTCTTCGAAAATCCCAACACAGCCGTTCATCGATTAAACACATTTCGAAAAATCCGCGGATCAGCCGAGCGATATTTTTCGCGACGGGGAACCGGGAAAATGTGTTGCCGCGGAAGAGCAATTTCAAGTCTGGTTTGTTACAGCAGTCTGTACATCGCTTTATTATGCTTTATGAGAGAGCATTATGCTTCCGTGTGTTTACGACACTTTTATTACGGGAACAACTGTTCGGCCCCGAGGCAAACCTGTCGATCGTTCGTCGTTAAACTTCTATTCAGTTCCACGGAAACTTGGCTCTACTCGAGCACATTAACGTAGACCGCGAATTTTACGCGACATTATCCATGGTTAACTTTTCCTGTCACTTTTATAACAGCCTCGACCCGAATCACGTCGATATACCGACCGGTACGGTCGATCCTTTACAGCACAATTTATATTTATTAACCGTCGATTTAATCTGTCGAGACTCAGCAGTCTTTCGCGACGTGTTCACATATTTTACGTCGCGACTTTAAACCTTCTAGCGGACTCGACACTCGACTTCCTAAACATCTGCGTTCGCTCGCAAAAATTCGGGAGAATGTTTCTTTACCGGTGATTGGAAACGAGCAGAAAATGTTGGCGAATAGGTCGTTTCATCATCGTGGATTGCAGCATCCGAATTAAACGAAAAATAGTATCTAAATAAAATTTGTCGAGGGTTTCAATTTCGACATATGAAAAAAATGGGTTTTTTGTCGCGGGGCGCGTCCTGATATTGATGGAAAATGGCAATCGGCGCGGCGGACCTGTACGAGCCGAGACCGATTGTTTAAGCGATTACTATTAACGGTGCACCATCGATATACCCACCTATCTTTAATCCATTTTCATTCATACATCAATTAACCCATCTGTCTCCATATTCGACGGGCGTCGAGCCAATTAAATAAATTGCACGGGGTCCCGTAACGAAATGGAAAAACGCCGCGTGCCAATTCCGAGTAATACGATGTATTAGCGGCCGGGAATGATCGAGAAAGTGCTCTCGCGAGCGTGATGGAATGAGAGTAAAAAGAGAACGAAAAAAAAGCTAGCGTACACGGGATGACGAAAAATTGGATGCAATCGAAAATGTGCAGTGGACTTCGGGTTTACCAGTGATTCGAGTGGGCGTCAATTTTTCCCACGCAAAGCACCCATTATTTCTATATCGATTAATCTCTACCATTTTGCCACGCCTGTTTAATCCCAAAAATTATTTTTCCATGGTAACACGACCGCATCTTGGTACCGATCGGAAACTGAGAATTTAATCGGTCGATATGACATTTGTTCGCAGCAATCGTTTTTAGGAAAATATTCAAGAAACTGCAAGCTAGCTGCCGGAAACATGGCAGTTCCGAAAGTTTCGGCGATAAGAAAAAGAAGGGGCCCCAAAGAGGGAACACCCTTTGTCGATCGCAAGTGGCGAAGTGAATTGAAAACTTTCTTCCTAAGCTTCTTCATCTTCTTCTTCTTCTTCCTTCTCCTCAGCGCCCCCATTTTTCCCCGCCCCGCATTTTACACATCTCCTTCGGACAAGTTCTGTTTTGCGGAAGTTTTAAGTATTTTCAAGGAGCCGCTGTCGCGTCGTGAGGACGTTTCGCGAGGACCTCTTGTTACCGTTTAATCCCCTCCTGCTACGTCGTCATACATTCGCGAAACTCTTGTACCGGCATTTTGAAAGAGAGAGAGAGAGAGAAACAAATTTCGCGGCGAGTGATTCGGCGAAATTTTTATTCCGGCAATTGTTTTTCGCATCCGTGGAGGACCGGTTATTTCGATTTTCGACGACCAATTGAACGGTTTGAGTGAGTTACGAACACGTTGCTTTAAAACACAGCCGCGCACAACGTTCGGAACGGAACAGAGAATGCCAAACAGCGCAGCGAAAAGAGAGAAATCATCCTAAAACCGTGGATGCATAACTCGTGTTCGTCGACGATTGTTTTCTCGCGAGCGCGTGATCGCTGCAGCATGATCAATGTCTCGTAATTCACCGATCATTACACGACTCATCGACGCCGGCCAGATATTTAATTAATTCATGAATAATTCGGGAACACGCCGAAACGAGGGGGAGGGGGATGGATGGTGTTTTAACTTTCATCGATTTCGGTTTCACAGCGAAGTCGATCGATGGAAAAAATGGTAAAATTCACCGTGAACGGACGATTAAATGTACTGTTCGATTTGATGCAGTTCAAAGGAGATCAATGGAATAACATTACAGAATATTCACAACTGCGCGGAGGGGATGGCTCGGGGGCTGCATACCTTAACGAGTCGTCGATCAACAATTTCACAGATTCGACGGAACGTCGACGGATAACGGTGGCAGGAGGGGAGGGGAGCAACTAATTTCAGTGGAATTTACAGATCGTTAGCGTGTACAAATGAATGTTGACGTGAATTTTCATACAGACGTCTCGAGTGCTTTTAGCCAACAAATCGCGGTGAATTTGTAACGACTGACAGCCCGCGGTACGCGCCCGTGCACTTCCAATAATTAATTCGCTAAACGTTGAAATCGTTCGGCCGTTCCGATGCGAAATATTTGACTCGAAGGAATTCCCCCGATCGTGTAGACCAGGGGGAAGGTCCAATTTGGGGGAAGGGCGATATAAAACGAGAGCAAAAATAACAGAACCGAAAAAACTGATTGGAATTCCTTACGCGGGCAGAACACCGAATAGCCCGCGTGACAACGGACTCGTCCCCGAAGTTTTTTTCTACCCACGGATTCTCATCGATCTATCTGTATAATTCGCTATAAAGTCGAAAAAATTCGTTCTGTCCGTTTATTTCATAAAAATTTACTTTTACCATAGTATATGTTATAGGTTTGAATGGGTGTATTTATCCGTATTAGTAGACAACCCTATATATAGTTAAATTTACAAAATTAGAAAATCGAAAATAACAGAATTTGGAAAAGAAGACAGATCAAAACGAATTCGCCCGTGTTAAACACGTCTGTCAACGATTGATTATAATAAATACGGCTATTCCTTACAATGTATAGTTCAAGGAATAAATGTATTAAATAAATTTCCTACTTATACATCTTTACAAACAAATATAATACGATGGCTCGCGTCTAAATTGAACGTTTTGTATATGTATGAAAACGTAAAAGGAAAGAAAATATGGGGACTTGTACTCACAGTTTTGTACTATTATAGGGTCCCAGCGCCTTTTGTAATCCATTCGTCAGATCAGGATCTGGTCGGGATCAGGGTTCGTCACACTTCGTCAGAACTGCGTCGAAACATGAAACACTGATTCTAAACGCGTGCGTCTACACCAAGAAACGATATCACATTGAAGTTAGTCTAAACCCAGAAGCGGTCAACAGCGACCCACAGAAAGGTGCGACCCTAGCATAGGCATCTCGCGGGGTGTAGAGGGGGTAGATTCGGTGGAACATTCAAAGTCCACTTCCTCGTTTTAGTATCCTAGTTAGTTTCGCCCCACTACTCGAGGGGCGGAGTCTTATTGTCGAAAAACTTTATTGGCTTAAAACAAGATGACCTTATTTATTTAAAGCAAACAAAGTTACAAAGTGGATTAAAACGGTGATCCTAATGTGAAAGAAGAAAAAGTGACAAACTGTATTGAAATAAAATAAAAATGAAGATTATATGAATGAAAAATAGCTATTTGTTGTATAGAAAAATAATCTAACCTTTGCGCCGCAAATAAAAATTTATAATATCCTCAAGATAAATTACGATCGATAATTAATTAATTAATTATTTAACATCTGGGAATGTCTTGAATGGTCACCGAGTGACCCTAAATTACTTAATCTTCGAGGAAGATTCTTATTCACGAACGCACCATAAATATTGTTTGAAAGAAATCCACGAAGTGAAATCGGGGTGAAATTTCTACTAAAATTCATTAAAAACTGATTTTTATTTTATTTTATTTATCCTGATAAATACATATATTTTCTAATCATGTTTTAAATTAATTGTTTCAATTTTGTCGTCTTAAAAGGGAATTCTAAATTATTCTTTTTCAATCATGCTAGATCTAGATCATGTTCGCGTAACGTTCTATCGGATCGTTGGTAAGATATTCACCGGCATTCGCTTTCACGGTTCCGTATCGATGTCGCGCGGCGCGCCGCGGCGTCTACGGGACGCGAGAGCACACGCCGAACGGAAAAATGCCGAGAGGAGAAGGATCCCGAAGGCACCCGAAAACCAGCTCATCCAAACAGCCAAGAATATATTCAAATCGTGTGTCGGGTTTATTCCCAAGGTCGGTGTTCGCCGAAGTTAGGGATGGGAAAAATAAAGAAGAAGAAGAAGAAGAAGACGCTCCGAGCTCGGCATTCGATGCATCGCTGTTTACCCCACCGTTGGAATTCCGCATTTACAGCTTTCTTCCCTCGGCCCCAGGGAGAACGAACTCCATTTGCTCTTCATTACGAAGTAATAAGAGGTGAATTAATAAACGAGGACGCAGTTGTAGGAACGGAATTGCCGGTGATTGAGAAAGAGACGACCGACGCGGCAGGGGGGATCATTTTAATTTCTGATTCGGAGGATGCTTATCAAAGAGAGAGAGAGAGAGAGACGCCATTGATGAATGCATTTTGTTATGTGTTAAAGGGCCGAATCCATCAGCTGGAAAGTCTGTTTCCTGGTTTTTAACATTAGGTTGCCTAAGGAAGTCATTTTGACTGCTTTTCAATTTCAATTATAAAAACAATTGTGTACATAATGACACAGCTTCTTAGAATTTTGTGACTTTTTGTACAACATATAAATGCGTTTATTAATCATTGTAGTTGCCTCCCCCCTCTTATAGTGTTACTAAACATCGTTCGCAATGAGACTTTTTCACTAGATACGTCGGCTAAGCAGAAGAATTGAGAAAAAAAAGTCAGTTTTTTCCAACGTCTTTATCCGAACCTGTAATTAAATTTCATAGAGATCCTTTGTCTACTGATACACCCCTCACCGACAGGTAGAGTTAAGAAGACTGAAATTGACAAATCTGGGGAAGGCGATTACGGTTATCCAGTATGACTTCCAAGAGGTAGAAAGTAGAAACATGAACGACGACCAGCCATTAGGTCGGCCTACACTCAACGAAATCACCTACACCGTGGAAAACGAATGGTGTCGTTGCGAAAGGCTCAACATATTCGTCCCCAAATTCGCTCCTAATCCTCTCGCTGATGGCTTGCGACATTAGAAACCTGCGAAACGTCGAATATTCCGCAAGAAGCGTCTCGAGCGAAGATGAAACGACTGTGCGGCGTATCGAGAGCTTGCTCGACACGATGCTGGGCGTTTATCTGCTCGAAAAAAAGGGGGACGAGCACCTTAATAAGTCTCGTGCAAGATAGTACTCGGCGAATAGGAGGGTCGCGATCGTCAGAGGCTCAAAGCCCTGAAATCAGCGTGGCGCATAAATTACGCAACGCGGTTCTTGATTTGCCGGCGTTTCAGCGTTGGGGTAATGGAAATTTAATGCACACCTCCCCGCGGTAATAATAAATAACCCCTGGATGATAAGACCGCCAATGACTCGAAACCGTGTCCCTCAGACATTCTCGTTTCTTGTTCGGCGCCGCGGATGAAGAAGACAGAAAAAGAGCTGCCTCTTTTCAGAGCTCGTCCATTGGTACACCGGATTTTCCTGGTCGGCCCGCGGGCCGCGATGCGACGCGGCGAACGACAAACCAAGATAACTCGAATAAATGTAAAAGGGGAACGGCTGACTTTTCTCTAAGTGAAAATCGATGGAGTTTTATTGTGTGTCGAAGCGTCCCCGCTATACCAACCGAAAACTCTTCCCCACCGTTCTAAACCGTGCCGCCCTCCAGCCACCCATTATCATTCGGTTTCGACTGCCTTTCAACCCAGACCCTCGCGAAATGATCAAAACTCGATAATAGTCGAAGACGGATTTATTCTGCCATGCTGAACGTCTTCCCGCGATGGTTCTCCCCTCGACGATGTAGCCGGGTGAGTCTAATTGGTCAATTTTGGGTCTCTTGAATTCGGATCGTCGGAAATGTAGACACTTTTGTGGGGAATTACTGGTTTAGGGAGTCTTCTGTAATTACTTACGATCGTCGAGTTGGGACTTTGTTAGCTGTGTATTTTTAGGATTGTTTTATTTTATTGGTAGGAAGTCGTCGCCGTTTTCCCGAATGAAAAATCAGGTTCGTCGAACGTACGACGACATATTGTCACGATAATGCGTGTCGCGTTGCTCAACGTAAGAAATAAATGCGAATAAAATTGTCGGAGAATTTCTATTGAATTTCAACGTGCCGACGCGACGAGACGTCGAAAGAACAGATTTGATTCAATTTCGTTGGAAGACGCGACATCGAATAATTCGAGCTTTTTAGCTTTCGAAGGAAGACACGGAGTTCAAGCTGGCAACACGGGCAATATTCATGCCGCGGCTGCGGCTGGTGCGTGAATTTTACATTTCAATCGAAGTATGTAGCGCAGTATATGTATGCAAGCGAGCACTGGCAATGCATTTCTGACGGTATTTCGCTAAACCAACAAACGTCGCGACTTCCGAGGCTCATCTTATTATCGAGAACACCGTCGGAATGCGTGAAAATATTGATAACGCATTTTACTCTGTTCCTCGATAATTACAGCGAATTAAAACGCACAACGTTAGAGCTCGAATAAAGTAATCAATGATCGCACTAAAATACGATGTGCTTTTTGGATAATTTTCTTTTTTTTATTGAGCTTAATGTAACTCGCCTTGGGGGGTTATGAAGCTTTAAATTTGAGTTAATATAAATGCATCGTATTTGACAAATACATTAGGATCAATAGGAAAGCAGCGTGTTTGACATGTACATAATTTCAAATTTGTACATTACATTGTTTGAAGAAATTCAAAAGAAGATGACACGCTTGAATGTTCGGTTTATAGAGCAACGATCTAACATTCAAGGGTGGGAACAAATTGAGCTTATTCAATCCCTTCATAAGACCACTCGTGATTCCAATAAGGTACATTGCCAAATAATATGGTTAAGATCTTAAACCTCGTAGCCGCAGTTACATTTGGAATGATTTACAATTTTGGATAATTTCGACAAGAATGATGGGACCGTAAACAGTCGAATTTAACATCGCGTTCAGTAACGGAAACAAACGGCACCGACCACCACATAGGAAACGGAAAAGAGGACTCGATGGAAGGGACAGGAGAAGTTTATTATCAGAAGACGATCAGCTGGCCGAAACATCAGAACTGCTCGGATACTTCTCCGGCAGGAGAGTTTATAAAGAAAAAAAGGGGGCTCCTTTCGAGGCTGTAAAAATTTTACGATGGCCACGTTATTTCGTGCAGTGGTCTTTATTTACCCGTAAAAGTTTCATGGTGTTATCACACTTCGCTGCTTGCACCAGAGGGACGAATTGTTTCATTGCTCGGCCATTTTTACGGGCTGGCTAGAGCTTGCTCCTCGTCCCTCGCTTTCTCACCCTTTCTCCTCCTTCGCGTTTGCCCACTCATCTGGGCCAAAGGTGGAACACGGAATTTGTGAAACGTCTCGTATACCTTGTACTGCATTGCTAAATTAATGTGCAGCACTCAAATTCCGTGAGAGAGAAAAATATTTATAGGACGGTTCGATTTTTAAATATCGGACGTATGCGAATTGAATTGAACCCAGCTGGTTCAGAAAAGAAATGGTTCGCCGACTCGGAAATGGACTACTAATTTAAATAGTAAGACGGAAACTAATAAATTCCCTACTCAGTATGGGCCTCCAACTGCCCCTTAATATAAACACAATTATCGCAAAGCCAAATTTCAAAGCTTGTATTAGCATCCACTCCTCTTTCCAAAGCTGTAATCTACATATTTTGTTTATGAATTATATTTGTGAATTGCACAATTCACAAAGGCGGTAACTAATAAATTCCCTACTCAGTATGGGCCTCCAACTGCCCCTTATTATAGACACAATTATCGCAAAGCCAAATATCAAAGCTTGTACTAGCATCCACTCATTTCTCCAAAGCTGTAACCTACATATTTAGCATCAACGGATATTGCTATTATATTCACTTGTATTTCATAGAACTCTTATTGTATTATTCCTGTAATCCACGTTATTTTATTTACCTACATTATTCATGTAGAGCAAAATAAACCCAAGAGGGTTTCGAATGCTTATAAATAAAAAATTTAAATAGTAAAAATAGTAAATAGTAAATCATTTGAAAAATACTGGTGACAATTCCAAAAAGAAACGACGCACACGAAATCACCGAGAAGAATCGCCACAAAGTTTGCACGGGCTGCTACATCGTGATCCGTCTCGATTTCCAATCTGATTACAAGAATTCGGATTGTTCAAAGCATCCGAATCGTACTTGGCACTGACATCCAGGTTATGTCAGGATCTCTCAATTCCGTTTAACATCGTGCGATCTCGGCATCCGAAATCTCCGAAGCATTTTGTGGTACGAACCGTCAAACGCGAGTGGAAACAATATCACCTAGAGAATCACGGTTTTCAATCGCAAAACAAACCACGATTCATTTCGTATCGTATAAACGAGGAGCACACTTGCATCAACTAATAATAAAATCCAATCCCACTGGTGATTTTTCTACAACAAATCCCAAATCATTTTACCAGAAAAAAAGAGAGCAAATCGATTGGAAAGGTATTCCGTCGAGCTTCAATATTTCAGCAAAGCAAACACAATTCTCCGAAACAATATTTTCCAGGCTTCAGTTATTATAAAAGAACCAACTAATTTCTTTCTCCGTTTCGTAATTCGCGAGTAATTCCGCCCTGGCATGGCAACGACGAGCGCCAGCAAATTTTTATTACAAACGAATCGAACGTCCGCGGACATCTGCGACCTTCTATAAATTCGGTTACAATTACTTCGATTCGCAACTGTATTTCGAGGCGCGCGAACGAAAACAAGCGGAACAAAGCATGAAACAACAAAATCCAGTGCACCTCGAATTTCTGCAGCTCGATTGCATCAGCCACTGTCCCGAGGGTTCGTAGGAGCGTACGATCGGTTGACAAAAAGTCTGCTTGTTCAGCTGGATTCGTTTGTTTTTTTTTTGTTGTTTTCAATCACCCACCCCTCTCCCCCGGCTACGCTCCCGGCCACCGTGAAAATAATGGTAACTACTAATTTGTTGTCGCTCATTGTGACAACAATAATTGATAGAAACTGCGATTCCGATTTAATGGCCGTCCCTGCACCGCGTAGCGCCGGACGAACCGTAATTCGCGCGTTCTGAATAGGGCTCCATGGAAATCACCGACACGAATTTCCCTGACACTGTTCTCACCGACAACATTTCACCGACTACAGATTTGACCGACAACGCCTGTAACCGACACGAATTTGTCCGACAACGGTTTTAGATTAGTTGTCGGTCAAATTCGTTGTCGATCAAATTCGTTGCTGATTAAATTCGTTGTCGATCAAATTCGTTGTCGATCAAATTCGTTGTCAGTCAAATACGTTGTCAATTAAATTCGTTGTCGATCAAATTCGATGTCGATCAAATTCGTTGTCAGTCAAATACGTCGTCCATCAAATTCGTTGTCAGTCAAATTCGTTGTCGATCAAATTCGTTGTCGGTCAAATTCGTTGTCGATCAAATTCGTTGTCGATCAAATTCGATGTCGATCAAATTCGTTGTCAGTCAAATACGTTGTCCATCAAATTCGTTGTCAGTCAAATTCGTTGTCGATCAAATTCGTTGTCGATCAAATTCGTTGTCGATCAAATTCGTTCAGTCAAATACGTCGTCGATCAAATTCGTTGTCGATCAAATTCGTTGTCGGTCAAATACGTTATCGATTAAATTCGTTGTCGATCAAAGTCGTTTTCGATTAAAGGCGTTGTCGGCCAAAGTAGTCGTCGGTCAAATCTGGTGTCGGGGAAATTTGTGTCGGTGATTTCCATGGAACCCTTCTGAATAATCAACGGTTTGTAAACATTTTCTCCTTTCGTCCACTTCCCTTCTTTCATCCTATCTCGAATCCTAATCTCGACAATCCGCTGGTAGCACGTTTGAAAAAGATGTAACAAATTTACTCGAATTTGAGCATGATCAGGTGTCGATTAGAAGGCGCAACTATTAATAGCGACGCGGCGCGCGTTTTCGAGTGTTTCGTAATTATTTCGGCGGAAAACTCGGTGGACAATTAAGCGTGCGGTAATAAGCGACGCTTCGTTATCTGTCTAGAAACGTGACTTTTTGGATTTTCGAAACTAGCGGCGCGGCGTGCTCGTTGGAAAACGGGAACGAGTACAGAGGAGGGGGTGAAGGGGAAAGTAGAACGCAAGCGGGGGATGGGTGAGCAAAACGCAGGGCAGAGAGGGTAGCTAAGGGTAACGAGAGGGTTAAAGCGCGAATACTCGTCAATTATGAAACGCTTCTCTCCATCGAGGGAAATTGCGGCCCATTAAGGGAAGTACTACGTGTCCGAACGAAATTTTCAACCAACCATCGAGAAACACAAAAACAGCGACTGGGAGAGAGAGAGAGATAGGCGAATTGAAATTTGTGAAATTCGCGGAGTCTCGTGGAAAAACTATCCTCGATGTTTCGCGGTCCTCGGAATTCCGCAATTTTTTATTCTGACCGGTTCGGTTAACCTTCCAATTCTTTTCTATATTTTGTAGAAATATGATTAACTATAAACGGATTTCGTTTTATTTTTAACATCGACAACTTTAATCGTATAAAAATGTTTTATATTCTTCGATATAATTTAGACAAAGAATAATTTCAAGCTCAATGCTGTAGCTTCAAGCCAGTCTAAATATATGAATAATGTAATAATATTTCTTTCCTTCGAAGAAAAACTAGTGGAAAATCGTTCGCTAATGGGTCTACAAACAGGGACACGGCCTCAAGCGTGGACGCGTCGCGTCGGTTCCGTAGGAACACGTACTCGTTGTATTTCACGGAGAACAATCGTCGACGCATTAGGACGGCTGTCCTGCGAGCCGGTACACGATTCAACGGCGTCCCGTTCATAATTCAGAAATATCCGTCCGACGAAGCAGAGGGGCTCGGGAAGTCCCTGCATCTTTCAGAGGACCCGTTGCAACGGGCCAAAGTGCAAAAGAACACGTGCACCAGACAACAGGCTGACAGCTGCGGAGTGTGTCGGTTAATTTATTTAATGCGTGCAGCCATGCTGGCTTCTTCGCGTGACGATCTAAGTATTGGCCGAGTCGATAGAAAGAAAAGGTTTGATTCGGATCGTTGTACGGAAGTAAATATTCTATTTTGATGACTAATGTATAAGTTGAAACTAAAGTCTTTATCCACTTATTATACAATTATTTATTCTCATCCTACGGTTATAGTAAACGACCATTCAATCAGAATCAGAGGACCGAATCCAACTGAACGAAATTAACTGTGGCTCTCTGCTTCTCGGGGCGGATCATTCGACTGTGTTTCCGGCGCACTCGACCGTCCCTACGGCGAGTATAAAGCGCTGGATATAAAGTATCTGGCGTCGCGTTTACGACGTGCTCCCTTCTCCTACACTCGATCTTTTTCGAAACTCCTCTGGCTAGCTACCGAGCACTCCGCCATGTGACTCTTTATTAAATTTGTATCCTTATTTGAGGGGATGGACGGTATCGGGGATCGGAAAGTTCAGAATTCAACTCTTCATGCGCACAGAACAACGTAAAACTCGCAATTTTGATTGATATTTTGAATAGATTTCATATAAACCGATAAAACAGCGACCAATGGACCAGCCATCGCAGTTCACGAACCAAGTACCAAAAGAGACGTCTCGTCGCGTCGGTTCGTTTAATCCGCTCGCAAACCCAGAATCGTGAAGCCGAAAGGACGCATTCCAAGGATCGTGACCTAAAAACATGAAATCAGTATTCGCCGTAAAACTACCCTAGTTTGGGGGGGTGGCATGTGCACGGGAGCCAGCAGCGATCCCCGAAGGACAAAACGCGTAGGAGATGTGTCGGGGGATGGTATCGCGGGATGAGATCCACAAAGTGGGAGATGGTATGGAGTATCTGGCGCCAGAGTAACGGCGCCCGACGCGGCGCCTTTCCGTCTGCGTCTAGCCGTAACTGGCGCCAACCAGGCTCCCCATGGACCGAAGGGGTGCTCACCCCATCCCCTAGGATCTCTAGCCGGAGCACAACATTCGGATCTTCCTTTCTCTTCGTCCCCTAGCCCGGGGTTTCGTCCGGTAAGGCTCCAGAGTGATCCTCCCTCGAAACTATGCTTCGTTCGGCTATTCAAACATATCCAACCATCCAGAAACGCATCCAACTAGCTACGGAGGGCAACTACTTCCACCGAAACAAAATCTCGAACTTGGAACAATGATGCCCGCTGTTGCTTCCTTCATGGCATCCCCCATAAAAAAAATTGAACTTTATAGATCGCCTCAAGGTCATCTCAAGGACGATTAAATAAAAAGGTTAACTCTTTTTCTCAGGATGTTTTTAGGTTCTCGCTCCTGGTATTGTTGTCTCCTCTTTAGTGCCCCTCCTGTACCCTTTCTCTCCTCTTTTCTCGCCTCTCTCCTTGTTCGGAGCATATCGCAACAGGCCTGTGTCGTCTCCCTTCGATATTCGACTGGTTGGCGGCAAGGAAAAGGGGCGAGTCGTCTATTGATCGAGCGAATTCCGCACGGAGAATCTGTTTACCCGAATTTCGCGCGTCGGGTAGAAGGAAATATTCCGTGTACGTGAGACCAACGTCGAGGTCGTCGTTCTGTGGTCCCACCCCCTTGGCTGCACCACCCTAACCCAACAACCGTCACTTTCCTGGCCGCGGTTCTTTTTCTTCGACCGATGGATCAGCGCAGACCCTTCTACTTGGCCAGCCACTCTTTCTCTTCCCTTGCCTGGCAGTTTCCGATGCCAAGTTTCTTCCTATCGGCAATGATGAATTCCACGCTCGCCGGGAAATGATATTTGGGACAGGACACTGCACTCTGGCCGTGGTTCTTTCGATGGTGTCTGGTGGCTAGAGATCAAACTCGACGTGGTTCCGAATCATATTCTACGTCGACTTCTATTTCTTTTGTGGAGCGTTCGATCCGTAAATGTAGTTCTTGGTTTACTGGACACCCCTTTTGTCTCGTCTCAGTGGTTGCTTCTTTGTATATTTGAGTATCGGTCTTAGCGAACGAGTCTTATCGGGACATTTCCAGACGACGCGCCACGCGACGCTCAAGTAAACATGTTTTTCTACGGTGTTTGCGATTCAGCCGACTGTCGAGCCATGATTTTTCACGAAACTTGCGATCTTAATTAACAGATGAACGTGATTCGGGAAAGCACGGTCGCCAAGAGTAATGAACATTTCTCGCGGTTTACAAGAAATGGAAATTCTTCATAAAATGAAGTGACGCAGCTCGTAATTACGCTTCGAGCTCAAAGCCTAAACTAATTTCGTATTAAATTTCTCCCGTAATTGTAATTAAAGTCTAAATCATATTTGTAAGAAGATGACGGAAAGGTATCCCGGGAATTTCCTTTCACGGAAGTTTCGCGCGTTGCGTTAAATGATATGCTGTGAAATTATTCGTGTAGAGAACACTTCAATGACTAAAACGAAAAATAAAGAGATGAGGAAAATCAAACAATTCTACCAAAAAAGAGCCAATAATTAAGTGCAACGAGTAGAAAGCGAAGGTGTGCGTACAACAGAGTTTCAAAAAGAGCAACCACTATCCCGGGAACAACGGTCCATTAAACAAACTATTTATTTATTGATGCCGTAAACCTTATTTGGTTTATATAGCATACATTATATTATACATATAGCATACACTCCATTAAACATTCGGACTCTGGCAACGAATCCCCGGCTCGCCGCAGCCGATCCTAATCGATCCCGGGTCGGGTCGCGGGAATCCGGGATTCCGTTTTCCGTTCGAGGAAAAGTGAAGGGTCGCGTGTCGAAGATTAAAGTATCAAGGAACGTGGGATTGCATGGTCGTTGCGCAAGGTTAATCTCGCGCTTAATCGGCGAACGGAGCCAGCGAGAAGGTCGCATGGGGGTGTGTTTGTCGAGGTGGTTGCCACGACATGTTTCAGTGGCAAAACCAGCCGCGGCGAGAACATACGCGTTTTCACCCTCTCTCTCTTTCTCTCTATCTCTATATCTCTATCTCTATCTCCCTTATCCTCTCCTCTTTCAACCCGCTGCGACGTAGTTATGGTGACGCGTGTGCCCCATAGTTACAATGCAGGGATTGCGGTCCCCGGCTGGTAGGGGCACGGAAGACAGGGTGCACGTACGTATGGTGGCGGGATTTAGTATTCGCGGCGACCCTGGCTGGTTTATACTAATGTCTTGGAGAAGTTGAAGCTACATGACCCTGGAATTAGGATAATTCACCCTGGCGACGATTTCGGCAAGAAAGCGGGAAATAAGAACGTGGAAAGGTGATACAGCCCCACCATAGACGAAGCCTGGTGAACGAGCGAACTTTGCTAAACTGGAAAATCCTAGTTGGGTCGAGTGTCTAGTTGGCTCGAAGACCTTATGATGCTTTTTTTTCTGGATGAGTTGAATGGGACTTAGCGGTGGAAATTATTTCTGAGGTGTTAAATAAAATTCTGTTAAAAAACAAAATTGACCCGCGGATACTTGAATGGATGTCTAGCTTCGTCATGGTGGAATCGAATCTCTGAACGTTTCTGACAAGCGACGGGTTTGTTTGTCGCGATCGCTACCGCGTATGGGTCATTTTAATGCCCCCTTCCATCCCCGGGGCGAGACATTAAATTAAACCAGCGAGAGGAGCGATTACGGTCGGTCTTTTTTCGCGTAGCGTGGCGAAATAAATGGCCCGGCGGTGGAAGAATTACCGTGGACGCGTTTCGTTAGCAACCGCACGGAATAAAGAAAACTAAACCCGTTGCTCGCGATAGAGGGCGGCGAAAGCGAGGCCTGGACCACGATAATATTCCTCGGGCGAATTCCCACGGAACTCGACCCCCCTCATTCGCTTTAGTGAGACGTCAGACTCGAAAACAATGCGGCCCACGTACCGAAGCCGAGGAATCAAATGGCGCCGGAATACTAAACACGCTGGAATACTTACCCTCCGCCTTGCGCACCAACCCTGTCGTCGCCTTACCCCCTCTGCTAACCAAAGGCCCCCGCCAGTGTCTGGTCTTGTGCACGTAGGGCCACGTGACCGACTATTTTTCGACCGTACGACCACTCTACGTGGATTACAGTGTCATCGTGTTACGCGAAACCGAGCCGAATTTGATTCCTCGGGTGGCCATCCTGTTCGCCGCACGCCGGCAAGACCGTGCCGGACCCTTTGCTCGTTCGTGCGAGCTTACGCTCTTAGACTCTCTCGTCTTCCCTTGTTCCTGCTCTCCGGTTGCTTAATTTTCCGTTTTTGCAACAATTCCTACTTGTGTTTCACCTGCACACATGTTGTGTTAACGTTAAATATGTTCTAAACAAATAAATAGGTTGAAGTTTACGGCGCACAGGTTCGATCCAAGAAAGGGCCCTCGACGCTCCTGTTCTTATTGTTAAATAAAAAGGGTTTTGTGCTTAAAAAAAAGGTGAAATTTAAAAAAAAGGGATCCTGTCATAACGCCGTAAACTCCAACCTATTTATTTAAAATTAGCGATCGTGAACAAAGGAAACAATTCTAAACAAATTACAGAAAAAAAAGATCTGGAAATTTTTAGACCTACTTATATATCCGTCGTTTACTACTGTCTTAGCTATTGTTTATCGAAAACCTTTGTTTCGTCGGACAAACATTTCCGTGAGAATTTAATAAACATCCTACCGGCTGCGAGCACGTTATTAGTAAAGTTAGTTGCGCAGAAAGTTGGGTATCGATTCCGAAATAGCGAAGATCTTGGGTAACAAGTATTTCGAAATCGAAAATACGGTTCTACGCAGCGGATGTCTGGAAAGTGGTTGCATTTTAGCGCGGCCTTTGTCGCCAATTGTTTTCGAGGTGCTCCACCAACGCCGCGCGCCGGAAGCAGACTTCCTCGCAGCTTGTCTGTTCGCGCGCGGGTCATCTCGCTTTTGTACAAGAAGCCGGAGGAAATTCTACACGAGGCAACAGGAAAATATTAATTTCGCCTTAATTAAATTTTTCCCTCTGCACAGAATGTTTTCTTCCTTTTTAAAGACGCGTGCAAACGCGAGGCTAGGATTCCTTAGAAGCGGTAATTATTCAAATAAAATTCACATGGCTAAGAGTTTCTCCTATTAATTTAAACAATTGCTATTTTAATTGCTTCGTTCGCTGTGCTAATAAACCGCTCGTTTTTACGCCTTTTCAAAACCGAGACATTTATTCAAGTTCTGTCAAAGACGAGTCTGAACTGCGAATATTTATGTATTTATTAAGGGTTAGAGTCGCCATAAACACGTCTTATTCTTCCCTCGTGGCGAAACCGTTGACAGCTGATCGAACACGACGATCGGGCCTTGTTTGATTTCGGTCACTGTCATGTTTGTCGTAGAACGAACAGACGTCCGCACCCCCTGCGCGCTCCATTAATTCCCGTTGCGCTTGCTCGCCGTTCCCTGCCTCCAGGCTTCGTCACTTGTCAGATAAAAAATGATGGATTCTCCGCTGCAGCTTCGACTAATTACAGCAGACGCATCCCCCACCACCTTTTCCTTCCGGGAAATCTTTCTTTTCCTTCCACCACTCGCGTTCTACAATCTATTGTCTACCACCCACCGATAGTCTCAGAAAAAAGGAGATTATAATTTTCTTCGTCGTTTTGCTTTCGTTGCTTATCGAATTGCAATCGAGACCTGCCCGATTTTAACTACGTTTTGTAGTTTTAACCCGTATAAGATTCACAAAAATAGTTGCATGCTAAACAATTGTATTCTAGAGTTCGCCGAGCTTTGAAAGTTCCAATTTTTATTACTCTATTAATATAACGCGACATTCCAGTCCTCGCACAGTTCCACTCTGTCCTCGTTTAACGCTGGAGCCGGCTTAATCGAGACAGGCATTACCAAAAACTCGTGCGCACTCGAATATCCTGGATCCTGCGCGAGGACCTCTGTAACCGGAAGTCACTACAGTCGTTCCGGCACCAGACTCTTCGCAAGGCATTACAAAGGGAACAACATCCCCAGGCACTTAACGCGCAACTACGCGAACAACGAACAGATACGTGTTAACAGTCATCGCGAGAATTTCAGGCAATTGTGATCCGAGAGGGAAAGAGGCTGGGGGCGATAAACAACGAAATTGTTCGTGAATTTATTCT